>CM070547.1:11994224-12441724 GCA_036346405.1 Phyllostachys edulis | reverse complement strand
GACCTCTATCGCTTGTGTACCGTCCGATTTGCGTTGGACGGTTTGATCTTGGTGAGACGTTCAGATGGTCCGAACGTCCCACTCCTTTAGAGCCATCCGATTCATATTGGATAGCCCCGATCTGTTGGAGCGTTCGCTCGGTCCGAACGACCCAATTGTCTTGCCCCGTCCGATTGAAATCTAACAGTCCTGCTCCACCGCGCCTTATCTCACGGTCGCGCAGGACCTCCCCTTTGTTAGATCTGACCGTTAGGACCTCCCCTTTGGAGATCTTAACCGTTCAGACCTCCCCTTTGTTAGATCTGACCGTTAGGACCTTCCTTTTGGAGATCTTAACCGTTCAGACCTCTCCTTTGTTAGATCTGACCATTAGAACCTTCTCTTTGGAGATCTTAACCGTTCAGGCCTCCCCTTTGTTAGATCTGACCGTTAGGACCTCCCCCTTAGAGATCTTAACCGTTCAGACCTCCCCGTGGTGTGTCTTTTGGACCTCCTGTCCTCAGGACCTCCCCCTCGATTTGATCCTCCCCGTTAGGACCTCCCCCTCAGAGGTCAGGACCCCTGGTCTTTTGCAAAGACCTCCCTTGCGGCTGGGACCAACCCTTTGACGTATCTGTTCTCTTGAGTTTGACTGGCCCCACTTGTCAGCCTTGTTCACTTTTCCCAATTCTTCTGCCTCAAAACTTTGTGCGCGTTTAATGGCTGTTGTATCACATTAAATGCAGTCACATCTGGGGTACTTCTTTTTATTCTTTTGGTGACCTACCCTGACCTAACCTTGTCCTACCCATCACAGGGCTATGTCACGTTTGCACTAGCCCCTTGTTGTTTCTCCACCAACTCCGGCTATAAATAGCCTGGGCATGCCTCCCTTTGTCACCTTTTAGCTCATTTCCAAGTTCCCTGCTCCCGTCTGGTGTTCTCCTTGCTCGAGACCTCAACAAGGAGTTCTTTGAAGCTAATCCATCACCTCTTCATTGCCAAGAAGGCCTCTCTGTTGGTTCCTACGGATCCCTTTTGCAAGGACCACCCCCTTTCGGGTTGGACCTCCCCTCTCAGCTAGGACCCCTTGCTTCTTGGTTTTTGTTTGAGTTTGTTTAAGATCTTTTTAAGTCTTCTTTTAAGTTCCTTGCTTGGAGTTGGTTTGCTTATTTGGTTCTTTGGCGAACATGTAGATCCCGCGTTTGAGGAGTAGTTCTTGGACCCAGCGGTTTCTACTGAAGGTTCACCACTGCTCAACGAAGGCAAGTCGCAGACCTTTGATCATATTGAGCCTAGCTTTTCAAATGTATTTTGCTTTACTTAATCATGCATGGCTATTTTTATAAGAAATGGTTTGGGCAATAGTTACTTTCCTACTTGACAATATGCCTCCTTGGACAATTGTATTCGACATGTTGACATGATCATCTTGGACGCCTTAGAATGGGTATTTTAGTTGGTATTGTTTGGTATTGCCAACATGGGACCATATGTTTATGCTTAGTCTTGCTCTCAGAACCGGGGTCTTGGGAATCATGTTTCTTCTCTAATAACTTGACTAATGGAACTATGGAATCTGTGGTTGGTGCCACCATTGAGCAACTATGGTGGGACACCGAAGTTGTGTTGATTGTGGTGTGAGGCCACTTTGCTAAAATCTTGCATGCCAAGACCAGGGAGGTCTTTGGCTAGGTGAACCCAAAGTGCTTTCTTGCTCGGGCAAGTGATCGTGCAGTAAAGGGGGTGCTCTTCACACACTGGGATGTGGAAGCCTTGCCTGAGCAGCAATTAAGGACTTAACTTTGTGTTCCGTTGATCTGGGCCTCTTAGTGCAACCACAAGATCATTTTATGGGGATGGTTTGGGCCGAATAATTAGTGAAGTCTTGACCTGGTTCTGTTGTGGTGGTGCGTGCTGATTCGCATGGCGCAAGAGGGGACCAGGTTCCTTTATAGGACGGTGAAACCTTAGCGGGCAGGTCAGGTCAGGACAAAGCTTTGTAAAGGCCTTGTCGCGCTCTCTAGTCTGCTCACCTTCGGAAGTGAGCAAGGGTTCCGATGGGAACCCGCCCCGCTAGAGAGGTCGTGAATTGTGGGTAAAGTTGTACACCTCTGCAGAGTATCAATCTATTCGAATAGCCAAGTCCTTGGTTATGGACATGCCTTGTGAAAATGGTGCAAGGGGTAGACTTCTAAAAAATTTGTGTTCCATGGCTGGTTTGGGACGTCTGCAGGTACTCTGGGTGGCTTCAAGTGCTTGTGACGTCCTTGGGTGGTCATGGAGGTCTTGTGAACCCTAGGGTGGTCCAATGAGCTCCTGAGTGGGTGTTCAGAGGAGATCTTGGATCCCTAGGGAGGTCTTAGGAGCTCTGGAGTTGATGCTCCAGCGAAGTCTTGGGAGAGGTCCTGGTCATGGGTGCTACCAGACCTCCTCAAAGTTGTCTTGGGAGCTCTGGAGTGGGTACTCCAGAGAGGTCTTGGGAGAGGTCCTGGTCGTGGGTGCGACCATACCTCCCCCAAGTGGCTTGGGAAGTGAGTTGGTGCTCACTTCCCCCTCTTTTCAAACAAATGTACTTATGTATTATTGTTTTCAACTTGTAGCTTTGCAATCTATACATGTTATTTACTCTCAAATATTGCTTTGTGCAACTAACCCTATAGCTCTCATTGTTAAGCCAATACATGAATATTATTTGCATAATTGTTCCCTGCGATTCGCTGAGTACATTCAAAGTACTCATGGTTTTAAGCCCTGTGTTAAAGCAGTGGTCGAAGATGAACAAGTGCAAGGATGCCCAGACCTCTTTGATGAGGAGTTCTTTGATGATCCAGCTACCTAGGATGTCCTCCACTCGACAGCCTGTGGGCTTGCCGGATGGCTTCCAGCGTTTTTGTGTTTTCGGCTGTTAAGGTTCTCCTTTGCCGGTTTTGTAAGCCCAAGTTGGCAAACTTCTGTAAGCAAGCTTTGACCATAAGGTCTTGTTTAATGCAAGGTTTAATTTATCTGCTTCATCTTTTGTTTAGCTGTTGTGGTTGTGATCACACTTATGTTGTTTTGTGCGAGCTAGCTTGGGCTCCTGGGACTAGCTTAGTGCACTCAGTCAGGACCTCCAGGAGGTCTTTGAAGATCTCCTGGGAGGTCCGGACAGGCCTCCTCTCCCGGAACCTATGAGCGGTACTACCGCTCCTTCGCGTGGTGGTATCGAGGCGCGCTCACACACAAAAAAAGAAATTCTGGTAATTGCCCTGTCCCGTGCATTCCGAGAGGGAGTCCTCACACTTCATTTGCTGCAATTTATCAAATAAATCATGTTTGTAATGTTTAGGAACAAACCTTGCTCTCATGTGATACTTCATCTCTTCCCATGTAGTCATGGGAGGTTCGTCGTACTCTCTCCTTTGATTTTAACTTGTTCCCACCATATGAGTGCATATTTGTCAAATTCAAGTGCAGCCATGTGTATTTTCTTCGCCTCGGAGTAGTTGTGCATACGGAACACCTTGTCCACCTTGAACTCCCAAGTGAGGTAATCTTCGGGATCATGTGTACCTGAAAATGTTAGCATAGTAAATTTAAGCTTACTAAATTTCTCTTCATTAGGTTGTTCATTGTCGTAGCGGTGTCGGTGGTGGTATTCATCATCGTAGTGGTACAAGTCATCGTCATCGAAGTGAGGCGCTCCCCCACCGCGACCTCCATGCCTACGGCCCCTCCCAAGTCCTTGGGCACCTCCCCCACCTCCTCTCCCAGGTGGAGGTGGCCGTATGGCTTGTGCCACCACACGGTCTCGCACTCGTGCAGCGACCTCCTCATCTCGCTAAGGTATGTGAGCCGGTAGATGCACACTATCTTCTTCTTGCTGCTGATGAAGTGCCCGCACAACATCATTCACGATGCCCGTACGCAACACATTCATTTGTTGATTGAGGTCAATGCGGAGATCCTACATATCCGCCTTGAGTTCTTCCCCTATTGCAATGGTGCCAGTTACAAATTCTTGTTGCAATGTACTTCTCAATGCCTAGTGCTGGAAGCGAGTCACCGGAGCATTAAGATCAACAGCATGATCCTTACCATAGTTATCTTCTCCACCTGACATGGTTATGTTGTGCAAAAGAAAAACACAAATAGCAAGAATGCATATGGATTAGTAAAATTCACTCAATCTTTTCTCTCCCAAGTAAAGTTCTTACCCCTCCGAAGTGAATTAAGGCCAAAAGAAACTTACACTTGGTGGAAGCTACAATAGCAAAGTGATGATCAAGCGAATTTAAGAGTATTCACAATTGCACAACAACGGTTATTTGGTGGAGCTTGGTATGAAGGTGTATCCTAGCAATCTGAAATTGTTGAT
The DNA here is from genome assembly GCA_036346405.1 of Phyllostachys edulis. Taxonomy (NCBI): domain Eukaryota; kingdom Viridiplantae; phylum Streptophyta; class Magnoliopsida; order Poales; family Poaceae; genus Phyllostachys; species Phyllostachys edulis. The sequence continues at coordinate 12,437,388 of CM070547.1, read as the reverse complement.
GTTGTAAAGCTAAGTAACAATCCAAGCTAGAATATTTTGTCTAAGTGCTGATCCAAAAGGTTTAAGTGAAATATATGAACACACACGCAAATATCATGACTCAATGCAAACAAAGGAATGAGCTAGTGAGATGCAATCTGAAATTGAGATGAAAACTAGCTCGTTTTTTTTGTACCAAGTACTAGGAGAGACGCTAGCCAATTGCAATAATATGAAATATAAGGGCTCAAGATTGCTCAAATAAATTAAATACACAATCTGAAATTTTATGAACTAATGTTATCCTTTTCCCAAGTTTCGGCCAATATATTCTTCTTTTCTTTCTTTCTCTCTCTCTCTCTCTCTCTCTCTCTCTCTTTACTGCATAGCCACGGCCTTTTTTTTTACTTGTGGCTTGTCTTTCTTTTGTTCTTTTTTTTGTTGCCGAAACGAGGGTTTAAGCTCCCCTTGCATAAGCTCAAATTTCAGCAAGTGTAAATAATTCAATTAATAGCCCCTAAGCAATTATCAAAGACTAATCTCAAAGATGAAGAGGGAAAAATTCAGCGGGGGGTTTCTCAGCAACCGCTCACATTCGGTGCACACGGTAGCAGCGTGAATTACTATAGCGTCCCAAAATTGTATCAGCGTAGAACACTATAGCGAATCGTGCACTGTAGCAGCGCGGACCACTGTAGCAATTGTGTATTGTAGCAGCGCGTACCACTATAGCAATTGTGTGTTTAGAGAAAGGCGGATCGTAGCATCAATCACTGCCACGTACCTAAACGTCAGAGCGATGCGCCAGATGTGAGATCATTTTTTTACGTGGATTTGAGGAGTTCAAGAACCAACAAATTGTTTTTAGGGTTTTGATTGGACACAAAGATTAAGCAACGCAAAAGAACACTACGATCAACACTAAACAAAAATTCTAATGGATTAAGACCTAACTAAACTCACAGGAAATAACAGATGCAAAAACTAGGGTTTGAAATTTTTGTATTGCAATTTTTGGTTTATGGAGTCTAGGTTTTAAGAACAGCAAATAAAATCAATCTAATCTAGGGATAAGTAATCCTACCAAATCAACCGCGCTCTGATACCAAGATGATACGGGGTCGCCCGATCTTCTCGACGTAGGATCAAGATACTCATGTGTAGCTTCTCGAATCGTTGTGATCCCCCATTGCTAATGCAAGAATGAGCACTCTTTAATTCACGAGAGCGAACGCGCCGGACTTCACGACCACCAAGCAACGCCCTAGCGCGTTCCCAATTCCTAGTGGAAAGGTTGAACGATCTCAATTAGAAATAACTCTCAATTTTCCCCATTGATGCCATCGGCTATCAAGAAGAAAGCAATCTGTTTCTTTGTTTTTCTCATAAAAATCTCGTCTGTCTTACATGAAGGTGGCGGCTGCTACTTAAAACGTCCGAACCACTCCTTACGCGGTTACACATGCACGCATGGGCCTTGGGCCGGTTTTGATTGAAGTTCGGTTATATGACCAAGTCATTTGGACTTAGTCCACAAATCAACTAGAAGTACAAGGTTGAACATGCTTGACCGCAAGCTTGGTATGTGGGCTGCACCACATAGCTTGACCGTGGCTGGACATGGGTTGACCGTAGCTTGCTTTGCATGTTGGCTGCCAAACCACAAGCTTGACCGTAGCTTGCTTGGCATGTTGGTCGCCCAACCGACTTGACCGTGACTTGCTTTGGGTTTCTCACGCCTTGGATTTTACCTTCATGCAGATGGGCTTGGACTTGATGATTGCATGGGCTGGTAATGCCTCTCCATGTTCTTCAAACCTAACAATACACAAGAAACCAGCATAAGGTAGTGTATTATCCTCATCAATAGAAGGCAATGCATTAAGAAACAAATTCAACTGTTTATTTAAAAGTTTAGCTCTTGCTCTAGTCATTGGACCTTTTGGTGCTTCATAAACATCCTCATGCACACTTGGAGTGGAAGATGTAGTAGTAGTAGGGATGCCCTCATCAGATGATACAGGGTCGCCCGATCTTCTTGACGTAGGATCAAGATACTAACGTGTAGCCTCTCGAATCGTAGTGATCCCCCATTGCCAATGCAAGAACGAACACTCTTTAATTCGCGAGAACACACGCGCCGGACTTCACGACCACCAAGCAAAGCCCTATCGCGCTCACAATTCCCAATGAAAAGGTTGAATGATCTCAATTAGCAAGAACTCTCAATTTTCCCCCATTGATGCCATCAGCCATCAAGAAGAAAAGCAATATGTTTTTATTTAAAAGCTTGACTCGTGCACTAGTCATTGGGCCATTTTGTGGTGTTTCATGAACACTTGGAGAGATGGTAGTAGGGATGTCTTCATCATCCTCCCCCTCTTGAAAAGGAGTCATCCTCGACTCTGTATCATAGTGCCCAAAGAATGGGGACAAATCAGCAACATTAAAGGTTGTACTTACACCATAATCATCTCCCGGAAGCTCTATCTTGTATGCATGATCATTGATCTTGGCAAGTACTTTAAAAGGACCATCACCACAGGACATCAACTTTGATTTACGCTTCTCCAGAAAGTGTTCTTTGCGAAGGTGTACCCATACTAACTTACCTGGTTCAAAGAGCAATTTCTTTCAAGACTTGTTAGCCTTAGAAGCATAAGCACGTACCTTATTTTCAGTTACCTCTTTAGTCTTTTCATGGAGCTTTTTCACAAAGTCAGCACGTGTCGAAGCCTCCATATTAGCCCGTTCTTGTAATGGAAGTGGCATCAAATTAAGTGGGGTGATCGGTTTGAAGCCATACACACCTCAAATGGACACAATTGTGTAGTAGAATGCACCACCCTATTATATGCGAATTCAACAAGCGATAGACAATCCTCCTACTCTTTTAAGTTTTTTTTATCATTGTCCTCAACAACATTGAGAGTGTACGGTTCACCAACTCCGTTTGTCCATCGGTTTGTGGGTGACAAGTTGTCGAAAATAGCAGCTTTGTCCCAAGCTTGGCCCACAAAGTTTTCCAAAAGTAGCTCATGATCTGAAACAATGGTATGAGGCACGCCATGCAATCTCACAATTTCTCTAAAAAACAAGTCAGCTACGTGCGACGTATCGTCGCTCTTATGACAAGGAATAAAGTGTGCCATCTTAGAAAATCGATCCACAACTACAAAAACAGAATCCCTCCCCCTCTTAGTCCTAGGCAATCCCAAAAGAAAGTCCATGCTAATATCTTCCCAAGGAGCACTAGGAACTGGAAGTGGAGTATACAAACCATGTGGATTGAGTTTAGACTTTGCTTTATGGCAGGTAATACAACGCTGAACAAACCTCTCAACATCTTGCCGCATCTTTGGCCAATAAAAGTGATCGGCCAACATCATGAAGCTCTTCTCCCTACCAAAATGTCTCATCAGCCCCCCTGCATGAGATTCCTGCAACAATAGCAAATGAACGGAAGAATCTGGGACACATAGCTTGTTAGTTCGAAATAGAAAACCATCATAGATATGATACTTATCCCATCCTTTCCCATCTTGGCATTTAGAATATGGTGCTGAAAGTTCATCATCAGAAGCATATAATTCTTTCAAACTCTCTAATCCAGGTACCTTTACTTCCAACTGAGTTAAAAGCACATTCTTTCGAGATAAAGCATCAGCTACCACGTTTTCTTTGCCTTTCTTGTATTTAACAATGTATGAAAAAGTTTCAATGAATTCAACCCACTTAGCATGTCCACGAGTCAGTTTAGCTTGACCTTTCAAATATTTCAAAGCTTCATGATCAGAATGAATGATAAATTCTCTAGGCCAAATATAATGTTGCTAAGTCTCTAAAGCATCCGCAAGAGCATATAATTCTTTGTCATAAACAGGATAATTCAATTGTGCACCGCTAAGTTTCTCACTAAAGTATGCAACAAGTTTTTTTTCTTGCATCAAAACACCACCAATACCAATTCCACTAGCATCACATTCAATCTCAAAAGTTTTAGTGAAATCAGGTAAAACAAGCAATGGTGCTTCAGTCAAACACCGTTTTTAATTCAGCAAAGGCTTTATCTTGTGATCCTCCCCATTCAAAAGCAGCACCCTTTTTAGTTAATTAATTTGAAGGGGCAGCAATGGTGCTGAAATCTTTCACAAAATATCAATAAAAACCAGCAAGCCCATGGAAGCTACGAATTTGACTAACATTGGCAGCAGTAGGCCAATTTCGAATAGCTTCAACTTTAGAGTCGTCTACTTCAATTCCATGAGCTGAAACAACATAGTCTAAGAACACCACTTTATTTGTGCAAAAAGTACACTTCTCAAGATTAGCATACAATTGTTCAGTTTTGAGCACTTCTAGCACTTGTTTAACGTGTTCAACATGTTCTTCCAATGAGCGGCTATATATCAAAATGTCATTAAAATAGACTACCACAAATTTTCCAATGAAATGTCTCAAAACATGGTTCATTAATCACATGAATGTACTAGGAGCATTAGATAAACCAAAAGGCATCACTAACCAATCATACAAGCCAAATTTTGTTTTAAAAGCTGTCTTCCACTCATCACCATGTTTCATTCTAATTTGATGGTATTCACTACGCAAATCAATCTTAGAAAAGATAGTAGAGCCACTCAATTCATCAAGCATATCATCTAATCTAGGAATAGGATGACGATAACGAATGGTAATATTGTTGATAGCTCTACAGTATATGAACAGGAACGGCACAAGGACTAAGACTTTCGTGCCGTTGAATTTCTTTTGTCTCCTCCGGGTTTGTGCGGTACGATGGCCAACTGGGAAGTGGAGCTCCCGGTATCAAGTCAATTTGATATTCAATGCCTCGAATAAGCGGTAGACCAGCGGGTACCTCCTCCAGAAAGACATCCTCATAAGCCTGCAAAACTTGAGAAACCACGCTAGGAAGAGAGGTTAAGTCATTAGTAGAAAGTAAAACATCTTTGTACAGTAATACAAAGTGCATCAAAGTGGGGTCATCTCTCCTCTCTCTCAAATCAGATTTAGTGGCTATCATGACTAACTTTTTCTCTCCCTCATTCTTTCTTTTCCCATTCAGTTTTAGCTTGTGGCTCTCACTCACCTTTTGTGGAATCACACTCTTTTGCTCCTTTCCTCTCTCATTCTCTACGTTCACCTCAATCTTTTGCATGTTATCATTCACAATTTGAGAAGAAGTCAAAGGTCGCAATGTTATTTCTTTTTATTCCACATGAACTTATATTAATTTGTTCAACCATCTTGAATCACAGATCTATCATATTGCCATGGTCTTCCTAAAAGTAAGTGACAAACATCCATGGAAACAACATCACACTCCATGATGAGGACATCTCGTCGATTGGACCGATTACACGAGCACGAGCTAAAAAGATTAATCAATAGGTGAACTCGCTCCTAATTGAATTTAGTTTTTATTTACATGAGGACTGGTTACTGCCTAATGCTAGTATTTTAATTGTTCTCAGGTTTACGCATGAGAAGACTTTGGAACCCAAGAAGATTATATGTTGTCTAGGAGTACGTGTCCAGCAGAAGGCACGGAAGGACGGGGATGCCAAAAGAAGACAATGCATACGTGGAGAAGAAATAAAGGTTGCATGTGTTGCATGCATGCATGCGGGTGTGCATGACAAAGTTTGCTGCTGAACCTTATTTTGCATGCAAATACATGCACCAACACGTGGAGTTTGCATGCATGTTTCCTACGCACATACATGCACCTACACGTGGAGTTTGCATGCATGTTTCCTATGCCCAACCATGCACCTACATGTAGAGTTTGCATGCATGTCTCCCATGCACATACATGCATACAATGGAAAAAGCAATGACCCAAAACGAGTGGGCCGGCCGTTCGGCATGTAATCCGTTTAGCAGCAGTACTTTGAGTCCGTGTTTTGTTTGAGTCAGTTTAACCTTTTGTGCGCACAATTGGCCGGCTATTAAAGCGAGGCAGCGCCGTATTATGGAAGGGGACGTTATATTTTTTTTGCAGATCAATATACTCTTGATTCTAGGGTTTAAGTAATATTGCCCCCAATAGAATAGGGAGTTCCAATCTGTTGTGTCATCCCGTTGTTCTTATGATTCCTTGTGTTTTGCAGGAGCAGCGACATGTCTACTTTGTGTGGTCAGATAGACGGGATCACGAGCGTGTGGTTGGACGAATTCTTTTGTTGTAGGTTGCTATTTAACAGTGGTTGGCGCCATTGGTTCGTCAGGATTGCACAGATCCAAAGTTATCATCGATCCTACGTTGTGAAGATCGGGCATCCCCCATATCATCTTGGTATCAGATCATCGTTTGCCACGGTAGGATCAATTTACCCGTAGTTAGATTTATTTTTCCTTTCCTATACACAAAAAACCAAAAAAAATCCTTTAGCTCGTAGTTTGATCTGATTTTTCTTGTGAATTTCATTAGGTTTCAATCCATTAGAAACTGTGTTTAGTCGCTAATCATAGGTTTCTTTTGCGTTGCTTGATCTTGTGTTCAGTAAAAAAAAATCAATTTGTGTGCTACAGTACGCATGCGTGACAAAGGCTCTAATTCATCGCATTAGGCATTGCCGCCAACCGCGAGAAAAAGGTTCATTACATAAAGAATCAAGCTAAGGCGATCGCACCTAATGCTATTCCTCTCCATAAGATGGTTCTTTGAAGTGGTAAAAACCCAAAGAAGACCGCCCATTTCAAAGACTTGGTACAAATCATGCCGAAAGAAAAAAAGATCAGTCGCTGCATAAGCTACAAGAGCACCGGCTACAAGTGTCACGTCGTGCTACACTAGCAGTAAAAAAAACTTCGTGTGTATCTTTTGTGAGCTAATTCAATCCTTTGCGAATACTTTGCTCCTTTTGAAACTAGCTATTGATATTGCTCTAGAGCTGTTCTTAAGATTATTTACATCTTGCTGAATTTATTTGTGATTTGTGATAAAGAGAGAAGGACAAATTCTATTTTGGCTGAACCAAAAATAAATAAATAAAGTGGTTGTCGTATGAAACAAAAGCCGCGACAAAAAAAGAGGTAGAAGAAGAAAAGAGAAGCAAGTTTTGGCCACTTGAGAAGTTTTGTGAGATTCCCTAGTCAATAAATTTCAGATCGTGTAACTAATCTTTTAGTGCAATCTTGTGCCTTTTCATCAATTAAGCAATTGGCATCAAGAGCTAGTTTTTTTCACTTATATTCTCAGATTAGCTCATTCCTTTGATTGCATCAAGTTACATCATCCTTGTGTGTGAGTTGCTGTCTTAAACACCTCTTATATCTTTTGGATCAACAACTAGGCATTGAATTCTAGTTTGGATTATTACCTAGCTTTACAATATCTAGAATTTCAGATTGTATAGGTAAATACTTTTCCCTCCAAGCTCCACAAATAAGCCATTGTCTAACAATGCTTGTGCAATTGAATTCGCTTAATCTATCACTTGTGTTGTCTACCGTCACCAACGTGTGTGCGGCTCTTCAATTCCATCAAGGACGCATAAGAACTTCAGTCGATAAGAGAAGGTGAGGTTGAGTGATTTCCACAAGTAAAAACTTCCATATCCACATATATAGTTTTTCTTTGTTTGCACTAACCATGTCAGGGAAAGAAGGAGAACCAGCATATGTTACACAAGCTAACCTTGAGAAGCTCACAAATGATTTCAACACTCAGTTGAATGGCAACATGAGCGTCTTGAGGAGGGAGATACTAGAGGAGCTTCGCAAAGAGCGAGGCCCAGTTGGTGTCTATAAAGAAGGCGTTGAGCTTGATGAGACCGATGAGGAGAGGGCTGCACGATTCGCTAGAGAAGCTCAAGCGGGTTGAGCCGCTGCCAACGCGGTTCGACTACCCTTTCCCGGGCGTGGGGAAGGTGTTTTGGGCGCTGACCATGGCCAAGGGAGAGGCCGTGGCCATGGATGCGGCGGTGCTGCCCACATTGAGGATTTCGGTGACGATGTTTGGTTACACCGCAATGATAATTATCAACGCCATGGCCGTCGTCATGATGAGCAGCACGTGGAGGAAAAATTTGGGAAGCTCAATTTCAATATTCCCAAATTTGAAGGCACTTCCGATCCAGATGCATATCTCACATGGGAGCTCAAGGTAGAGAAGATATTCCAAATATACAATTATTCGGAAGAGAAGAAGCTACACATAGCTTCACTTGAGTTTGATGGGTATGCGTTGATTTGGTGGGAGCAAGTGTTGAACCAAAGAGAAGATAATGGGGAACCTCCAATTGCATCATGGGCTGAAATGAAGCAAGAGCTGAGAGCACGTCTTGTTCCTAACACTTATAAACGTGATTATTTTGATAAATTGTAGAATTTGAGACAGGGAGGTCGCTTAGTGGATGAATACTATAAGGAGATGGAGCAAGCTATGATTAGGACACATCTGCATGAGGACAAAGGAGTTTAATCCAATGACTCCTAGTCAAATACATGCTGAATTTTAGCAAAACAAGCTTGCTGAAAATGAGAGTAAAAAGAATGAAAATAGTGATTTCCACACATCGGTGAGTGAGAGCCACAAGCCAAATATGAGAGAAAAAAAAGTAAGAGTGAGGAAGGGTTGGTTATGTTAGCCACAAAATTAGATTTGAGAGATATGAGCAATAACCCATCAAAGATACACTTTGTGCTTATGTACAAAGATGCAACTATTTTTCTTTCAACTAACGACTTAACCTCTCTTCCTAGTGGTGTTTCCTCTCTTTTGCAGGTATTTGAGGATGTGTTTCCGGAGGAGATACCAGCGGGACTTCCGCCATTGTGCAGAATAGAGCATCAAATTGATATAGTTCCTGGCGCATCACTTCCAAACCGTCCACCATACCGTACCAATCCGGAGGAGACCAAATAAATTCTGCACCAAGTGCAAGGGCCAGTTGACAAAGGGTATGTACGCGAAAGTCTTAGTCCTTGCGCTATTCCTGTAATTCTTGTTCCTAAGGAAGATGATACATGGAGAATGTGCGTTGATTGTCGTGCCATTAACAATATCTCTATTAGGTATCATCATCCTATTCCTAGGTTAGATGATATGCTAGATGAACTTAGTGATGCTGTTATATTCTCCTAAATTAATTTGAGAAGTGGATACCATCAGATTAAGATAAAACTTGGTGATGAATGGAAGACTGCTTTTAAGACTAAATTTGGATAGTATGAATGGTTAGTCATGCATTTTGGTTTATCTAATGCACCTAGTATATTTATGCGATTGATGAATCATGTTTTAAGAGCATTCATTGGTAAATTTGTTGTGGTATACTTTGATGATATTTTGATCTATAGCAAAACGATGGATGAACACATTGATCATACTAGACAAGTACTAGAAGTGCTTAGAAATGAGAAACTGTATGCTAATCTTGATAAATGCACATTTTGTACTGATAAAGTTGTGTTCTTAGGCTATGTTGTTTCTGGTCAAGGCATTGAGGTAGATGAACCTAAAACTGAAGCAGTTAAGAATTGGCCTACCCCTGTGAATGTTAGTCAAATCAGAAGCTTTCATGGTCTTGCTAGTTTTTATCGCCGTTTTGTTAAAGATTTCAGCACCATTGCTGCCCCATTAAATGAGTTAACTAAAAAGGGTGTTGTGTTTGAATGGGGTGCAACACAAGAAAAAGCTTTTCAAGTGCTAAAGAAACATTTGATTAAAGCACCATTGCTTGTTTTGCCTAATTTCACTAAGACTTTTGAAATTGAATTTGATGCTAGTGGAATAGGTATTGGTGGTGTTTTTATGCAAGAAGGGAAAGCCATAGCATACTTTAGTGAGAAACTAGGAGGTGCTTAATTGAACTATCCTGTGTATGATAAATAATTGTATGCTTTGGTACGTGTGCTTGAAACATGGCAACATTATCTTTGGCATAGAGAATTTGTTATCCACTCTGATCATGAAACTTTGAAATATTTGAAAAGCCAAGCTAAATTGAACCGTAGGCATGTTAAGTGGGTAGAATTCATTGAAACATTCCCATATATTGCTAAGTACAAGAAAGGAAAAGAGAATGTAGTAGCTTATGCTTTATCTAGAAAACATGTGTTTTAACTCAATTGGAAGTAAAGATACCCGGATTAGAGAGTTTCAAAGATTTATATGCTTCTAACCATGAATTTTCAGAACCATATTCTAAATGCAAAGATGGAAAAGGATGGGACAAGTTTCATGTTCATGATGGGTTCTTATTTCGTGCTAACAAATTATGTATTCCAGATTCGTCTGTGCGTTTGCTTTTATTGCAGGAATCTCATGCAGGTGGATTGATGGGTCACTTTGGGAGAGAAAAGACCTTCATGATGCTGAGCGATCATTTTTATTGGCCTAAAATGAGGCGTGATGTTGAAAGGTTTGTACAACGATGTGTGATATGCCACAAAGCGAAATCTAAACTTAATCTACATGGTTTATATACTCCATTTCCTGTTCCTAGTGTACCTTGGGAGGATATTAGTATGAACTTTGTTTTAGGACTGCCTAGGACTAAAAGGGGAAGGGATTCAGTTTTTGTAGTTGTGGATAGGTTCTCTAAAATGACACATTTTATTCCCTATCACAAAAGCGATACGTCGCATGTAGCTGACTTGTTTTTCAAGGAAATAATAAGATTACATGGCATGCCAAAGACGATTGTTTCAGATCATGACGTCAAGTTCAAGAGCTACTTTTGGAAGACTTTGTGGGCCAAGCTTGGGACAAAGTTATTATTCTCAACAACTTGTCACCTAAAACGGATGGACAAACGGAGGTGGTGAATAGAACACTTTCAATGCTACTACGAACGATGATCAAGAAGAATCTAAAAGAGTGGGAAGATTGTTTGCCTTATGTGGAGTTTGCGTACAATAGAGCGGTACATTCTACTACTCAATTGTGCCCGTTCGAGATGGTGTATGGTTTTAAACCAATTGTGCCACTTGATTTGCTGCCACTGTCGCTACACGAACATGCTAATACGGAGGCGTCAAAGCGTGCTGAATATGTGAAGCAAATTCATGTCAAGACTAAAGAAGAAATTGAAAAGAAGACGCACTGCTATGCTGAGAAGACGAACAAGTCAAGGAAGAAGATGTTATTTGAACCAGGTGACTTGGTTTGGGTGCATCTATGCAAAGAACGCTTTCCGAACAAGCGTTAGTCTAAGTTGATGCCTCGAGGAGATGGTCCATTCAAAGTATTGGAGAAGATCAATGACAATGCATATAAGACATAGCTTCCGGGTGATGATTATGCTGTGAGTTCTACATTCAACGTTGCTAATTTTTCACCATTCTTTGGACCGGAAGAATCAGAGTCGAGGACGACTCCTTTTCAAGATGGGGAGGACGATGAGGACATCCGCCGATTGGACCGATTACACGAGCACGAGCTAAAAAGATTAATCAACAAGTGAACTCGCTCCTATTTGAATTTGGTTTTTATTTACATAAGAACTTGTTACTACCTAATGCTAGTATTTTAATTGTTCTCAGGTTTACGCGTGAGGAGACTTTGGAACCCAAGAAGATTATATGTTGTCTGGGAGTACATGTCCAGTAGAAGGTGCGGAAGGACGGGGACGCCAAAAGAAGACAATGCATACGTGGAGAAGAAATAAAGGCTGCATGTGTTGCATGCATGCATGCGGGTGTGCATGATAAAGTTTGCTGCTGAACCTTATTTTGCATGCACATACATGAACCTACACGTGGAGTTTGCATGCATGATTCCTATGCACATCCATGCACCTACACGTGGAGTTTGCATGCATGTCTCCCATGCACATACATGCACGCAATGGAAAAAGCAATGACCCAAAACGAGTGGGCCGGCCGTTCAGCATGTAATCCGTTTAGCACCAGTACTTTGTGTCCGTGTTTTGTTTGAGTCGGTTTAACCTTTTATGCACACAATTGGCCGGCTATTAAAGCGAGGAAGCGCCGTATTATGGAAGGGGACGTCATATTTTTTTTGCAGATCAATATACTCTTGATTCTAGGGTTTAAGTAATATTGCCCCCAATAGAATAGGGAGTTCCAATCTGTTGTGCCATCCCGTTGTTCTTATGATTCCTTGTGTTTTGCAGGAGCAGCGACATGTCTACTTTGTGTGGTCAGATAGACGGTATCACGAGCGTGTGGTTGGACGAATTCTTTTGTTGTAGGTTGCTATTTAACAGTGGTTGGCGCCATCGGTTCGTCAGGTTGCACAGATCCAAAGTTATCATCGATCCTACGTTGTGAAGATCGGGCATCCCCCGTATCACTCCACAGTATCTCGGTAATTTCCAATCTGAAAACTAACATCAACAGTGTATCCAACATTCATAGAGCCATCATTATTCAACCATTGAATTTGATATGGATGTGGATGTTTCTTGTATTTCAACCCAAGTTTAGTGCAAAGTTCTTTAGTAGCTAAATTGTGGCAACTACCACCATCAATAATAACTTTGCAACACTGACCATCTTTACTCACCTGAGCTCTTGCTTGGAAAATATTGCAGCGCTGCTCATGAGTGGGTTTTGCATGCACACTCAACACCGTCGGTGTACACACAAGGATAGGACCAGCCTCGGGGTCACAATAACTATCTTCATGCGCCTCCTCCCCTTGTCCTTTCTTATGTACATCTCCAAATCTTCCTAAATCAGTAAGGGCCTCACCTTCCTCCTCACTAGTAGAGTCATATTCTCCATTCTCCATTAGCAACATAACCGTGTTACTTGGACAATCCCTTTGTATATGACCTCGTCCAAGGCATTTGAAGCATTGGATGGCACTACTTCGTGTTGTAGAACGCACTGAAGACGAGGTAGAAGGTGCTGGACTTTTCTTGGCAATGGGTGTTGTTGCATTTTTCCCGCCTGGTGCAGCACTGGTACTAGAAGCAAAACTTCCACTAGATTGATTAGTTTTGAAAGAATTGAAACGGAATGTGGGTTTACCTCCTATAGGTGCTGGACGAGGTGTGTATGATGATGTTCTTGTTGCTCTTATATCTTATTGCACTTGCCTTTCAGCCTTGGTTGCTTGATGCACCAACTCCACCATATGAGTGCATATTTGTCAAATTCAAGTGTAGCTATATGTATTTTCTTCGCCTCGGAGTAGTTGTGCATACGAAACACCTTGTCCACCTAGAGCTCCCAAGTGAGGTAATCTTCGGTATCATGTGTACCTGAAAATGTTGGTATAGTAAATTTAAGCTTACCAAATTTCTCTTCATTAGGTTGTTCATTGCTGTAGCGGTGTCGGAGGTGGTATCCATCATCGTAGCATACAAGTCGTCGTCGTCGTCGAAGTGAGGCGGTCCCCCACCTCCTCTCCCAGGTGGAGGTGGCCGTATGGCTTGTGCCACCACACGGTCTCGCCGTTGTTGTGCATCTTGGGTGACTCGTGCAGCGACCTCCTCATCTCGTGGAGGTATGGGAGCCGGTAGATGCACACTATCGTCCTCTTGTTGTGGACGAAGTGCCTGCACAACGTCATTCATGATGCTTGTACGTAACACGTTCATTTGTTGATTGAGGTCAATGCGGAGATCCTACATATCCGCCTTGAGTTGTTCCCCCATTGCAGTCGTGCCAGCTACAAATTCTAGTTGCAATATACTTCTCTATGCCTAATGTTGGAAGTGAGTCACTGGGGCATTAAGATCAACTGCACACTCCTCACCATAGTTGTCTTCTCCACTTGACATGGTTAGGTTGTGCAATAGAAAACACAAACAGGAAGAATGTATATGGATTAGTAAAATTCACTCAATCTCTTTTTTCTCTCCCAAGTAAAGTTTTTACCCTTCCGAAGTGAATTAAGGCCAAAAGAAACTTACACTTGGTGGATGCTACAATAGCAAAGTGATGATCAAGTGAATTTAATAGTGTTCACAATTGCCCAACAATGGTTGTTTGCTGGAGCTTGGTATGGAGGTGTATATCCTAGCAATCTGAAATTCTTGATTTTGTAAAGCTAAGTAACAATCCAAGCTAGATTATTTGGCCTAAGTGCTGATCCAAAAGGTTTAAATGAAATATATGAACGCACATGCAAAGATCAATGTGACTCAATGCAAACAAAGGAATGAGCTAGTGAGATGCAATTTGAAATTGAGATGAAAACTAGCTCGTTTTTGCACCAAGTACTAGGAGAGACGCTAGCCAATTGCAATAATATAAAATGTAAGGGCACAAGATTGCTCAAAGAAATTAAATATACAATCTGAAATTTATGAACTAAGGTTATCGTTTTCCCAAGTTTTGGCCAATATCTCCTTCTTTTCTTTTCTTTCTTTCTTTCTTTTTACTTCACAGCCATGACTTTTTTTTGTATACTTATGGCTTGTCTTTTCTTTCGTTATGTCTTTCTTCCTTTTTTTTTTGTTACCGAAACTAGGGTTTAAGCTTCCCTCACACAAGTTCAAATTTTCAGCAAGTGTAAATAATTAAATGAACAGCTGTTAAGCAATTATCAAAGACTAGTCTCACAGACGAAGGGGAAGTTTTTTGTGTACTGCTGTTCCTGACTTCACGATCGTAGCAAGGCGAAGCGTTAGTGGCGTGTCGGGAATGTGCGCAAACATCAGAGCGATCGAAACCTTTATGCGCCATGAGTCCTGTGAGTGTGGCCTTTATGTGAGCGGTTTTTTCCCGGGTGGATTTGAGGAGTTCAAGAACCAACAATTTTTAGGGTTTTGATTGGACACAAAGATTAAGCAACGCAAAAGAACACTACGATCAGTACTAAAAAAAATTCTAATGGATTAAAACCTAACTAAACTCACTGGAAATAACAGATGCAAAAACTAGGGTTTGAAATTTTTGTGTTGCAATTTTCGGTTTATGGACTCTAGGTATTAAAAATAGCAAATAAAATCAATCTAACCTGAGGATAAGTAATCCTACCGAGTCAACCGCGCTCTGATACCAAGATGATATGGGGTCGCCCGATCTTCTCGATGTAGGATCAAGATACTCATGTGTAGCCTCTCGAATCGTAGTGATCCCCCGTTGCCAATGCAAGAATGAACACACGCGCCGGACTTCATGACCACCAAGCGAAGCCCAATCGCGCTCCCAATTCCTAGCGGAAAGGTTGAATGATCTCAATTAGCAAGAACTCTCAATTTTCCCCATTGAAGCCATCAGCCATCAGCCATCAAGAAGAAAAGCAATCTGTTTTTATTTAAAAGCTTGGCTCGTGCTCTAGTCATTGGGCCATTTTGTGGTGTTTCATGAACACTTGGAGAGGTGGTAGTAGGGATGTCCTCATCAAAGGTGCTAATGTTAATCTTGACCGTTGGATCATGCAGGATGTTTAATGTAGGACATTGGAGGTGGGAGCATGTAGGCACCTTAGCACTCAATTACCCATTAGCACTAGATATGTTCCATATATATATATATATATATATATATATATATATATATATATATATATATATATATATAAAGTGATGTTATGTTGACACGACAGAGAGGACATGAATTAGCATATCTGTTGGACGAAAAGGCGACTAGAGGGGGTGAATAGGAGCACGCTCACTTTTCACAAAAGATAGATTCAACACAAATTTCACTCCAATAGCTATGGAAGCTATGAAGATCAATATACCAATCTGTTGGAAGACTAGTATTGAATCAATCCAAACCCCAAAGCAAAACACCCAAAAATAACCAAAACTCAAATCTCAAAGTGTTGGGCGGTCGACCTCTCACAGGGCGGTCTGACCGGTTTGCCTAGCGATCGACCTCTGGAATGGGCGGTCGACCGCTCTGACGATGAAACAGGAAAATCAGCAAAATCAGCAGAGCAATCGAAGCGAAAAACGACCTAACTTTTGATCCGTAAGGCCAAACTTCACGAAATTTGAACCACACCCTCCTAAAGATATTAGGAACCTATTCCAATCAAAGATTTCAGAGATCCATGCGAAAGTTCCTATCTTTTTCAGTTTGAGCGAAGGAGGTTTAAAAACCGAGCCAAATGCAAAATATGATCTAGAGACTTGCTCGTGGGTGATTGATGATCAAGATGATCCTAGATGGGTTCCCACATGTCGCAGCAAGTTAGATCACGGCAAGAAACCAACCAAAAACTCGCGAATCAAAGAAAGACTCAAAATCATCAAATAGAGAGAAAGAAAGCAAACGAACTCATCTTTGAGAGAACTTTCTTTGGATTGATTTGATATAGTATTGGTTTACAGCCACTCCATCAATGGAGGACAAAGACTCAATACATGAGCACGAAATCAAATCCAACTCTCTAGAACCCTAACCTCCACTAATCCTCTCCCTAAGCACAAAAGCAAAACTAGGGTTTACAATGCAATGAAAGGGTTGAAGGGGTGCAGCCACCTCCCTCCTCTATTTATAGTGGAGACTTAGACCTTCTAGAAGAGTAACCCTAATGGGCTCCCGTTAAAGCCCAAAACAAACGGGACACATACGCACGCGTTTTAAAGCGCCATCTTCATCTCTTGACCTAAACCGCTTCACCTTGCACCATCTTTACGCCGTGAGTTGGCAAAAGGTCACCAAGACGGTATTTGGTAAAATTACCAAAATACTCCTTCTCGATCTTTTTGCAAAGACCGAGTCCCATCTTCGTGAAGCACCTCCATGCTTCGCCATGTGTAGGTTGAACCAGCGGCTCTCTTCATGTCGGCAAGTCTCTCCCATCCGGCTCCCACCGAAACCACCATGGCACTTGCACCGACCCCCGCGCCGCTTGATCAAACCAGTCGCACCGAACTGCCCGTTCGGTTACCCTTGTCCATTCTGCACTACACTTGAGTTCATTGACCTCACCCGGCATCGTCGATCGTTCTGGACCTCAGCTCTCCAAGCCTAGTCCCGATCATCCTCGCCGTTGACCGTCGTTGACCACCAAGCAACCTGCCTGACAATAGACAAGCAAGCGAATTCGGAACAAGTTCTTCACAACTTGACCCGTTAGTCAAAACATGCATCATGCAACACATATGCCATGAAACCCATGAACTTGACCTAACAAGCAAACATCGCCGCCACGAAGGACGATTTAAACACATCAAAACCGGTCAGACCGCCACCTTGGCGGTCGACCGACTCCTCACGGTCGACCGCCCGACCAAAGGCGGTCGACCGCCGATCCATGACTTAGCCAAAAATCCAACACGAAACCCGAACCTTCTCGGAAATTTCAATCAAATAGAACTTTTGCTGGAAGCTCCAAAATTATGAGACCAAGCACGAAGCACCTTCTCACTTGCCTACACCTTCTATTTTGGCCCACTCCAAAATCCACAGTTCATAAAGTGGCGGTCGACCGCTCGAGCAAAGCAGTCGAGACCGCTCCATGGCGGTCGACCGCTAGCCTGGTCGAACCACCAACGACCATTTCGAAAACCAAGCAGTATGGCGGTCGACCGCCAAAATGGCGGTCGAGACCGCCAAAGGCCCGACAGACTTGGAACTTTTCGAAAACACGTGATTGACAAACCATCAACGACATTGCCAATTGTAACATCATCCTAAGATCTCGGGCATATTCCCATGATATCCACAATCTCCCACTTGATGAACACATTGGCAATTTTCCACAAATGCAAATTTAGAGGTTTGAAAAGTAAAAACACGTCGTTTTTAAGCTCAAAGGCACAACTTGGTCCAAATGCAAGAAAAAGCAAAGGAAATGACCAAGGCGGCTCGAAATAGTATCGACAAGTGAGATCTGACAAAAGAAGGCACGAAAGCTTCAAATTCGAGAAAGGAGTCAAAAACTCACTTAAGGTCCATATGAAAGAACAATTGTTCGATATGACCTTTGATCATTGTGAGGATCAAGAATTGCAATTCAAGTTCGAAATGACAATAAAACCATAAGAATGCAAATAAAAACCCCCTCACTATGATCCTCAAATTTGAGAAAATTTCAAAATTTCCATTTTCTCCAAGTAACTCCCCTTTTTCAAAACTCCCATTTTTCTCCCTTTTTCAACCATCTTCTCCCCTTTGACAATGGAGTCATCAAGGAATCACGCCTTCCTCTCATCCGGAGATGACAAATGCAGAATGAGGAAAAAGCATAAGAAGGAGCATGCATGAAATGCAATGGAGTGGCTTCAAATTTTTTTTGTATTTTTCAATTGTTGAGTACAAGAAGCTTTGGAGATTACCCAAAAGAACAAGTTAGCATTTCTAAAGTTGCACAAACAACATATCAAGCCTAACAACGCTAGCAAGATCATGATAAAACATATATAACAAAGCTAAGCAAGAAGGCTCAATATAAAGCAATGAATTTTAGCATTTTAAGCAAAGCTTCAAATCTAGCAAGTTCATCAACAGTGATCCTAAAATGATACTGGCCATGTCAAAATGTCAATGTGAGATCCAAAAGCTAACAATGACCATATTAAGAGACAAAAGGTCTGAATTGAAACATTTTGCTCAATTTTCTCAAATGCCCATTTTTCAACCTGTTTTTCATTTGCAATGAATATTGAAGTTGACTAATGGTCTAACTTAGTGACAAGATCTGGACTAGGAGCCATCCACAAACTCATCCTAAGCTTGACCAAAAGTTGATTAAAGGTATATCTTAGTGAAGAAGATCTGGACTAGGAGCCATCCACAAACTCTTCCTAAGCTTCTACGTAGGCGACAAATCTTGAGGTTCATGTCGGTTGTGACAAGCGGTCCCCATGAGATCGTTCGATCATCAAACTATCTCCAAGTTCATGTCTTTGACATGCAATCTCGTAAAGTAGTTTGGCACAATTTAAGCATAAGACAATCTTAAAGTTTGATTTTTCATTTTTCACAAGAGCGGTTTAGATTCTCAAGAACACAAGCAGCTCAAGTAATGATCAAAGCTAGATTCAAGAGCTAACAAAGCAATTTTGACAGGCCAATGTCACAAAAGGAGCACTAATTAAGGCGGCTAAACAATTCACAAATTGCTAATTTCTTAGTTCAAGTTGTTTTTCAAGTTCTAGCTCATACAAACAAAGACTTAGCTACACATGTGAGAGCATGATAATTCTAGCAAGTCAAGGAACTAGACATGGCATTGAGCAGGAATTGAAACACAAAAGCTCCAAAGGGTAATAAGCAAAGCTTCGTCAATTTTAAAAGATAAGTGAAAAGCTTATATTACAATGTATCTTTTTGGATTTTTCATATGAATGCAATATGATACAATGAGATGCAAGAAAAACTCATAAAGTCTAAAAAGCCTAAAAAGATCAAAAAGATCAACAAGTTCAAAAAGAAAATCAAGAAAGGATTAAATGAACAAAGAAAGATCAGAAAAGATCCAACTCCCCCTCAAACCAACCCATAGGGATAAATTACCCCTAACTCACTCCTCAAGGTGGCAAACCTTGTTGGGTCTAAAGGCTTGGTGAGGATATCGGCTAACTGAGCCTCGGACTCCACAAAACGCAGCACAATATCACCTTTCTCAACGTGGTCTCTAAGGAAGTGATAGCGAATGTCTATGTGCTTAGTCCTAGAATGTTGCAATTGGGTTCTTAGCAATGTTAATAGCGAAGTGTTGTCACGAAAAGAGGAACACTAGCAAAGGTTAACCCAAAATCCTTAAGAGTGGAGACCATCCACAAAATCGACTCTGACAACTAGCGGCTGACTACATATTCAACTTGATGAGTGGATTGTGCAATGAAGACCGCTTCCTAGATGACCAAGAGACAAGAGAAGTGCCTAAGAAATGACATGTGCGGATGTGCTCTTTCTATCTAGCCTCTGACCCATAAAATCGAATCAAAACCCCGAATGGACGGAAGAAGAACAACAAGAATACCAAATGCCATCTTGAAGGGTAGAGTGTAAATACGAAAATGCGCTTAACGGCTTGGCGATGTGAAGTCCTCGGTGGCGCTTTGAATCTCAGGCAGAGGCGCATCAAGTGGATGTCGGTCTTGAGGCCGTCAGTCTGAGAGGGAGCCGATCATCTTCTGCGGTACTCGCGTTGATCCACGGCTTCTCCTTCCTCATCTGGATCCAAAGCGATCGAAATCGCCATGGGAGTGGCGATCGGCTTGCGATCACCCATATCAAAACGCTTGAGCAAATCCTTGGTGTACCGTTTGATGGATGAAGATCCCTTCCTTGCATTGCTTGATTTGTAGCCCCGAAAGTAATTGAGTTCTCCCATCATGCTCATCTCAAATTCCTGGACATAGTCTCGGAAAAACTGAAACAAGAGCATTAGAGGAACCACCAAAGATAATATCATCAACATATATCTGAACAAGCGAAGTCATTGCCATGCCTAAGAATGAAAAGAGTCTTATCAACTTTTCCCATTTCAAAATCATTCTTAAGCAAGAAGGTCTTAAGTCTATCATATCGAGGCTCTAGGGGCTTGTTTAAGACCATACAAGGCTTTGGATAGCTTAAAAACATGATCGAGGTGCTTGGGATTCTCAAAACCGGGGGTTGCCTAACATACACTTCCTCCTCTATAAAACCATTGAGAAGGCACTCTTAACATCCATTTGATGCAACCTAAAACCTTTAGATGCAACAAATGCAAGCAAGATCTTGAATGGCTTCTAATCTAGCAACAGGCGAAGGTCTCATCAAAATCTAACCCCTCAACTGGCTAAAGCCTTGAGCTACCAATCTAGCCTTATTTCTAACTACAGAATCATCCTCATTTTGTTTATTTTTGAACACCCAACGGGTTCCTATAACATTATGTCCACTAGGAGGTTCTACAAGGTTCCAAACTTTATTTCTTTCAAAATTCTCTAACTCCTCATGCATGGCATTGACCCAATTAGCATCAGATAAAGCATGTGATATATCTTTGGGTTCAAAAGAAGCTACAAATGCAGAGTGAGAGAAAAGACTCGGATCATGATACCTAGAGCGAGTGACTCGCTCATGGAGATTACCAATCATCTGATCCGGAGGGTGTTGCTTCTGAATGTGCAAAGGAGCGCCTGGGGGAGATAGCATCTCCTCAACCTCCGCAGGTACTACTGATGAAGAAGTCACAGCAGGAGCCTCAATTGGAGGTGAAGCGATCGTGAGGAGTTACGGAGCTTGGGCACTTGCACAGAACATCGACAGCAATGAAGGAGCAAAATCAAGTTCATCCTCATCTTCTTCAACAAAAATGCTCTCTGTCACTTGTAAGTCACCTGAAACATCGGATCTAGCTCCAGGGTTAGTCTCATCAAAAGTGACATTGCATGTCTCCTGGACAATGTTAGTTTCAACATTAAAAACCCGAAAACCCCTCGAATGAACAGGATAACCTAGAAATAAACCATCACAAGTCCTTTATTCAAATTTATCTAGGTTTCCTGTCTTGAGAATAAAACACTTCGATCCAAAGACTCGAAAGTGAGAAACAGAGGGTTTTCTACCAAAACGAATCTCATATGAAGTCTTGCCCAAAGACGGTCTCAAAAAGACACGGTTTGAAATATGGCAAGCTGTAGCAATAGCTTCGCCCAAAATCTCCTCGGTGTGCTATACTCATCGGCATCGTCCTAGCCATCTCGACTAGAGTCTGTTCTTCCTTTCCTAGCGCCATTTTGTTGAGGGACGTGTGGAGAAGAGAACGATGCTCAATCTGGCCTTCGGCACAAAAAGAGGCAAAAGAAGCATTCTTGAACTCCGTGCCATTAACACTGCGGATCGCTTTCAAGGCACCAGGAAGTTCAGAAGCCAAATGAAGAACAAGGTCATGAAAATGATGAAAAGCCTCATCCTTCGAAGCAAGAAAGAACACCCAAGAATATCTCGAAAAATCATCGACTATGACAAGGATGTACCAATTGCCACCGACCGATCGAACCTAGCGGGACCAACAAGATCCATATGAAGCAAGCTGTCGGTCCGTCGGTCATAACCATAGTCAATGACGGGTGTGGCGGCAACTTGCTTGCCATGCCTACAGAGCGCTTGCACATACTGACATCCTTGACGACTTTGAGTTTAGGCAAACCTCTCATGAGATCAAGGCCGCTAACTCTTGTCGATGATCAAAACCAATGTGCCCCAACCGTCGGTGCCAAAGCCGATATCGAAAAAGAAGCAATTAAGCACTTAAGGGATCCAAAGAAGAGATTGAAAAATCAGCTCCAAAAATTCGCCCAACTTTAGAAATCCCAAAAACGAGCTCACCAAAAGAATCAAGCACACGACAAGCATTCTTCTTAAAACGAGTCTCATAGCCATCATCAAGAAGCTGTGAGACAGAAAGGAGATTGTACCTTAGCTTAGACACAAGCGCGACGTCCTTGAGAATGAACTTATCGTTCACCCTGATCACTCCAGTTCCTTCAATGCGCCCTTGTGTATCATCTTCAAAGGTGATGAAGTCATCACGGGTTGATCGCGTGAAGGAGGTGAACCATCTTGAGTCTCCGGTCATGTGGCGTGAACACCCGGAGTCGACGAACCATGTGTTCTTCCCCCTTCCGCGCCAATCCTGAAAATCAAGGAACAAAAGAGCGATGTGTCTCAATACTGGGGTTAGTTAAAAGCGACTTGGGAACCCAGTACTAAGACACACGTCTGCGAGTAGTATGCAAAGCAGATGTGCTATCCTTGACATTATTTGCAGTTCTATTATGAGCAATGGTAACACGAATATGAGATGCATCTTGTCTAGGAACATGGTGATGAGCATGTGCAACAAATCCTAAACTGGGGTTCTTCTTTTGTATGTGACCATGTCTCATAAAAGCTCTAGGTTGATTAGATAACATTCTAGCAATATTTTTCTTAGCGTTCTTCAACCTACGCCAACAGAACTCAACCAAATGTCCACTCTTCTTGCAATAGGTGCAATGGTATTTTGTACCACTGGGAGAAGCACCTTTTGCCTTAAAAGAAGGTTGGACAAACCTACAGATTTAAAAACTGTTTTTGCGGGTTGGGTTTTAAATTCAACTAAGCCATTTTCCAAGACACGAATGACATTAGGCTTGGACATGTCCTGGGCAGAGTTGTATCCTAAACCTTGCTTCTTAAAAGGAGTTTTAGATTTATCTAGAATCATGTTTAACTGTTTTTCACCATTAGAGAATCTTTCTAAAGTATCCTTGAGATAAGCATTCTCTTTTTCAATATTAGCACATGATTCACAAGTCTTGCCCTTAATGGCTCTAGCATGTTTCTCCTTAAGATCGCAACTTCAAGCTTATAGGCGGCACAAGAGGCACAAGATGTAGAATCAATTGTGTCCTTAAGCAGCAAATTTAGCTCTAACTGCTTCTAGAATATCCTTAACTTCATGTTCGCGTTCTAAGCAGAAAGAGCAAAAACTAGATTTCACATTACCAGAAGCATCCAACTTGCTAGACTCTAAGCATTTTTCACATGGAGCAGATTTAACATCAATTAGCTCAGTTCTAGCATTTTCAAGTTGATGCAAAGCAATATCATGAGCAGATTGCAGTTTAGACAGTTCGGAGTGCAAAGTATGGCAGGATGAACATTCATCAACATCTAGACTTTTAGCATTCACAAGCTCTAATTTCAAACTCTCGACTTGTGACTCTAGATCCTTGTTCCTAGCCATGGTGAACTCTAAAGCCTTATCTTGACTAAGCACTTGCTCATACATGTTATCGCATCTAGTAGAAAGGGCATCATAGGATGGAAGTACCTCATCGTTGTCATCGGCGTCGACGGAGTCGGCCATGAAGCACATGCCGGTGAAGTCCTTGGCCTTCCCTTTCTTGTCTTGAGGGATCTCCTCCTCCTTGTCCTCCTCGCTCCCAGAGTCCACATCGCTCATGGATTGATCTCCAAAAGCGGCAAGGACCCGGTGAGCAGCCTTCATGAGCTTGGCAGCATCATACTTGGGCTTGCCCCTTGAGGCTTCTTCGAGCAAAGCTTCTCAATCTTGTGGTTGCCCTTACCTTTCAAATTAGGGCGGTTGGCGGATGTGATATAGCTCTCCACACTCATAGCATGTCACAGGCCACCTCTCTTCTGTTTCGACATTGTTATATGCCCGTGTGACTTTCTTGGCTAAAAGAGCTAAATCAGCCTCGGAAGACTCTCAAACTCTTCTTCTTGAATAACGATAAACACGCAAGAGAAAACCGGAAAGAAGACTCGGAAGAACCATCAAGAGTCCCTTTGAGAGGATCACCACCAAAGCCATGTTATCCTTCTTAGGATTACCGCCTCTCTTGATCTCATGAGTTTTAGCTTGCTATAAAGCAGCTCCAAAGTGAGATTAGAGATCGGCGTTCTCCTCTATGGCGCTTGCCTTCATCTCCCACTCCTTGGTGTTGATTGCACCCAAGAGGTGGGTGGCATTCTCAGATTGAGAGTACTCAATGTCAACAACTTTTATCGATTGATCACCTTGTTAAAAGCGAGTAAAGACGTCATCGATGCTCTCACCAGGCGCATCTCAAATTTGTTGTACTCTCGCTTGTAGACATTCTCGACGCACTTGCTTGATCCGGGGCGATCCCTCATGGTAAGTTTCGAGGGTGTGCCAAATCTCATGTCTTGATCGCAAGATTGCAAATCCTATCGTACTCTTGCCTACCAAGCCCGATATAGAAGGTTCTTTGCCTTGTTGTTGTTAGCCAAAGGGTCACTGGCCGGCGTAACAACCGGGCAAAAGAGCGGGCTCGAACAACCTCCCATATAGCTTGTCCTTCGCTCTCAAGGAAAACTCGCATGCGATTCTTCCAATAGGCATAGTCGAGCCCATCAAAGACATGCGGCAGGTCGAGTACTTATACATCGCCAAGTTCGGTGACCTGTTAAGATCAAGATTGAACTAACAGGCTCGATACCACTTGTTGGACCGAAAAGGCGACTAAAGGGGGGTGAATAGGAGCACGCTCACTTTTTCACAAAAGATAGATTCAACACAAATTTCACTCCAATAGCTATGGAAGCTATGAAGATCAATATACCAATCTGTTGGAAGACTAGTATTGAATCAATCCAAACCCCAAAGCAAAACACCCAAAAATAACCAAAAACTCAAATCTCAAAGTGTTGGGCGGTCGACCTCTCACAGGGCGGTCGACCGGTTTGCCTAGCGGTCGACCTCGGAATGGGCGGTCGACCGCTCTGACGAAGAACAGAAAATCAGCAAAATCAGCCCGATAATCCAAAGCAAAACGACCTAACTTTTGATCCGTAAGGCCAAACTTCACGAAATTTGAACCACACCTCCTAAAGATATTAGGAACCTATTCCAATCAAAGATTTCAGAGATCCATGCCAAAGTTCCTATCTTTTTCAGTTTGAGCGAAGGAGGTTCAAAAACCGAGCCAAATGCAAAATATGATCTAGAGACTTGCTCGTGGGTGATTGATGATCAAGATGATCCTAGATGGGTTCCCACATGTCGCAGCAAGTTAGATCACGGCAAGAAACCAACCAAAAACTCGCGAATCAAAGAAAGACTCAAAATCATCAAATAGAGAGAAAGAAAGCAAACAAACTCATCTTTGAGAGAACTTTCTTTGGATTGATTTGATATAGTATTGGTTTACAGCCACTCCATCAATGGAGGACAAAGACTCAATACATGAGCACGAAATCAAATCCAACTCTCTAGAACCCTAACCTCCACTAATCCTCTCCCTAAGCACAAAAGCAAAACTAGGGTTTACAATGCAATGAAAGGGTTGAAGGGGTGCAGCCACCTCCCTCCTCTATTTATAGTGGAGACTTAGACCTTCTAGAAGAGTAATCCTAATGGGCTCCCGTTAAAGCCCAAAACAAACGGGACACATACGCACGCGTTTTAAAGCGCCGTCTTCATCTCTTGACCTAAACCGCTTCACCTTGCACCATCTTTGCGCCGTGAGTTGGCAAAAGGTCACCAAGGCGGTATTTGGTAAAATTACCAAAATACCCCTTCTCGATCTTTTTGCAAAGACCGAGTCCCATCTTCGTGAAGCACCTCCATGCTTCGCCACGTGTAGGTTGAACCAGCAGCTCTCTTCATGTCGGCAAGTCTCTCCCATCCGGCTCCCACCGAAACCACCATGGCACTTGCACCGACCCCCGCGCCGCTTGATCAAACCAGATCGCACCGAATCGCCTGTTCGGTTACCCTTGTCCATTCTCGCACTACACTTGAGTTCATTGACCTCGCCCAAGGCATCGCCGATCGTTCGGACCTCGGCTCTCCAAGCCTAGTCCCGATCATCCTCGCCGTTGACCATCGTTGACCACCAAGCAACTCCGCACAAAGAATAGACAAGCAAGCGAATTGGGAACAAGTTCTTCACAACTTGACCCACGTTAGTCAAAACATGCATCATGCAACACATATGCCATGAAACCCATGAACTTGACCTAACAAGCAAACATCGCCGCCACGAAGCGACGAAAAACATCAAAACGGGTCGACCGCCACCTTGGCGGTCGACCGCTCTACCGGTCGATCGCCACCAAAGGCGGTCGACCGCCGATCCATGACTTAGCCAAAAATCCAACACAGAAACCGAACCTTCTCTCGAAATTTCAATCAAATAGAACTTTTGCTCGAAAGCTCCAAAAATTATGAGACCAAGCACAGAAGCACCTTCTCACTTGCCTAAACCTTCTATTTTTGGCCCAGCTCCAAAATCCACAGTTCATAAAGTGGCCGGTCTGACCGCTCAGGCAAAGCCAGTCAGACCACTCCATGGCCGGTCAGACCGCCAGCGACCATTTCAGAAAACCAAACAGGTATGGCCGGTCTGACCGCCAAAATGGCCGGTCAAACCGCCAAAGGCCTGACAGACTTGGAACTTTTCCGAAAACACGTGATTCGGCAAACCGTCAACGACATTGCCAATTGTAACATCATCCTAAGATCTCAGGCATATCCCCATGATATCCACAATATCATTATCTGCACACCCCATTTTTCAAACAGGGTGTATCCGGTTTGCATAACCGCCTAGGATTTCGATTGAGAACCGAAATGAAATCCTACTTACGAACAATTGAAAAATATTAATTTGATTAAATTATAGCCTAATGGCTGCTTTGCAGTAACAAAATGGGCATCTTAAGCCCAAAGCTTTGACTTACATTCAGAAGAACCAAATGCTTGCACAGGAAAACTTGAGTGCGGTCGCAACCCTAACATGTTCTCCAAGGTGTTCTTCAATCTTCTGATATACCTTATAATGAAAATTTATCAAGATTGAGTACATAACGTACTCAATAAGTCACATGCGAAAGCTATTTAATGACATACTAGGAATTCAATTATTTGTTGAGGGTTTACCATATCAGGTATATGTTGATGCAACATTTTAGTTAAAGCAGTTTGTTTTTAAAACAGTAAAACCATAATAATATAGGATTAGGGTTTTTCTCAACAATTGCAATTACCCTCTTAACATCTCAAAATCTCTACTTATGCCTCATATATTGGAATCACTTATGAACACAACTTCATTAATCTGAAGCACGGTGTATCCGAACACCGCATGGCCTGGAGTCGAAATGTGCTCCCGAGCCGAAGAAAATGGTGCTGGCGAGGCTAGTGGCTGGTCCGGCGGCAGACGGTGGCGCCGGGAGGCTCGACAAGCATCACCGCGATGTGCGCATCCTATTTTGGGATTTTGCGCCGGCGTTGGTGGCTCAGGGATGGGGTGGTGGCGGCGGTGGCGCAAGGCCGGAGCAGAGGATGAAGGCGGCGGCGATTCAGTGGTACCCCGATATAGGATCAAGGATAACCGACTAAGGGGGGTAAATAGGAGGTTTTAAAATTTTTTGACTAATTAACAAATTAAGTCAATTTCCAATTAAGTCTAAACTAGATACAATTCTAGCTAAGCAATTCTACACAAGATAAAAGCTAGAATTGTAAATACGGAAATAGTAAAGACAAGAATTAACCACAATTGAGACAATGAAGTTTTTCCCATGGTATCGAAGACTTGCCGGTCTTCACTAGTCCACATTGAGGAAGCTTGAACTAATCAAGCCGACTCAACGAATTAAGCCTTCCCTCGATCACTAGTTGTAGTTCTTCCTCCGCTCCGGAGATGGCGAACACCAAGCCACTTACAATTGGCACCAGGCCTCTTCACAATCCTTCTTGAAGAGATCACCATGCTTCCTCCGCCAAGCCTTCTAGGTGTTTGGAAAACACCAAGAGTAATGAATCAATGATCTTCGCTTGACGACACTCAAGTGCAATGGATCAATCTAGAATGAGTGCACTTGAATTTGGCTCAACTACCTCACAATGAATGCACAAGTGTATTGTAGGTGTTGAAAGGAAGCTCAAGGCTCTAAGGATGTTAAATGAAGCCTACTATACTGTCCTTGAGCGGGTGGAGGGGTATTTATACCCCCCACAAACAAATATGACCGTTGTAAGTGAAATCCCAACTTTTTAGCGAAATACGGTACTACCGCCAACTATCATACGGCACTACCGCACCTCACCTACCGCTCAGTAACGGCTATAACAGTGGCATTAACTGCTCTGACATAGCCGTTGGAAACTTCAGCGTGGTACTACCGCCAACCATCATGCGGTAGTTCCGCTGGCCGATCATACCGCACAATGACAGCGGTACTACCGTTTCACAAAGGACCCAAAAGGGTACCTACTGAAAAATACGTGCCGCTTCACTTTCGGAATCACCGCGGTGCGATAGTTCCGCTGAACAAATGCGGTCATGCCGCAACGAAGCTCCGGAACTACCGCTCCTAGGGTGAGCCATTGAACCAAAATGTTGTCTCTTTGGATTTTACGTACCGTCAACTAATTTTCGGAACAACCTGGTTGCGGTAGTACCGCACCATGATCCCGGTCGTACCGTTGAGCGGTGGTACCGCCGACTTAACGTCGGTACTACCGATTGTCCCGACAATGCAAAGTTGACTTTTCAAAACAAATTCAAGGTGCATGCACGATTCTAAATTGATCCAAATGGCACAAGAACATGCTATCAAGCTACTAGTCATGATCCCTCTTAATAGTTCGGCATTTATCCTAAAATCCGATCTTCCATCCTTTTCACCTAAGACCGATTAAACATAAAAAGGATCCTAGACTACGTGTACCTTGTCTTTGAACCATATTGATCTTCATATTGACCTTTGGCATGCATCTTCCAAGTTGTCAAACTCACCATTAGGACTTAATCTTGTAAATACTCAATAAACATGTTAGTCCCATATTCACATATTATCATTAATTACCAAGATAATTTTTAGGGGCCTAGATGCTTTCAATCTCCCTCTTTTTGGTAATTGATGACAACCCAAATAATATGTGAGAAAGATTGTTTTGAAGATACTACTTGTTGTAAAACAAGTTGTATATTCTTTTGATGACTTAACAACAAAGTAATTCTTGCAATAAGCTTAAGTGAGTTTTTGAGAATTATTTTCTTGTTAAAGTCAATTTAAAGAAAGCTCCCCTAAACATGTGCATATAAAAAAGAGAAGATTTTAGCAAGCACATGTAGAGATTTTTTAAATTTTGGCGGAGTTTCTTTTACTTGTTGGAACTTGAGGGAAAATGCAATATGATAAAATGACCATAATAAAGATTGTATTGCAAGAGAATATCATAAGCATAATATTAACCACCAAGTTCAACAAGATAACAATAAAATCATAAGTTGTAAACTATTACAAGCACAATCACATAAGCATAACAAGTTCACATAAACACATAGAGTATGTAATAGCATTGCTCCCCCTTGATCTTTTCCCTTGTTCTTCTAGCTCCCCTTTGATCTTTATCCTATTACCTTCTAGCTTCTCCCCATTTGGCATCAAAGTACCAAAAACAAAATATCATGCAGCTAGATCCTGAGGAGGAAGAGTAGCTAGAGCTGAAGACGTTGAAGCCCTTGGAGTTGAGTTAGGGCGATGATGACCAAAACACTAAGGAGTAATCGATATTTGCTCTATAGAAAAGACACACTCTGACAGGGCAGCTATTCTGTTGTGGGTCTTGACGAGGATCTAATAATCCTCATTTTATCTTTTATCTATAATTCTTATTATAGGTAAATATGACGTCATATGGTCCCTGAGTATATCCCTTAATGTTATAAGGGAGGAGCCTACTAGGTGGTCGTGAGTTCTTCCACGACCACCCCCATAGTCGTAAGTTATGCTACGACTACCCCATAGTCGTAAGTCTTACTACGACTACCTTATGGTCGTAAGTTCTTCTCGACCGTGTCACTCTGACCACCTTAGAATCAATAAAACCTACTGGTAGTGGGTCCAATTGATTAAGGGATTCAAACATTCATCATACGCTGTTACTCTGCGAAGTAATAGCATGTAATGCTCCATTATCTCGATATATAGTCATTGGCGGCGTGGAGGAGTTAATGCACCGGTGATTATCGCCAACATGCGCCGTTCTGAGGATGTGATGAGGCGCCACTTCACCGGAGAAAGCGGCCACTCCTTCACGGACTATATAAAGGCGGCAATCAGAGAAGGAAGGGACAGATCGAATCAGGCCATCAGGAAGACAGATCGAATCAGGCTATCAGGAAGATAAGCACTATCATCTGTAATAGTCTTAGTTTTTCTCCTGATTGTTCAGAATACAGTCAATACCATACACACACAAGAGTAGAGTTGTTATTCTCTCCGGAGAAGGCCTTAACCTGTATAAAAATTCCCGTGTCAATCTCTCTGCGTGATTCCATTCTAGGAGACCCCCCGAATCAAACAATCTTTACGTAAGATCGGTTCTAAAACACCGACAGGTCTCATGCTGGAACTCTAGCTGGGCAGTCTTCATCTCCTGCTGAGTGTTCTTAAGCTCTTGCTGATTTGAGATAACCAATTGCAGATTGTTGAGAATTATCTGCTAATTATTGAGAATCTGAGCCAGAGATACTTGATCTTCTTCAGCAGCAGCTTCCCCTGGAGCATCTTCCCTTTGCTTTCCTTGCTGACCTGAGCACGTATACCTGGAGGGAGAGAAGGACCATCTCGTGGCTTGTATGCCTTATAGGGAGAGCCCAATCCTCTATGATACTCAATCTTGCTAAGGATCAAAGCCATGATATATGGAGCATAATAGATTCTCTTGACCGAGTCATTCTTTGATGAAGCTATGCCCCTAATTATGACATCTACCACATCAAATTTTCTCCCATTCATGATGTTATTAATTATATTCCATGCATGTCCTCTTGTAGCATCAAAATTTCCAATCTTGGGAAGAAAAGTATGATTAATGATTCTATTGATCAAACTAGGGATAGGTTGGAGACCATGGATCTTCTCTGGGGTATACCTGACACTTTGATCGTAGAAATCTGTCCAAGCAGGAGCTAACAGAGCGGGCCTGTCATAGAGCTTCTCCCACTTGTTGGATGGTGTGCTCAGGACACGCTCAAATTCTTCCTTGCTGCTTTCCATATATCTGGTCACTATCATCCATTGCAATTTGGTAAAATCTGGAGAAACATGCAAGGTGGCATAGAATTGCCTGATAATCTCCTCATCATAGTTGTTTTTGAGAGCCACTAGATTATGAGTACCGGCTTGCTGAAAAAGCTGATATGTTCCATCATATTTGCTCCAAGGAGTTAATGTGAGGCCAATTTATCCACTTATGATCTGCAAATTTTCTGTGAGGGCCATAGAGCTGCTCATATACTTGTTCTTGAATATTAGTGTGGAACCTTGGATTTATGGAATTTGAAGGATAAATGTACTGATTACTGTGACGCATGATAGCATAATCATCAGTAGAAATAGACCTCAAGTCAGTCTGAGGCTCTTCTGGATCTCCCATCTCCTCATCTGTCCCTGCTTGAACTTCAGTTTCTGTCTCAGATTCAAACTCAGAACCTGACTCAACTTGAGAGGGCCTTTCCTCACTTTCAAACTCACTAGCTGCTGGCCCTTTGCCTTTGTCATGAACATCCTTCTGGCGAACCTCTCCATTTCCTTGAACAGGAGCTACATGAGGTTGAGAGGAAGAGGATTGATCTCTTGGAGGACCAATGGACTTCCGAGTAGCGATCCTTGTCCCTGGCATCTTCAAGCAGATAGGATAGGTTACAAAGGATGCAATTGATAAACCAAAATAGATTTAATTTTGAATGGAATGATATTGTTGTTATGTCAGGAAAATCGGTAGTATCGCAGTTCATTGGGTAGTAGTACCGAGATCCGGAAGTACCGCCATTGTCTGGCCGGTATGACCCGCATCGCGATAGTTCCACGCTCAAAAGAGCGGTAGTACCGCTCTCCCAGACCGAGTTCTAGGGCATGTAAATAATTGCAATTTTTTTATGTTTCTCATGGAGTGAATCCATGGGTTAGATGTGTAATTATCATGAAACACCAATTTTGCCAATTTGCCCAACAAAAACCGTATCAAATCATCCACATTTTAAATTAACCCTAATTCAGGATCTAGGGTTTGGGGAGCAAAGTAATAAGAGAATTAAACGAGGTATTACCTTGAGATGTGAAGGAGATAAACCCAAAAGATGCAAGGAACTAACAAAGATTGAAGAATCACCCAAGAAATTTGAGGATTTTTGAGGGGATTTTTGGGTTCTTCGGGGTGAAAGAGAGAGGCCGAGAAAGAGACTGAAATGGTGGAAGTTGTGCGGTAAAACCGTTCAGGGGTAAAGGCACGAAGTAAAACCCGCAAGGCAGTTAATGCCCTTTTACCAACCGACGCGGTAGTTTCGCACTTTGACCGCTGGTAGTACAACATTGCGGTAGTACCGTGGTTATATCGCCAGTAGTTCCGCACTACGGTCGTACCGCGATTAACTCGCCGGTAGTTCCGATTATCCTGGAACTCTAGGAATTGACTTTGGATTTAATAATTATGCAAATGATCCTTAGTTTTGCACACAAATAAATTTCATTTATGATAATTATGCATTGAATAGACTAATGTCTATCTAAGAACATAATTTTTATGAACATAGCAATCTTTAATAAAATATTTTGAAAATACTCTCTTAAAACACTTCAAATAGTACCAAATGAAGCAAAATGCATGAGGCAAGAGTTCAACTAACATTTGAATAGTCTATGACATTTAATTCATTCCTCAATTTGCAAAAGTGATCTTCATCTAATGGTTTGGTGAAAATGTCCGCTAATTGAACTTTGGTCTGGATGTGGCTAATTTCAATATCTCCCTTGCTCACATGATCTCTCAAGAAATGGTGGCGAATATCTATATGCTTGGTTCTTGAGTGTTGGACAGGATTATTGGCTATTTTCACCGTACTATCATTATCACACAAAAGAGGCATTTTATCAAATTTAATTCCATGATCTATCAAAGTTTGCCTCATCCATAGCAATTGAGCACAACAACTACCCGCGGAAACATATTCGGCTTCGGCGGTGGATAATGCTACGAAATTTTGTTTCTAGGATGACCATGATACTAAGGATCTTCCTAAGAATTGACAACTACCCGTGGTGCTTTTTCTATCCACTTTACAACTTGCATAATCAGAATCCGAATATCCAATTAAATCAAATTTAGCACCTTTGGGAAACCATAGGCCAATGCTAGAGAAATATTTTAAATATCTTAGTATTCTTTTTACGATCATCAAATGACACTCTTTTGGAGTTGCTTGAAAGCGTGCACGCATGCAAACACTAAACATAATATCGGGCCTAGATACGGTAAGGTAAAACAAACTACCAATCATAGACCTATAAAGCTTTAAATTTACCGATTTGCCTCCCTCATTAAGATTGAGCTGAACGTTGATTGCTATGGGAGTCTTGATGGGTTTTGCATCCTCCATGCCAAATCTCTTGATCAAATCTTTTGCATACTTTATTTGTCTTACAAAGGTTCTATCTTTGAGTTGTTTGATTTGAAGTACAAGGAAATAGCTTAATTCTCCGATCATGGATATTTCAAATTCCCTAGACATCACATCACCAAATTCTTTGTAAAAGTCTTGATTAGTAGACCCGAAAATAATATCATCAACATAAATTTGACAAACAAAGAATTCATCATCTAAAACGTTAGTAAATAAAGTTGAATCAATTTTCACGATTTTGAATCCTTTTGATACTAGGAAACCTCTAAGGCGTTCATACCATGCTCTAGAAGCTTATTTAAGACCATAGAGCGCCTTGGAGAGTTTATAGATATGACTTGGATTCTTAGGACCTTCAAAACCGGGAGATTGTTCAACAAAGACAAGTTCGGATATTTTTCCATTTAGAAAAGCACTTTTAACATCCATTTGAAATAATTTAATATCAAAATATGATGCAAAAGCAAGTAATATTTGAATTGATTCAAGTTTAGCTACGGGAGCAAAATTTTCACCAAAATCTAAACCTTCGACTTGTGAGTATCCTTGAGCGACCAATCTTCCTTTGTTTCTTACAACCAGACCGTTTTCATCTTGCTTGTTCCTAAAGACCCATTTTGTACCAATGACGTTGTGTTCCTTGGGCCTATCCACCAATATCCAAACTTCATTCTGGGTGAAGTTATTGAGTTCTTCATGCATTGCATTCATCCAATCCGGATCATCAAGTGCTTCTTCTACATGTTTTGGCTCAATAGAAGAGACAAAAGAGTAATGTTCACAAAAATAAGCAATACAAGATCGAGTTTGAACACCCTTACTTACATCACCCAATATTTGGTCTATTGGATGATCTTCTGCAATTGAATTGTGAATTCTTGGTGGTAGGTTGGATGGTTGATCATCTTCCTTATTGTCCTCTTCAATAATTTGAATTTGATATGTAGTGGAAGAGGTAGGAGATTCAACTTGAGTGGAAGATGATGGGTCGTCTTAAGGCTTGATGTCGCCTATTTGCATGTACTTCATAGCTTTTCTTAAAGCTTCATCACCTACATCATCCAAGTTCTCATACTCTTCTTGAGAGCCATTAGTTTCATTAAATTGGACATCATGTCTTTCTTCAACTAAACCAGAGTTTTTGTTAAAGACACGATAAGCTTTGCTATTCGAAGAGTAACCAAGCAAGAATCCAACATCACAACGACTTGCGAATTTTGAAAAACGAACACCATTTTTCAAAATGTAACATTTGCAACCAAAAACACGAAAATAAAAGATGTTCGGTTTTCTTCTAACAAGAAGCTCATAATAGGTCTTTTTCAAAAGACGATACAAATAAAGACGATTTATGGCATGACAAGCGGTGTTAATTGCTTCCGCCCAAAAACTATCAGAAGTATTATACTCATCAAGTATTATTCTAGTCATTTCAATTAATGTTCGATTTTTCCTTTCTACAACTCCATTTTGCTCCGGAGTGTAGGTTGTGGAAAGTTCATGCTTTATTCCAAGTCCATAAGAAAAGTCTTCAACTTTAGTATTTTTGAACTCGGAACCATTATCACTACGGATTTTCTTAATTTTGAAATCAAATTCATTTTGAGCCCTTTTTGCAAAACTTTTGAAAATGCCGGAAGTTTCGGCTTTGTCATCTAGGAAGAATACCCATGTGTATCTAGAGTAATCATCCACAATGACTAAACAATAGCTATTACTCCCGATACTCTTATAGGTTGTTGCCCAAACAAATCCATATGTAAGAGTTCCAATGGTCTAGAAGTTGACATGATATTCTTGGAAGGATGAGAATTAGCGACTTGTTTACCGGCTTGACAAGCACTACAAAGTCTATTTTTCTCAAACTTCACATCTTTCAAGCCAACAATTAAATCATATTTGAAAAGCTTTGTGAGTTGAATCATTTCAACATGAGCTAGCCTTCTATGCCAAAGCCAACCCAATGAGGTTTTTGCAGTTAAACAAGTTTTTAAGCATGATTCATTTGAAGTAAAATCAACCAAGTAGAGATTTCCAAATCTAAAACCTTTAAAAACTAAAGAATTATCTTTTCCATTTGAAATTGTAACACCTTCATTAGAGAATGAGCAAATTAAACCAAGATCACATATTTGAGTAATGGATAGCAAATTGAAATTTAGTGATTCAACTAAAGATACATTTGAAATGGAAAGGTCATTTGAGATAGCGATTTTACCTGATCATATTACCTTTCCTTTGCTATTATCGCCAAAGGTGATCTTGTCAACTCCTTTACCATTTTCGAATGTGGTGAACAACTTTCTATCACCAGTCATGTGTTGAGTGCATCTACTATCAAGCACCCAATGTTTTCCACCGATTTTGTAGTTCACCTACAAAACAAGAATCAAGTTTTTTTAGGCACCCAAATTTGTTTGGGTCCTTGGAGGTCAGTGACTAAAGATTTAGGCACCCAAATAGCATTCTTTTTAGCGCCTAAAATTGAAGTGCCAACAAATCTTGTAATTACTTTACCATCCTTAGCTTTTCTAAGTATATAACATGAATCATATAAACCTAGGGATGGGGCCTTATCAATAGGACAAGTTTGTTGCAAATGTCCTATTTTTCAGTACTTATGGCAATACTTACCATTTTGCTTAACAAATCTTGTAGGCTTGTTCACCGATTTCTTACCTTTCTTGGGCACATACCCAAGTCCTTCTTTGTTGAATGAGCACCTTTGCTCACTCAAAATCTTGTCAAGGGTGGCCTTACCCTTGAAGCACCGTTCTAAGCTTTTGCTTAGCTTGGTCACTTGCTCTTTTAGCTTATTGTTTTCAACAACAAGCTTTGCATCATGAGACTTGACATTATCATGATTAGAGTTAATATTAGAGCAACATGGCATACCAAGTAGATCATTACATGAAGTTTATGCACTAGTTCTAGCAATTTCTATATTAGGCATTTCATCAAGAATATCACATGTAATTCCAATACTAGTGCAAGACTTGCTTGAGTTTTATTGGATAAGCAAGTCATGAGCTTCCTTTAGCTCCTCATAAATATCTTTTTGAGAGATATGTTCTCTATTTAAGACTTTATATTTAGACATTTCTTTTCCAAGATATTCATTCAAATCTTCAAGCATATCTATTAATTCATCATAAGACGGTTCACTATCATTAATGGATTTTACCTTATCTCCTTTTACCATGAGGCAAGTAGGAGTGGAGAATAGTGATGGAGTCTCCTTGATAGCGATGCCAACGAGTCCCTTCTTCTTAGGGGACTCATCCTGATCGGAGTCGGAGTCGGTTGATTCCTCG
This sequence comes from Phyllostachys edulis, assembly GCA_036346405.1. Classification (NCBI taxonomy): domain Eukaryota; kingdom Viridiplantae; phylum Streptophyta; class Magnoliopsida; order Poales; family Poaceae; genus Phyllostachys; species Phyllostachys edulis. Next base: position 12,400,304 of record CM070547.1, on the reverse strand, counting down.
TCAGAATCCTATTCTCCAACGTGGGTTTCATGCTTGCCATCCTTGTGAAGCTTCTTGAAAAGCTTCTTCTTGCCATCAAACTCCTTCTTGAATGACTTGCCCTTGTCATCCTTCTTTGCGGGGCAATGAGAAGTAATGTGCTCCTTCTCTTCGCAATTATAGCACCGGATGTTACTATAACGCTTGTTGTCACTTGAGGATTGCCCTTTCTTGCTCTTGTCGAAGTTGAAGCTTCTATGTGGGCGTCTCCTCATGAATTTCTTCATTCTCCTCACAAGAAAAGCAAACTCTTCTTCGGAGTCTCCTTCTTCATCTTCATCATCACTTGATTTCGCTTTGGCCTTGAAAGCGGTAATCTTCTTCTTTGAAGAAGTTGACTCCAAGAGCTCTTCATTGTCTTTCTTGAACAACTCATTTGTTATGAGATTACCCAAAAGTCCCGTTGGCGTCATTCTTGGCAACTCGGGAGTGTTGAAAAATAGCGTCACCAATGTCTCATACTTGTCCGGTAGAGCCCTAAGTATCTTGCGCACAATATCAACATCAAGAAGGTTAGTACCAAGACCTTTGAGTTCATTCACAATGTTGTTGAGTCTTGAATACATTTCGGTGATGTTTTCATGAGACAACATTACGAATGTCTCATATTTGATCCGAAGCCTATGCAATTTGGCCTCTTTAACCATGGATGTTCCCTCATGGATTTCTGGGAGGGTGGTCCAAATTTCGTGAGCAGTTTCCAAGTTACTCACTCTATTGAATTCATCCGCGTTCAAAGCACCAAAAAGAGCATTCATAGCTTGAGCATCTAAATGAGCATTACGTCCCTCTATGTCCGTGGAAAGTAGTGGATTAAGAGGCATAACGTAACCCTCATTTACGATTTTCCATATGTTCGGACTCATGGCCTTTAAATAAATTGACATTCTAATTTTGCAATAAGCATAATTAGAGCTATTAAACAAAGGAGTCTTTCCTATAGGAATTCCCTCACTAGCCATCCTTTTCTCTCTTAGACAGTTAAGTCTAAATCAATGAGAGACCAAGCTCTGATACCACTTGTAGGATCAAGGATAACCGACTAGAGGGGGTGAATAAGAGGTTTTAAATTTTTTTGACTAATTAACAAATGAAGTCAATTTCCAATTAAGTCTAAATTAGATACAATTCTAGCTAAGCAATTCTACACAAGATAAAAGCTAGAATTGTAAATGCGGAAATAGTAAAGACAAGAATTGACCACAACTGAGACAATGAAATTTTTCCTATGGTATCGAAGACTTGCCGGTCTTCACTAGTCCACGTTGAGGAAGCTTGAACTAATTAAGCCGGCTCGACGAATTAAGTCTTCCCTCGATCACTAGTGGTTGTTCTTCCTCCACTCCAGAGATGGCGAACACCAAGCCACCCACAATTGGCACTGGGCCTCTTCACAATCCTTCTTGAAGAGATCACCGTGTTTCCTCCGCCAAGCCGTCTAGGTGTTTGGAAAACACCAAGAGTAATGAATCAACGATCTTCGTTTGACGGCACTCAAGTGCAATGGATCAATCTAGAATGAGTGCACTTAAATTTGGCTCAACTACCTCACAATGAATGCACAAGTGTATTGTAGGTGTTGAGATGATGCTCAAGACTCTAAGGATGTTAAATAAAGTCTAGTATATTGTCCTTGAGCGGGTGGAGGGGTATTTATACCCCCCCCCCACAAACAAATACGACAATTGGGAGTGAAATCCCAACTTTTCAGCGAAATGCGGTATTACCGCTGACGAGGATATAATAATCCTCATTTTATCTTTTATCTATAATTCTTATTATAGGTAAATATAACGTCATGTGGACCCTGAGTATACCCCTTAATGTTATGAGGGAAGAGCCTAATGGGTGGTCGTAAGTTCTTCTACGACCACCCCCATAGTCGTAAGTTATGCTACGACTACCCCAATAGTCGTAAGTCTTGCTATGACTACCTCATGGTCGTAAGTTCTTCTCGACTAGGTCAGCTCGACCACCTTATGATCAAATAAACCTACTGAGACAAGTGGGTCTTATTGATTAAGGAATTCAAACGATCATCATCTGTTGTTATTACATGAGTAATGACACGTAATACTCTATTATCTACGGTATATAGTTGTTGAGCGGCGTGGAGGAGTTAATACACGGTGATTATTACCAACGTCGTCCGTTCACGGGAGGTGATGAGGCGCCGCTTTATCTGGAGTAATCGCTCCTTCACGTACTATAAAAGCGACAATCGAGAAAGGAAGGGGAAGATCAATCGGGCCATCGGGAATACAAGCACTATCTGTAATAGTCTTAGTTTTTCCCCGATTGTTGAGAATACACTCAATACCATACACACACAGGGAGTAGGGTTGTTATTCTCTCGGAGAAGGCTGAACACGTATAAAATCCCGTGTCGGTCTCTGCGTGATTCCATTCTAGGAGACCCCCCGAATCAAACAATCTTTACGTAAGTTCGGTTCTAAAACACCGACAACCGCCAACTATCATGTGGTACTACCGCACCTCACCTACCGCTTAGTAACGGCTATAACAGTGGCATTAACTGCTCTGACATAGCCGTTAGAAACTTCAGCGCGGTACTACCGCCAACCATCATACGGTGTTCTGCTGGCCGGTCATACCGCACAATGAGAGCGGTACTACTGTTTCACAAAGGACCCAAAAGGGTACATACTGGAAAATAAGTACCACTTCACTTTCGGAATCACCGGGGTGCGGTAGTTCCGCTGAACAAATGCGGTCATACTGCGTTGCGGTAATATCGCCATGTAAGCTCCGGAACTACCGTTCCTAGGTTGAGCCACTGAACCAAAATGGTGCCTCTCTGGATTTTACGTACCGCCGGCTAATTTTCGGAACAATCGGGTTGCAGTAGTACCGCACCACGATCCCGGTCATACCGCCGACTTAACGTCGGTACTACTGATTGTCCTAACAATGTACAGTTGGCTTTTCAAAACAAAGTCAAGGTGCATGCATGATCCTAAATTGATCCAAATGGCACAAAAACATGCAATCAAGCTACTAGTCATGATCCCTCTTAATAGTACGGTATTTATCCTAAAATCCAGTCTTCCATCCTTTTCACCTAAGACCGGTTAAACATAAAAAGGATCCTAGACTACTTGTACCTTGTCTTTGAACCATATTGATCTTCCTGTTGGCCTTTGACATGCATCTTCCAAGTTGTCAAACTCACCATTAGGACTTAACCTTGTAAATACTCAATAAACATGTTAGTCTCATATTCACATATTATCATTAATTATAAAAACAATTTTTAGGAGCCTAGATGCTTTCACCCGGCCAAATTGGGCAGCAAGTGAGCACCGGTAGGGGAAGAGGGACTCGGGGAAGGTGGCAGCGAGACTTGGAGAGCATCGAGGCTGTCTAGCCACTGTGCCGTGGGTGGCGCTACGGTTGAGGATGGTGTCGGGTGAGGTGGCGGCGAGGATAGGGGCGGAGGGGTTGGGGAAAAGGTTTGTGGTGGTGAGGCGGTGGTTGTGACGAGGTCGGGAGGGAAAACGCAAGAGGGTGGTGGCAAATTGAAGTTTGAGCTCACCGGAGAAGAAAGGGGGCGGCGACAAAATTGAAGAAGATGACCGGAGCTAGAGGGGATGAGAGGAGATGGTGAGGTTCAGTGGGTGTGGGTGAAGAGGAAGATGCGGATTGGAGGGCTTTATAGCCTGGAAGGCGATGTATGATGACCGATTGAAGCGCGCGCGCGTGGCGATGAGTGGACGATGGGCGTGTCGGCGCCGCGAGGGCAAGGTGGCGATCTGTGGCGTTGCGGTGGCGAAGAGGTCTCACTGGCGCGAAGGCGCATGTTGGCGAGGCCAGGCACGGTGAGCATGTGCGAGGGAGCGTGTAACGCGGTGCAGGCGAAGGCGCATGGTGGGCGGAGCTGGCGCTCGCATTACTGGCGATGCAAAGTTTGTCGGCGAGGTGGCGCGGGAGGTGGCAGTTACTGGCATGGCTCGGCACGAAGCGGGTGCGACACAAGGAAGATGGTCGGTGCGGCGCGGCGAGTGCTTGCCCGACGCGTGGTAAGGAGATACAGAGGATGATGGTGGATTTTGAGAAGCCGTTTTCGGCAAAGGAAAATGAAATGGCTAAAAGAGGAAAGTGGAAAGGTTTTAAGATTTTCCGAATTTGGCAAGATTTCAAATTTGAACCAAAAGTCCAAAATCATTTGAAATTCCGAAAATTTCGAGTTGTTTCGTACATGCTTCCATCCTATCCTGGCACTACGTGCCATGGGCACGTGCCATGGGCTTGACGATCCGAGCTCGCATCATCTCGGTCAAGTCGCGTGGGATCCAACTAAGAATGCAGATAAAGACTTACAGAGGAAGGAGGAGTGGGTATTAAGTGGAGTCACAGTCAATTAATGTACGAGTGTGTCCAGTAGTCCACCCGGTCCATGTTTCATGTTCCCGCCGGCCAGTCATACACAGATTGCGACCGACGATGACTTGAGAACCTTCCCGCGAGGATCCGGATCCAGCGTACCGCTGCGAGATTTATGGCGTGAAGAGTGTTTTTGCGAGTATGTAAACAGTTGTTCTGCATTGATACTGTAGTAAACATGGTGACAACAACACGATATATATAATAAAAACACTATAACTATTGATCTCGATCTCTAGTATTTGATCGAATGGTGGAGATAGCTTCCTGATACTACACCGTGGATCCTCGTTGAATCCTCCCATGATGCAGAGGGTCTATTTCCTCCCGTGAGATCGATCGACAGACCTCGGGGCATCTTCAATAGTATCACTTCAACTATCTCTAAGATTGCCACATGGATTTTCTGGTGACGTAGAGGAGAGAGAATGAGGTCGTCCTCTTATACAAGGCACTATCGATGAACCTTTTTGCTGTTGAAGCGCAGTCATCGTTTATTCACGTGAAACAAAGCACTAGCAACAAAGCCTTTTGCTGTTAAAGCACAGTCGTCGTTTATTCACGCGAAATAAGGCAGTTGATTCATGTAAAGCTTAAATCTTGTGAGGCTTTAAAAAGATAGCTCAAGAGACAATGTATTGAAATAGTTGTCTCTAAAATTATCTTAAAATGATATAAAATATATTAGAGGCAATATAAAAGATAACCTATAGAGCATGCCCTCATGCCCGACAGCGTTTTCAATTGCGCCTAGACAAATTAAATACTCGCGTGCACCATTCTTTATCTTTCTTTCTTCTGATGTACTACTACTAAGTAATCCCTAAATTCCTTGAGACACGGGCAAGGGTTTTGGTTTTTTTTAATCAGGGCCATGCTCCCACAGTCCATGCTATCTCCGATGTTGTCGACGTGTCACGTTGGTTTTCACTAATCTCTACATCAGGAACTTGCCCCGGTCACCTTGAAAAAAGTATTAAAATTGTTCGGTCAGGTTTGAAGCTCACCTTAGCCGTCTCTTAAATATTAAATATTATGTCACTCAAAATTTTAATCGAAGGAGAGAGAGGATGTGAAGAAAGATAATATGCATCTCTTATATAAAAGAATAAAAGACAAACTGAACATACAAACTATCGCAAATGGTGAGTATGTATAGACATATGTTGTATTGAAAATAAATAATTTTATAAATAAATTGTTGAAGATGTTATCTATAACATTGTCTATATATAAAATGAATTGAAGCCTCCGCAGACGAAAACGCGGAGTAAAAAATTTATGAGGAAGAGAGGAGAAGGGAGGCGCGCAGTTGCAATTAGTTTTACGGCAGCGTCGACGAAACGGGGCGAGCCGAGCCGACTGCGGACCGCACGCGTTTGACTATCCCGACGCGGGGCCCCACCGCCCGCCGCCGCGACTTCCGTTTCCACCCAGCTTCCCTTCCCTGCCCCCGCGGCAAACCAAACCCTGCGCCCATGCCGAGGCATGCAAAAACGTCGCACGTGGGGGCACGGCCAACCCACGTGGGCCCCACCCCGGTGCCTACGTGGACCTTAGGGCGACCCAAGCTAGGAGGAGGATCGCATTGTCGGTGGTCCGCATGTCAGTCTTTCCCAGCTCGACATCCCCGTTTGGGGGAAACGTACTCTGCCCGTGTGATGCGATCCATCAGTGCTAGTAGATCTCAAGAAGCCCCGCAAGTTTGAGCTCACTCTAGTTTCGTTCTCAGTGAGGCATAGCATAAACATTCTTCTCTCGTCGGAAAAATTTGAATGGAGTGCTACCGAAGTGACTTTTTTTTTTACTTCTTCCCGAGAACTGCGCATACTACCATTTATAGGAAGTAGGAGTTCATGCAAAGTATATATTATGTTCCTTAACTCTTCACTAAGCTTAATGTCTGTCTCTGAACTGTAATACCGAATGAAACGTATCCTTAAAGTGTCAATACCACTCATAATATATCCATTCGTCCTTTGGAGGGTTGTTTTGTGCCACAAGGATGTCCACGCTGGCACGAACCGCTGACACAGGGCCCACCTGACAGCCTTGCCATGCCCTCCCACTGTTCCTATTAGCGCAGAGGCCATGAGTGCAGCTCCCAATCCCCTCCCCCTTTTTCTCCTCCTCCATCGGCCTAATCTCATCCTGCTTTGACCCGACGGTGCTAGCGGCGACAACGCAAATCGGTTGGGCTGGTGTGGTACGAAGGTTCACGACGGTGGCGGCGGGAACACACAGAAGTAGGGCGCCAGCGAGGCCTATGCCCGCTCCATCCTGAAGGCGACAGCAAAGGCGCGGTTGGCCGTCCACGCGCGGGCGTGCGACTGCACAGCTGTGGCGACCTGCAAAGGTAGGGCGCCGGCGAAGCTAGGAGCGCGTCCAGTCCCCAATGGCGACGATGACGGCGTTGAGGAGGCTCACCCGTCCTCTGGCCCAAGACCGAGAATGGTGGCACAATCTCTTGCCCCACCCCGTCCTCGATGGTGGTGGAGCGGTGCCCACTCTATCCCCAGCCAAGGGCTCAAACGATGATAGCGAGCATGGTGGCACGACGCTGTTGCCAATGGCAGCGTTGCATGAGCACCGTTGTTGTCCCAGACAGTGGCGTTGGCAAAGTACGCCGTGAGGACAGTGTAGTCGCGATACACCATGAACGACGATAGACGGAAGGTTTGGAGGAGGAGGCCTCGAGCAGCCACGGCTTGATGAACTTACTCGTGAGGTCGTTGAACTCGATGGGGCTAGAGGTGCCATCGAGGTTGGCCTCAACGGCATCGAACACGACGGTGAAGGCAGCATGGAATGCCAATGCGATGTGGTATATCTGCATGGCTGCAAGGCGGGGTCGAGGAAGGCAAGCGGCCCTCCTGTTTTTTCTCCTTCATCTCCCAGTCGAGGACGCGGAAGCTACGCGCGTCGAGGACGGTGATGACGTGGGAGTCGCCAGAGAGGAAGACAGAGCTCGAAGCCACGAAGAACTGGCGGTGAGCCACTGGCGTTGGAGAATCGCCGAAAAGGAAGACAAACGAAGGAGGAAGCATCCTCTGTGTCCGGGCCCCGCCGTGCGGGCGTACCCCACCGTGATGCGCAACAGTGTGAGCCCGCCGCCGGCGTGCTTTGGGCGGCCCACATCCGCCCCAGCCTTGGCGAGCACACGCATGCACTCCTCGGAGCCCAGTCCTGTGGTGAAGTGCATTGCTGTGCACCCCTGCGGTGCTTGAGCCGGAAGGGTGGGGAGGAGGAAAGCGATACAACGACGGTGTTGGATGGAGGTCACGGAGGCCCGAAGGAGGAGCGGGCGGACGGGGAGGGGAAGGCTTGTTGCCGACCACGATAAGCAAGAGGAAAGATAAGGGGTGAGAGGAAAAAGAGGAAGGGAAGGAGATGCTTAGGTGGATGGCCGGTGAGTCCCACCATTTGGCTGATTGGTTTGTTATGTTGGTAAAAATTCGCCTATTTGATACCACCTAAGACAAAACCGCTCATAATATCTGCCTAGGAACGTTATTGGTATGGTTATTTGATGCCACTTAGGACAAAACCACTCATAATATCTGCCCAGGAACGTTATTGATATGCTTTTTATAGTTAATACGTTTCGTCTTGTATTGCAGTTTAGGGACGAACACTAAACCACTCAAAACATCTGACCAAAACGTTATTGGTATGGTTTTGATAGTTAGAGGATATGTTTTGTCCTGTATTTCAATTTACTAAACTACTCATAATATCTGACCAGGTATGGTTTTGATAGAGGATATATTTTGTCATGTATTTCAATTTAGGACGAACATTAAACTTAGTGAAGAGTCCTGTATTCTAGTTTAGGGACGATCATTAAAACTTAGTGAAGAGTTGCTTAATCCTTCGTACAAACGGCTGACAGACTGAAGTGACTTGATTTAATTGAATTCTATAGAACGAAACAGTTTGCCTAATAAAAGGATTGTACATTTCTCGTGCGCTTGCTTGTATCCTACATGTTACAACATCTTGTTAATAAACATCTGATCACCAATCCCCCTCGCCGCCGCGCTCGATCGGTCGCTCAGCCAGCCGCCGATCAACCCACCATCATGATAATCCTTTAGTCCACACCAAAATGGCCATCTAATTTCTTGTTCGTCCCGCGTGTAAATGTAAATCTAATCTATATACAGCATCAATAACTCCGAAGCTTATGAAATCGACCGCCTCTGTCATCGATCGTGCGTCTTGTTCTTGCCGTTTTTGCAAGAACGGAGGCAGGCAGAGCAGACGGCAATGGCGAATTAATCGGCCATCGCAAGAAAATTGAACCACCCAACATCTCATGTGATGCCAGCCGCTAGTGTGTACGCGCGTCAATGCTTGGTCGGCGAGAGCTCGAGGATGCGGCCGGAGAGTGCGGTGACGAGCGCCGCCTTGAAGCCGGGGTCTCTCGTCAGCGTCATGGCCATCTGCTCCGCAAGGTTCCGCGTGATCAGCTCCGACGCTGCCGCGGTCGCCGCCTCGGGCTCACCGGTCACGACTGCTGCTTCCTGTTGCTGTTGCTGGGGATGGTGAGGCGCCGGCGCCTGGGGTGGCTTCGCGGCGTTCTTGCCGGCGCTGGCGCCGTCGTGCTGCTGCGGCTGCGCAGGCGGAGGCTGGCCGTGGTTGTGCTCGCCCTCGTACGTCGCCACCAGTATGGTGTTGTCCTCCGCGCTCCGCTGCACCTTCTTCTTGACAAGGCAAGCGGGCGCGAACGAGCACCTGAAGTAGGCTCTGGGGCAGGGGTTGTCCTTGGTCACCTTCTGCCCGTACTTCCTCCATTGGTACCCATCTTTCACCACCTGATGATGGATTGCAAGAACAGAGCCAAGATCAGCAACGAAATACACCCCAATTATGACGATACAATACATCAATTGATTGGTTAATTACCAGGCTGAGGTCGGAGGGGTCGGCGTGGACGTAGAGCTTGGAGATCTTGGGCTTGCACTCCTCCCGGACGCGCTTGCACGGCTCGCCGGAGGTGCACTCCATCTGGTCCACCGCCGCGAAACCTAGAGCCGGCGTGTGCAGGTGCTGCGCCTCGTGGTGCTGCGGTGGTGGTGGCGGGGTGTCGAGGCTCTCGCTCTTGCGCTTCTTGGACGGCGACACCGACCCACCCTCCGACGTGGACGACGGGTTTCCGCCCCCGCCGTTGGCGCTGGTGACCATGTCACTGAACTGGCTATGCAGCGCCTCGTAGTTGGCCGCCACCGCCGTGAGCATCTCGCTCAGCTGCCGGTTCTCCTCGCTCACCCGCTGCAGCTCCGCCTCAAGAACCGCAACCTATACATACACACACACATAGTTCATCAAACACACGCACATACGTTTGTTTACTTGGAGCTCATCAAAACCACCCAAGCAGAATCACATCATGTTGTTCTTGTTGTGTGTATCGATGTATGTACCTCTGGGTCTTTCTTGAGAGGCAGGAAATTCTCCTCGACGAGGATCTTGGGCTTGGGCAGGGCGACCACCGGCGCCTGGTGGTGGTGGCTGAGCGGCGGCAGGCCGACGTGGAGGTCAAGGCTCAGGGAAGGCTGGCTGCTGATCCATGGATCCATCGATCTATCGGTCACCTCTGAACACCAAACACCTAGCTCTAGCTGTTCTCCCTCTGTTCGATGCCTCAAGTCAATCCTCGTAGCTAGCGCGTGGAACACTGGGGGGAGAACTGGAGAGGAGAGAGAAGTATCGGAAACTTTTGTGTGAGGAGAATGGCTCGGGGAGGAGTCCCTAATATATAGAACATGAACATGGCTAGAAGAAAAGCACGTCACACGCAGACGTTCGTCCTCTTCTCGGTCTCGCAGGAAGATTAGGAATTTGGACACTATTGGCCCTACGACACTATCTAAATACCAAGAGTAGGCTCTCTAGCAGTAGAATTCTCATTTTAGCCCTTTGTCGTCTTCTGCTATCGTCGGGGACAGCAGCAGGGCATCTGCTGCTGCTCGGATACGGCAGCAGGCACTTGCTGCCCTCCTCGACAGCAGCAGGCACCTCCTCCGGCGCACGTAAATCCAAGAGGAGAGAGAAAATCCATTTAAGAATATTTTTTGGAGGAATTTCTAAATATAGCAAATGAGCTCAAAAAATTGTGTAATTTTTTGTGGAGCCTCCCAGAACAGTGTACTTGCTTGTGTAATTTTTTCAAAAATTTTTAAGTTATTATTTTTTCTCTAAAATTCATTTAAGTATAGTGTTTGTAGGAATTTTCTAATATAGAAAATAAGGTCCAAAAATTATAAAAAAAATTCTAGGCTCCTTATATATTGTACTTGATTGTGTAATTTTTCATAATTGTATATGTTTTGAAATTGTCTCGACAAATTAAGGGTTTTGGTCTCGAAATTTAGGACGAAAGGTTTCGGAAATTAGGGTTTCATCTTTGCCGTGCGAGAGAAGCAGTCTTCTTTGTCTCCGGCAGCACAAGAGACGACAGGGGGCCAAAATGGGAATTCTGCGGCTATGAGACTGCTCTAGGAATTTAAATGGTTTTATGGGATCAATAGTGTTTAAAATTCGAAGATTAGGAGCAGAAAAAAAAAAGTGAATAAACAAACGGCGAGAGAGGGTGCGAAATTTGAGCACGCGGATGGAGTGGAAGAATTGGGAAGGAGACCGGAGGGTGCGAGAAGCGCCAACAAACAGACGACGTGACTAATAGCGACGCTTTCTTTGATAATAAAATCTTGCGTTGAAATTTTATACTAGTACTGTGTCTCTTAATGAACGAGTGGATGGCAGACGGGTGTGGATGTCGGCCAGCAGCAGCACCGCCGCTAGCACCCTTTGAGGCATTAGGACGGAGGAGTCAAGAGGATCTCCATCACAGGTAGATATTATGAGAGATTCTTATCGTCTGATAAAAACAAATATTTAAAATTGTTACCGTTCTATTGTTGCTACAGCCTCTCTACAGTCTGAGGAGTACTGTTCGCTGTTAGACGGAATATTATATTCGCCTCTGCAGTAGTGCGTTCGGATCCATCTTGGGGTGGATGGATTTGACGGTCTTCTTAAGTGGCAGTGGTTCATTGGGGGCCAAAGTGGGTTGTGGCCCTCGCTTGTCGTTGATATACACTCTTAACGAATACATTTACATATGTAGTCGTTCATTCATGGCACTGTCTATTGGATGATGATTATTTTAGATATTTCTTCTCATACCTTTCGAGAAATACTCCTCTACCGATTTGAGCCAAACTAGAGAAAAGTAGCACCAATCCTCTTTGACCAGATTTAAATTCTTGCCACCAAATTGATAGAGTTCTGTTGTCAACAGTACCATCATGTAACTAGAAAACTAGCACCAAATGAGAATGAACTAGGTCCTTTTCTTAAGCACAAAGCTAATATTAATGTTTGTAATTGAAATGTGATTGTTGATTGGCCTTCCTTAATTTTGACCTTGCTGCAAATAAGCTAGGCTTGGGCACCCCGGCAAAGGGTTTGCATCCTCTAATATTACAATAGGAATGTCTCGGATGAACAGTACTATAACATTCTCAAGATCTAGACCATTGGATCAGAAAGCAATAGACCAGATCGATTGCTACAGCATCACTATGTGTTTAAGAACAGTACCTATGCTACAATGTTTTATGATACACTGTTTGCTATAGTACCAGATCTCGATCTCACCTATTGTTTTTTGATCCGACAGCTACAGAACAATGTCATAGCATTTTTACCGTGACATTACTGCTTCGTGTCAGAGGATTTGCATCCCCCGGCAAAAGGCTGGAGAAAGGAGCTAGAATGAGGGGACATGGAAGACTTCTTGACCCCTTCTTTTGGAGCCTTGCTAGGTGTACTTAGTAGCTAGCTCAGCTGGATGTGGCTAACATTTTCTTTTCTTTCCTTTGTCAAGTCTAGAATTAATCCTTTTTTCCCTTTGGAGTTGTATTCCTATGTAGTACTAACACTAGTATCTTGAAAACTTGTTGGTCAGGTGATGTCGTATGATTCTGGCTGCCTTTCTTGTTTGGTGAGCTCCAATCTTGGGGGCCTAAGCCTAAGCTAATCAAACCCGGGGAACTTTTTTGTATTGCTGCACTCTTGCCAGATTCTGACCAAACAATTTTTGGTGAAGACTGGTAGTAGTACTCATCACCTGAGTCAATGTTACATCCAAATGAAAGATTTGTTTATGGCTGATGGTTTGGATTAATTCATAATCAGTACCCCTTTTCTTTGACTGACGGCGTCATTAAGTACTTATTTAGTTCGCTTCTAGTAGAAGGTTAGGAATTTGCTCCTAGCAAACAGGCCCTTCTTCTTGCCGTCCAATCCAAAATGAACGGCTTAAATCTAGCGCTGTGGTACCTAAGAAACAGTAAAATCTTTACATTTTATTTGCTACAGTAGATATTTCACGGTTTAGGCACTGTTCCATAGGGATTCGGTCACTAGCGAAGTAAATGAACACTGCTACAATGATTTGTATTTTCTTATTAGCCAGCGGATCGAACGTGAATGGTCCAGATTTTATAGGATACTGTAGCGGGTTACCTGCGCATCACTTTTGCAGATTTGCTACTGTTGTAGTTGCGTTATAGCCGTCCCAATCCTAGCCATCCGTCATCGATCAAACGCTCCAAAAGTATTCAAAATACAGGTAACTATAGCTATCTGCGTTACAACTCTTCCGTTCAATGGACGAATTTTTGGCCGATACGGCCATTTTCGAAATCGTATTGACAAATTTGACAACCAAATTCGCGTATTTGCAAAATTGGTAGAATTTGGTGCAATCACCGTGCTCGACCAATTCCGCTTGACTTCTTGCGCCGCTTGGCCGAATGCACCGTCTTGCCCGCCGGTTAGGGGAGTTTAATTAGGGCGTGGGTTAGGGGGCCGGGTAATTAGGGTTAGGGGAGTTAGGTTTAGGGTAAAATTTCAAGAAATTTAAAAATATAGCAAATGAGTCCAAAAAATTATAATTTTTTTGTGGAGCCTTTTAACACTGTGTGGTTGCTTGTGTAAATTTTTCATAATTTTATTCGTTCGGAATCACTAATTCGTAAAATTTCGATTTGAGGGTTTCATGATTTCATGTGACTTAGAATTCACAACACCCTTCCGACTCGTGCCCTCCCACCTGCCACACCCGCCACGCACCCGGACTGTCCTACGGAGGATTAAAAAACCTCGTGATGGTCATGAACGCTCGGGTTAGGGTTTCATTTGGGTTCATGTGACTTAGAGTTTCTGTAATTTTTCTATTATTTTATTCATTCAGAGAAAGGATGACTGATAAGCATATCGAACTAGGTATAACCTTGAGGATGTCGTCGTCCAAGCAAACTTTGTGTGCTGAAACACTTGTTGTCTTTTACAAGTGGGATACAAAATATGATTGAAGGGGTTGAGAACGCTCGTTGTGATTATGAAGATGCCCTAAAACGTGGAGGATTCGATGTCGGTGCGAATGGTTGTTTACGGGATTCCACGGAAGAGGTTACGCTCAACTCGGCCGATGTAGTAGGCGCTTCATGTTGGATCCTCTCCACGTCTTCCCGGTAGCCGCCGCGGCGTGAGGATGACAAAATTTGGAGATGATCCGGCGCCGAAATGATGGGGGTTTGGAGATGGAAAGTGGAGGAGAAACAGAAGCTAGCTCTTGGGCTTCTTCATCGCTTTTATAAATTTGGGTCTATTGGGCACCGGCCCGGTGTCCCTTGTTGCAAAGAACTCCTCTAGCTCCTTTGATATCATGTAGAACAGAATATGATTGAAGAGGCATACTTGCAATATAGGCTTGCTTTCATGGCTTAGCCGCCTGTGTGGTCTTGTCACTCATAAAAGTCAGATCGTCTGGTCTTATCAACTGCATAAAGTCGTCTCCTGTGGTCTTATCATCTGCGCAAAGCTGCCCGTGTGGTCTTGTCATCGGGCAAAGCCGCCAGATGTGGTCTTATCCTTTGCATAAAGCTGCCTCATCCGGTCTTTATCAACATGTAAAATTTGTCTCCTTTGGTCTTGTCCTTTGCAAAAAGCGCCTGTTTGGTCTTATCTCCGCGCAATGACCGAAATTTATCGAGTCTTGTTATCGCAAGGTAATACATTACCGCTATGTTAGCTTGATCCCCCGCGAACTATAAAATGCACACCCCACGCTCTGAAAGTAGGACCACTCAATCCTTCAAACTGTAGGAAGAATAACCTTCTCCGTCATACACTAACATACCATGGCGAGCGCCAGGACCCGATCCAACCGGTCGCGAAGCAAGACCTTCACCTCGAAAGGAGGGAGAACTTCGGCCCTAACTACCGGTTGATGCCGAACAAGTGTGCTCAACCTAAGTGGCCGAAATACGGACACAGGAAGGATGCTATCGTGTAGGTCATAGACGACCCTTTCGATGGCGGACTGCGTTTCTTCCTATGCCCATACTGTGGGGTAAATAGTTTTGTTCATGTTACTGCTAATACATCCTCTATACTAACCGTCCCTTGCAGCAGATGGCGAAATGCAACTTTACCCGCTGGATCTATCCTCCCATGCTTACTATGTTGCGAGGCACGTGGATATATTGTGGAACCGGATCTTTGATTTGGAGGCACAAATTGACGATCTCAAGGAGCAAAATGATGACCTCCGCCAACAGATGCAGCACGAGAGGGGCAACGAGGTCGTGAACATAGGAAGTTCCTATGATCCCACATGCTCTTGCGCCAACCCTAGCTGCATATGTGCGTGCCACTACAATGACAGCCAGCCACGTCTGAGGCGTCCAGCTGGAGAACACTCTATGTGAGTAGTGCGAGGCACCTTTCCGTACTAGTTCTCGAAAGGTCTAATTTATTTCCATTCAAAAAAGATGCATATGTATCGTAGGAGTACTTCGGTTTGTTGCATCGTGCATGATGTTGTTTCTTATGCATGTAACCAAACCATGTGCGCCATGTTATTCCTAGCTTCGTTATAAATTGTTTTTTAATTCGCAACATGAAATCTTCTCGTGTTTTCACATTCCATTCTTTCATCATTGCGGTTGCCTTTTATCGAGTTCACATGTGACTTGGAATGTCTCGAAATTTTTTCTATTATTTTATTCATTCAGAGAAAGAATGACTGATAAGCATATCAGACGAAGTATAACCTTGAAGGAATTTGCATCCTGGACCAATACAACCGTGACCAAGGAATGGGCCAGAAATGTGACTCATATAATTGTGGGCAAAAGTGCTGGTAGCGCATGTAGCAGATCATATGAGGTCCTGATGGTGATGCTGTTTGGGAAATGGGTTATCACAGTTGGATGTTAGTATTGAGCCATCTCCACTACGGTTCCCATATTTGAGCAATTTTCTTTCGTATGTTTAAATATTTGTTTACTATGTCCAAGACCATACCAATTGCTTATTTTACCAAGCTGCTGAATCTGATCTATTCACATTTACAAAATGCATGAAGGTCACTAGGGTTATCATAATTCAGCCATGATTCACACACATCAATCGATGGACCAAAGAAAGGAAGAATTATGTTGAGCAAGTCTATGATTTCATGCGACTTGGAATGTATAAAAAAAAACTATATTACAACTCCATTGGAGATGTCGATATACAATATGGCGCTGGAGTACACACGTAACAACCAAAATACGTGTACAAATATAGCAAAACAAAATATGAATACAGATATACTCGATGTCATATTTAACGATATGTGCTACTAGTCTCCGCGGTGCCGTAGCGAGTGCCCCTTGTCTCGGGGCTGCCCACGGTGGTGGTGAGTCTAGAAGTTGTCCATGTCCTGCGATTTCATGATGTAAGTGCACCGTACAGTACGAAATTTAACAACGATGCAAATTGTATATAACTCACATCTTCGATACGGAGTGCGGTCGGTCGGCCTGATACTCTTCGACGTCGGTCGGTCTGGGTCGAAGGAGCCTTCCCCTTCCCCTTATCGCCAGACTCTCGACATCGGGCTGGTGTGTCGAAGTCATCCATGTCCTGCGATTCCATGATGTAAGTGCACCGTATAGTGAAAATTGTAAGAATGATGTAAATTCTCCATAACTAACGTCGTCGATACGGATTACGCCCGGGTGACCGGATACGCTGTGGCGGTCCGGCTCAGTCGCATGAGCCTTTCCCTTGCCCTTGTCCCGGAACTGTCCACGTCGGGCTGGTATGTCGAAGTCGTCCATGTCCTGCGATTCTACGATGTAAGTACACAGTACAGTGGAAAACATAATAAGGATGTCAATTCTTCATAACTCACGTCGTGGATATGGATTACGCCCGGGCGAGTTCTGGGCTCCTTCGGTGCCTCCTCAACAGGGTCCGGTACGTAAGGTTTCCACCGCACGAAGTTCTCGGCCCGCACCGAGTAGTTCGGTATGTGTATCTTTGGATGAATGCCCCGTCGTACATCTCCGACCATCGATCCATTGGAAGAAGTGGCGGCGCATCTCGGGCGCCATTACGTGGGGATGAAGTTAAAATTTAAGGAATTCAATGTTGGGAGAGGAAAATCGATCTTGTGAAAGAAATGCTTACAGTAGTGCCCGCGCGTGTAATGCGCTGGGCAGCGGTGTGCAGGTGTGTGGACTGAATGATCTCTGCCGATTCGCCACACACACACTGCGGGATCGGAAAACGTGATGGTACTGGAGCATCTTTCATTGATTTATCTAGGTATTATAACTGTTTCCTCTTCTGCTTAAGCCAGTTTTGCTTCTGCAACATCCTTGCGTAGGAGTTTGCCGAAGAGTCCATAGCTGGGTATCGTATAATTTTGCATTGTACATAACAAACAAGGCAGAAAAACATTACATTACGACACTAAATGACGACCGGACTAGCCGGGTCTGTTGGGACAATCCTTCATTGAGTGCCCAGGGGTCTTGCATATCCTGGACTTGATTGTGCGGCTAATACTAATACGTTGACTAGCATCCATGTCGTTCTCAAGCGCCTGGCGTCTGCCGTCGCCCTTCCTATTCTCTTTAAGTCCTGTTGGGACCCCATTGCACCATGTCCGGCCAAAGATCCTTGTAGTTCATCTCCAAGCCGTACGAGTAAAACTCTCCACTCCATGTACCGAATAGGTGCTACATGTCGTAGTACTTGGAGATGTACGGCGTAGACATCTGCCTCATTTCCGCACACGCCTTGTACACATGCGAGCATGGCTTGTGGAGGAGCTTCGGCTTGTTGCAAGTGCATGTCGCCACATCACCCAGAGTACATGCCTGTTTCCTTTCCCCCCTGGTATATTTGTTGGCGTATTTACCGAAACTCGATCTCGTACTTTACTTTGAGGCCGTCGATCACCCGGATGTCATGTATTCGGGCCTTCTCCATCTTCCGGTCCATGTGCCTCTACATGTTCTCAGACCACTGCTTGCCTTCGTCCATCTGTCGCTTGGCTGCGGTGGCTCTATTGACGAAATAACCAACAGTGCGAGTCCATGTCTCCTGAACGATGGCGGTGATAGGGAGGCATCGCACCCCTTTGAGGACGTTGTTGTAGACCTCAGACATATTGGTCGTCATAATCCCGCACCTCGCACCGCTCATGTCATAGAGGAGGACCATTTCTCCAATTCAGAGCGTGGCCATTAATCCACTCGGAAGCTTATGGCACCATTTGGGTTGCTCCCCCCGGAGTGGACTCCTTGTATGCCTCGTAGTCCGGTGTTCGAGGTCTCTCCAAATAGACTCAAACTTCCGTCTCACAGTTACGCATACACAATGCCTTGAACGTCTTCATAAGTTCCTGACTGCGGAACCACGTGAACAAGTTAGATGCAAGATGCCTCATGCACCACCTGGATTGCATGTCGTTCCACTGGTGAGATGGATCCGTCCCACGCTTCATGGTGTTGATTGCCGCCAACAACCCAGCATTGCGGTCTGTGATTAGGCAGACATTGGGCCGGTCTCCCACCACCGCCTTCTTCAAGTTCTCCAAGAACCACAGCCAGCTGGATGTGTTCTCGCTCTCCACAATGGCAAATGCCACCGGGAGAAGCTGGTCATTCGCATCGCTCGCCACCGTGGTGAGGATGGTGCCCTTGTACCTTCCCGTGAGGAAAGTGTCATCCATCGTTAGCACAGGACGGCAGAACTTGAAGCCCCCGATGGCCTGAGCAAAAGCCCAGAACACCCGGTCCAGTATGGAACGGTTGGGTCCTTTTCCAGCATCTTCACGGTCAAGCTTGTTTATGTACGTGCGGGGGTTTGATTCGGCAATTTGGTGAAGCAATCTCGGCACAAGGTTGTACGCCTCTTCGTATGTCCCGTACATAGTCTCGATGACCTTCTGCTTCGCTCGTCGGACCTTGCTGTAGCTAACTGGATAGCCAACCTGATTGGCGACTTCCGACATCATCAGCTTGGGGGAGATAGACACGTTCACCTCAACTAGGTGTTTGATGAGGTTTGCAACATATGTGGAAGTCACGTTCCGATGCTGCCGCAGGGGGTCGCTGAGCTCACAAGTGTGGTCGATCACCTCCTTCACCGTGAAGACCGAGCCGAAGATCTTTGCTCGAAGAGCGCTGACCTTGCCAGGGCAGTCTTCTACTATGCACTTCACTGCGTACTTTGCTGGGTTGGACCGGTGCACTCGGTACACACGGCTGATAGACAAGGCATACCGTGCTATAGCTTGTTGCACGACCACCTTGTCCGGGAAGCGTTGCCCAACTAAGAGGGTGTCGGCTTCAAACCCCCACTGGGAGCCTTCGTCTTGCGGCAGTACGAGTGAATGCACCGTGATATCATCAAGTCTCGATGCCACGTAAGGACCACCGGCTGCGTGTGCGTCCTCGTCGATACCATCGGAGGTTGGGTCGGTGTCCTCGTCGGACTCCAACCCGAGAGGCTCGTCCGTGATACTGTGGCGATCGATGCGGGCCGACCACCATGTTTCCGCCCTCATTTGGTACAAAATTAGGCGCGGACTTCCTCGAGGCGGCACATTACGTGCCGCCATCTTCAGCTCGAGTGCGCTTGCTGTTCGCTTGTAGAGACCTTGGCATCATCGGGGTTTTCCGGCGCCCTATGTATGAATTTCACGTACACCATAGACTTCACGTGAATAGCCACCTCGGTGGGAGACAATCTCCATGTCTTGCCTCCATGCTATGCTTCCATTCACCTTCTGAGCTCCCACACATAATTACGTGCGGTGATCGCCTCGATCATAACTTTCTTAAATCGTTGGCTCGTGGCGAACTCTCTCTGAATCTGACCAGCAGCTCACGAATATTCATCGCCTGGAGCCCCTCCGCCCGGACCACCTTGTACTGGCATCTTGACAGGTCCAACCCATCGGGTCCGACCCGTACGAGACCATCGTCGTAAAACACAAACAAATCTTGCATGTACAAAAATACCTAAAGCGGGCAAACTAATTCATTATCACTTATTCAATATGCCGTAATAATGACTACTAAACTAGTTACAACTAATTAATTACCACTAAACTAATTCATTACTAGTGTACTAACTAATTACGACTAATTAATTACCTCTAAACTAACTAATTACGACTCATTAATTACCACTACACTAATTGGTTACCACTTAATCAATATGTCGTACTTACTATGATTGATTAATTAAAACTACACAAAATTACTAGTACTTCATTTTCACTTACTTAATATGCTGTAATGACGACTACTAAACTAATTACGACTAATTAATTACCACTAAACTAATTCATTACTAATTAATTACCGCTAAACTAATTCATTACTAGTCAACTAACTAATTACAACTAATTGACTACCTCTAAACTAACTAATCACGATTGATTAATTACCACTAAAAAATATCAGTACTTCATTTCCACTTACTTAATATGCTGTAATGATGACTGCTAAACTAATTATGACTAATTAATTACCACTAAACTAATACATTACTAGTTAACTAACTAATTACGACTAATTAATTACCCCTAAACTATGTAATTATGACTACCTGACTAAAACTGACTAATTACGACTACGGTAATAATGGCAAAAGCAAATTACACCGCCGCCGAAGTAATCAATCGATCATTCGAAAGTAATCAATCGACCGCCGAAGTAATCAAGGCGGCGATTTATAAGCAAGAAAGCGATTAACCTCCCAATAAAATTATTTATGTTATGTTCTCGAGTTCTCGGCGACGAGTGCATGAGCGAAATTGAAACGCATAATTGAGATGAGGAAAAGCGAGTGTCGAGTTCGATATTTATAGCCAAGTGAGAAGGACTCACGGCGTTACTGAATTCGTAACATTGGCGCCGAATTTACGGGCGAGGCGGCAGATGTGCGGAGGAGGAGGTGGGAAAGATGGCCACCGCGAGGTTTTTAATTCCCATGAGCGGTCCGGATCGTGGTGGGAGAAGGAGGGCCGGAGGGAGGGCCAAAGGAGGGGCGCGAGTTAGGAAATGTTTTCGTTAACCTAATCTAACTAACTAATTAACCCCACTGTTTTGGCTAGCGCATGGTGGCCATGCGCCAGCGGACACTAAACTAAATAAACAAACAGTATACGATTTCATAATTTTTTTTCCGAACATGACACTTATACGAATTAGCAATAACAATTTTGAACGAATAAAATTATGAAAAATTTACACAAGCAACTACACAGTGTTCAAAGGCTCCACAAAAAAAAGTATAATTTTTTGGACTCATTTGCTATATTTTTAAATTCCTCGAAATTTCACCCTAAACCTAACTCCCCTAACCACTAACCCTAACCCTAATTACCCGGCCCCCTAACCCGCCTTAATTAACAACCCCCTAATCGCTGGCGCTGGCAGCCGTATACTGGGCGCTAAGCGCCTGTTACCACGGCTGCCCAGCCGGGCGGCAGAACAAGCGGACGGTGGCGCCACGGTGACGGTCGCCACCCGCCAATTTTGGTCTGTGAGTTTGGTTGTCAAATTTGTAAATACGATTTCGAAAACGGACGTATCGGCCAAAAATTCTTCAATGGACCTGGATTGTGTAGAGGTTACAGAGACTTGGTAATGACAATAAGAATAGAAGAAAGAGAGAATGGGTAGGGAAGCGTAGTCACGCTACTTCAGTGACTCGTTATTGACAGGAACAGAGGGAGAATGGGGGCAGTGAACTTGTTATTGACAGCAACAGAGGAAGAATGGTTAAAGTGTAGTACCAGTACTAGGCGTGCGACATGGACCTAGTTGTTGTCAAGAACGAATTGGCTCGTTCTCTGTCACTTGGCCACTAGAACAACTGGGCAGGAGCAAGAATGGGTAAATCAAGCAACCCCATCAATTCAGGTCATGAGTTGATTTTGGCAAAAATTGGTCGAGTTTTCTCCGTTGGTCTTCAAGCAACCCCATCAGTTCAGGTCATGAGTTGATTTTGGCAAAAATTGGTCGAGTGTTCTCCGTTGGTCCACCTTTTGTTATTTTTTTTTAAAAAGCATGTTTAGTCACCCACCCTCTTCGTAAACCTAACTATTGTCTAAAGACATGTTTTCATAGTATTCATGATTTCTCTCGAAATTCCGTGCAATTCCAAACAGGTCTTACCGACCAAAGTAGACATCGATGGGTCAAAATTGGCAAAGGCAATTACAGTACGCTCAATGTTATGTACTACTAGTTGTGTTCCAATTGTGCAACCTCATATGGGATCCCTATATAAAACTATCATAAAAGACCAGCTTAGACAGCAGACCGATCAAAACAATACCTTTATTCCAAGAATAAAAAAAGCTAGAGATTAGAAGTACAATGTCTTTGTCGGTGTACAATTCGCTCACATGTGAACTCGATGGGCGCCGCAATTTCATTTCGGCTCGTGAAATTGAGTGGACATATTATTTATTCGTGGCATCTGGCCCTACCATGGACACTTAGTTGGCAAAGTTGCAGTTAATGCGACGGAAAACTTCGCCTTTGACGTCGAGTTCCAAGACACTGATGCTACTAGCTTCCTGTTGCGAGAGGAAGCTTGTAGTCCAGGATTTGCCAGATAGATAGGCCAATTTTTAGTCTTGCCTTGAACGTCCAGTCTGTCGATTGACTGGTCATAAGGCTGCTCTCAGTGCTTCACTCTGGTTGGTATTTTAAATCTGTTATATAAGCAAAATAATGATATGACATCATAACTAATAAAGAGAGATAGTATTTTAGTATCTAATCTGGATACCGGTTCGGTCTCGAAATCCTGTTGAAAACATAAGCATTTTTCGAATTACTTTAATCCAGAAATATGGTAGATAAAACATATTCACACAGCAGATCACAAAGAACACTATAGCAATACCGATTGATTCTAGAAGAACGAAGCTAGCAATTCTATCTCGGTGTTCAAGACAACAATAAGCGATAAAGCAAACCAACTAACAAGAAAGATATAGGCATACCCGTAATCGAGTAGAAGAAGAAGGTGCGATGAAGAAGAAGGTGCAGCGGTGTTCTTGATGATGACACCGTTAAATCATGATGTAGTGGTAGTAGTCGTGCGATAGATGTAGAACGTAGCGAGAAGGTTGTAGTCGCGCGAGCTTGATGTAGTAGTGAAGCGATCGTATGACGCTCCCAAAAACCTTATTCGTCCTCGCTCGTGCAAGCCTTCGAGGATGAGGGTTCCGGAGGCCTGCTCTCCCGGTGCGACCGTACACGTGCCTCGCCGGGATGGAGATCGCCGGAGACAACAACAAAGACTGTGGAATTGTATATTGTGGAAGCAACGGAAAAGCGAACTCTGTTCCTTTTATAGCCAAAACTTCGAGTCCAAGGGCCAACAGCTTGCGAAACCAAAAGCCAACAGTTGACGAAAACCAAAAGCCAACGATTGTGATGCGCGAAACTAAAGGCCAGCGATTGCGATCGCCCGAAGCGAAAAGGCCAATCGCTTACGAAGTCTAAAGGCCAACCGTCACACCAGAACGCTGTTCTTTTTAATGGCAAAAAATGAAGAGACCAGAGACCAACGATGCCATCAATATCGATGCATTTCGATTTTGAATAGATAAAGAAAATCGCGCCCTTTGACACGCTGCGTCTGTAGCGCAACGCTTACACACGCACACGCGCTTTACGCACACGCACCGCACCGCACGCGACGGCAGCGCAACGCGGCTTGGCGGCGAGGCGGCGCGTGTGTTGTCTCTTAACTCTCTCCAATTCCACAAGAAGGACTACCACGTTCCACCTTATAAGCAGTGTAACTCCCTTCAACCGTCCATGTGGGACTAAGCAGTTTAGCATATGCATATGGGCCTTTGAGATTTACGAGAATTAAATAGAATATAACATTTGGGCCTAGCCCATATTAATTCAACAATCCCCACCGATCTCAAGGGCACATGTCAAATGCCTTGATCCTGATATTGTTTTAATATACGGTGTTTTGATGGAGACCGGTTAAGGTTGAACATCCACTGAAACAAGCTACACTTATCCACAATCGCACAATGGACTAAGCCTTGAATTGACAGTTTGTGTGAATAAGTTTCACTTAAGTCCTTAATCGATACTAAGTCGCCAGCATCCCATGGTTGGAGCATATAAGTCATACTCTGGCCTATTCATGAGCTTCCTAGAAATTACCCTATTTCATAGGCTGTGACTAGCGATCGGGCTCATATAGGTGTGTTCTTTCAAGACGCTTTCAGAGGGGCAACATCTTTGTTTTAACAAGCCATAGAACACATTAAGATAAAAATCAACTTTGCCATCTGATTTAGGAGAGAATTGCATCTCCAATGGAGTGGGTCTATAAAGGTACTCTCCTCCCGGTTAACCAATAGCTTGTTTCGCCAATCCTACTTCACGGGATCTCCGATCACATAGGATGGGTTACCACTATGGTATAACTCACGTGGGTCTCAAACCCATCTCCTCGATGCATTGTCTATCACATTTCGTGATAAACCCTTTGTGAAGGATCGCGATTCTTAGTTTGTTTGGATATAATCCAAAGCTATTACTCGGAGTTTCTCATTTTCTGACAGATTTGATCTTCTCTTCACATGTCTTGATGATTTCATATTATCCTTAGAAGCTGCTTTACCTTGACAATCACGGTTTGATTATCACAGTTCATCGAATAGCGGTACGGTTTTTCAACCATCGGCAAATCCATCAAGAGCTCACGAAGCCATTCGGCTTCAAAGATGGCGATATCTAATCTTTGTGAGTTACGCTTCCATTGTTGACCTCGTTAAGATGGTGCGCTTGCAAGACTTCCATGAAACAGCGCCACCTCCAAGTAAGAAGACATATCCACTTGTGGCCTTAATCTCATCGACATCGGATATCCGGTTTGAATCGCTATAACCCTCCGATACCTTAGGGTACCGGTATAGTGAATGCCATAGCTCATAGTACCCTTTAGATAGCGCATTACCCTCTCAAGAGCATGCCAATGATCATCTCCGGATTGAAACAAACCGGCTTAGTTTGCTCACAAAGAAGCGAGATGTCGAACCCGGTACCGCTAGCTAAATACATGAGTGAACCAATTATCTGAGAATATCTCAATTGGTCTCTGGCTATTCTCCGATTCTTCCTAAGCAACACGCTAGGATCATAAGGTGTTGGAGAGGGTTTGTAGTCGCTATAACCAAAACGACTCAAAACCTTTTCCACATAATGGGATTGCAACAATGTAATCCCACCATCATCACTTCTCAACGACTTGATGTTCAAGATAACATCACTACTCCCGGATCTTTCATCTCAAAATTACGAGATAAGAAATCCTTGACCTCCTTAATCACATTAAGGTTGGTCCCAAAAATCGATATGTCATCAACATACGGACATAGAATGACTCCTCGCCCCCCGCCATGGCGATAATATACACATTTGTCACTTCATTCACAATAAAGCTCGCAGATGTTAAAGTTCAATCAAACTTTTCATGCCCTTTGCTTAGGTGCTTGTTTAAGACCATACAAAGATTTCAACAACTTGCACACCTTTCCTTCTTGACCATCTACTACAAATCCATCTGGTGATCCATTTAAATTTCCTCGTCCAACTCTCCATTTAGGAAAGCCGTCTTAACGTCCATCGATGAGCGAGAAGACCGTGTGAGGCAACTAGAGATAGTAGTACTCGAATAGTGGTCAATCTAGCCACAGTGAATAAGTATCAAAGAAATCTTAGCCTTCTTTTTGGGTATAACCCTTGGCCACAAGTCGTGCCTTGTACTTATCGATAGTACCATCGGGCCTAAGCTTCTTTTGAACACCCACTTACATCCTCTGGTTTACAACCATAAGGGCGCTTCGGTGATCTCCCAAGTTCCATTAGAGATAATGGAATCCATTTCATTACTGATTTGCTTCCTTCCAAGATTCTCGCATCGGAGAAGCATACGCTTGAAATGGTACTTGGAGTATCATCCACAAGGTACACAATGAAATCGGACCAAAAGACTTTGCGATCCTTTGTCTTTTACTCTTCCTTAGAGTTTCATTGTCTTCCTCCTCGTGAATTTGATCAAGGGTTTGTTCAAAATATTCCATTGGAATGGCGAGTTCAGAATTGTATCGTGTTCTGACTCGATGAACTAGGCATATCTTTCATCGGAAAAATATCCTCAAAGAATGTAGCATCTCTGGACTCCATAATTGTACCAACATGCACGTCAGGTACTCCAGATTTCACCACTAGAAATCTATATCCAACGCTATGGTGAGCATAGCCTAGAAAGACGCAATCAACGGTTTTTGGTCCAAGCTTACGCCTTTTAGGAATTGGCACATTGACTTTCGCCAAACAACCCCAAGTGCGCAAGTATGAAAGTGATAGTCTTTTCTTCTCCCATTGTTCATATGGGGTTATCTCTTTATTCTTTGTGGGAATCCTATTTAGGACATGACATGAAGTCAATATAGCCTCCCCCACCATGCTTTGGAAAGACCCGCTGTGTCTAACATGGCGTTAACCAAATCAGTTAGAGTGCGGTTCTTTCTTTCAGCAACCCCGTTTGACTGGGTGAATAGGGAGGCGTCCTCTCATGGATTATACCATGTTCCTCACAGAATAAATTGAACTCATTTGAAAAGTACTCTCCACCACGATCAGACCTAACCCTTTTGATTTTCCTTTCAAGTTGGTTCTCAGCTTCTGCCTTATAGATTTTAAAGTAGTGAAGAGCTTCATCTTTAGTTTTCAAAAGATACACATAACAGAACCTAGTGGAGTCATCAATCAAAGTCATAAAATATCTATTACCACCTTTTGTCAAAACACCATTCATCTCACACAGATCTGAATGTATGAGTTCTAATGGTGCCAAGTTTCTTACCTCTGCCTTATGAGGCTTACGAGGTTGCTTTGATTGCACACAAACTTGACATTTAGAACCTTTGGCAAGGGTGAATTTGGATTAACTCTAAAGCGGCTAACGCGTCATACAACCAAAATTAATGTGACAAAGTCGTGAATGCCAAATAGTAGTCTCATTACTCGCAAACATGGTTCACAATATTATTACATAAATCTGAAAGAGATAGGCGGAACAAGCCTCCGCACACATAGCCTTTACCAACAAATTGTCCACACTTGGACATTACAAATTTATTGGACTCAAATACCAGTCTAAAACCATCTCTACACAGAAGAGATCCGCTGACGAGATTCTTATTGATTGATGGCACATGATGCACGTTCTTCAGATGCACAATCTTCCCCGAAGTAAACTTCAGATCGACCGTGCCAACACCATGAACAGTGGCATGTGACCCGTTCCCCATTAGAACGGCGAATCCCGAAAGTGACTGGTAAGAAGAGAACAATGAAATATCAAGACACATATGTATATTAGCACCAAGGTGTCTATCCACCAATCGGTAGATTGACATACGGAAAAAACGATGAGGTAAATTACCATACCACAAGTTCCGTCTCAAGAGTACCAACAACAACATTGGCGGACTTGGAATTACGCCCTTGTCGATTCTTCCCACCCTTGCGTTGGTTGCAATCCTTGGCCCAATGACCGTGTTCACCACGAGACAAAGCAAAGGCTCTCCTTTGTGTTCTTCTTCTTTTCTTGAAGCTTGTTGTTTGTGCACTCTTGTTCTTGCCTTTGAACTTTTGATTTTGGCCATTCTTCTTACTGTACCATATTGGCACTAGAATGTCCCTCATTACCTCTAGTGTGTGTATCTTTTGCCCTCGCCTTCTCTTCAACATCAAGAGACCCAATGAGATTTTCAATGAAAACTCTTGTCTTTTGTGTTTCGAGAAGTAGCAAAATTCCTCCAAGAAGGAGGAAGTTTGGCAATAATGCCTCCCGCGACAAACTTGTCCTGTAATACACACTTGAAGTACTCAAGTTACGTGGCCATAGATTGTATCTCATGAGCTGCTCAACTATAGAACGGCTATCAACCATTCTCAGTAGTCATGGTATTGCTCCATGAGATACAATTCCTTTGCTGCATCGAAACCCCAAATTTGGCCTCGAGTGCATCCCACATCTCTTTTCGCTTTTAATCACCATGTATGCATCGACTAACTTCTCACCAAGAACACTAACCACGGCACCTTTAAAAGGTTATCAATGACCTCGAACTCTTGCTCTGTTCAGAGTAAGTGTTCCTTCAGCTTGCCGTTTGCCACATGGAAAACGTTCATGGCGATTAGCCAAAGCACCATCTTGTGCGCCACCTCTTATAATTCGCACCATCGAATTCAGAGGGTTTGAGCGCAAAGAAGAAAGCCGATTGGTGAAAAATGCCTATGCCTAGAATAAGGTTTTTGGATTGTTGAAAACATAAGCATTTTTCAATTACTTTAATCCGTAAATATGGTAGATAAAACATATTCACACAAATAGATCACAAAGAACACTATAGCAATACAGATTGATTCTAGAAGAGCGAAGCTAGCAATTCTATCTCGGTGTTCAAGACAACAATAAACGATAAAAGCAAACCAACTAACAAGAAAGATATAGGCATACCCGTAATCGGTAGAAGAAGAAGGTGCGATGAAAGAAGAAGGTGCAAAGAAGTGTTCTTGATGATGACACCGTTAAATCATGATGTAGTGGTAGTAGTCGTGCGATAGATGTAGAACATAGCGAGAAGGTTGTAGTCGCGCGAGCTTGATGTAGTAGTGAAGCGATCATGAACGCTCCCCAAAACCTTATTCGTCCTCGCTCGTGCAAGCCTTCGAGGATGAGGGTTCCGAGGCTCGCTCTCCCGGTGCGGACCAGACACGTGCCTCGCCGGGATGGAGATCGCCGGAGACAACAACAAAGAGCGTGGAATTGTATATTGTGGAAGCAACGGAAAAAGCGTAACTCTGTTCCTTTTATAGCCAAAACTTCGAGTCCAAGGGCCAACAGCTGCGAAACCAAAAGCCAACAGCTGACGAAAACCAAAGGCCAACAGCTGTGATCGCCGAAACTAAAGGCCAACGATTGCGATCGCGAGAACCAACGATCGCCATCAATATCGCAGCATTTCGATTTTGAATAGATAAAGAAAATCGCGCCAAGACTTGACACGCTGCGTCTGTACGCATAACGCGCACACGCCTTTGCGCACACGCGCCACGCACACGCACGCGCGAGCGAAGCGAAGCTGCGTGTGTTGTCTCTTGGCTCTCTCCACAAGAAGGACTACCACGTTCCACCTTATAAACAGGTGTAACTCCCATTCAACTGTCCATGTGGGACTAAACAGTTTAGCATATGCATATGGGCCTTTGAGATTTACCAGGAATTAAATAGAATATAACATTTGGGCCTAGCCCATATTAATTCCAACAAATCCAACGTATAAAATTTATTGTGATTGATCCTGTGCATTAAAAAGATCATGCATGTATTGCTTTAGTACATGCCACAAATAGACCACAATGCTCAAATACTAGGAAAGATCACGCATATAATTAAATAAAACAGCTTAAGATACTACACCATAAGAAACCATACATTAGAAAGATAGTATCATAATACTTCTCATACACTAAAAAAACTATACTAAGATATTGCCCATTAGAAGCAGCCTAACATCGTCGATACCATACTGTCCCTAATTAATTGTTTCAGTAGTAGCCGTAGAAGCACAAGTTGATATTGCCATGCGTCGATGGTTTGCACTAGATACTGGCTCCCATCAGCTTGAGACACGAGCTTATGTGTATTGTTCTGCATCGCTACAGGTTCACTGATTGTGATAGTTCCAATAATCCAATTTACTGGGTACTCCTACTACTAGCACTATGTTTCCATTAGAGCTCCAATCAATGTTATGTCCAGCTTCATGGAGTTATTTAATTTGGAGTCATAAGTAGTTTGTTATACTATGGCATCGTTTAATTAATTTAAGTCCCTGTATAGTACTTATTACTGGCTAAATGTACTGGTATTTGTTTTTTCTATGCCATAACAGTCCAGTTGGCAGGCAACGGTCAAGGGACGGTTGGAAAATTGAGGGGGGCTGCAGCAGTGACTACTAGCTACTAGATCTACTTGCAAGGATCTTGAAAATGACGGAGAAAGACAGCGCAAGACGAGAAGATGAATAACAAGTAACCTATGGACGATTTTTTTTAAAAAAATTAAAAGATAATTACAAAAATACATATTTGATTTTTTTTAAAAAAAAATAGGTCATTTTCATCATTTCCAATGGTGACGTGATGTCATTTATTACACTGGTGATTTGCTTTGAAGAACGTGCAAATTGTCAGTTCAACTAACGACAGAAGCTGGCTATATAAACCACAAAAATAGGATGAAAAGTTATTTTAATTCTGAAAAAAGAGAAGAGAGAGGAGAGAGAAGAAGTGACGTAGCGAAGCCCTGCAGATTCGCAGCGGAGGAGAGAGGGGGGAGAAGCAAATCTGGTCACCCATTTTGCAGGTAAATGTTCTTGCAACTTTGTACATAAAATTGAAACCTGGTAGGTTAGCAAATAAAAATATCAACACAGAATTCAATGGATTAGATAATTTTAGTTGTATCGCAGTTTGATGTATTACATCGTTTTAGCTGTGTATAGTTTAGTTCATCGTATATATATTATTTATGGTGCAGTACTCGGATGATTTAGAACAAATCCGCAAAAACACTGAGACCACTTCTTGTTATAAAAATAAGTTTTGAAGTTTTTCAACTAACGGGCATTCTAACTAGGTGACGACCTGCAGTCGATATGGCTCTGATACCACTTCTTGTCGGACCAAGGAGTGAAGGATCCCGGATCATCTGTGTACTCCACATTAGTGTCATGATCAGTAGCTAGTGTACATATTTTAAAAAAAGGTGATAACATAACCATAATACGCGATATATTCACAATATTTCAAGTTTATTACAAAGGACCATAAGTCCAAAAGTAAAATACAGCAGAAGCAAAAGTAGTAAGGTAGAACAAACGATTCAACACAGGCAATCGTTTGGGGGGCGTAGCCTAGTCGCCCAAGTTCTCATTCTCCTCGTAGTAGTCCTCTCCTGATCAATAATTTATTAAGCAAGGTGGGTACATTTAAATATACTCTGCAAGTTACACCCAATAACATATTATAATGCATGAGGGTATAACAAAGGATAGCTTATAGGGTGAATTTTGTATAAAGCAAAGTTTTCTTTTTCAATACTTGTACTAGGTTCCAAAGCAGTTATTCCATAACTAAAATTTATTTTTGTAAATTCTCAAGTTTTACAGTAGGATAACCTCAATACAAGAGTGGTGAAGGATACCCTCCTATCACATGGCTACCCATCTAATTTCCTGATTGGATAAAATATCTAGAATCATTTGATAAAATCTTTTGAAAATCAAAACAAAAAATCTAACTTTGCATTGGCTCTGCTTCAGCATGTTCATGGTCGTGGACACGGCTATTTGAATAGTTTTACACTCTGCAGAGGTTGTACAACTTGACCCACACGAGATAATCATCTTATAATGTCCGACTGACACACTTTCATAGGTGTGTGACTAAGTGATATCACAAGACCATTACAATGCACCATCCCATCGTAGTTCCGCCTCGCTAAGGTTTTGCTTCTTTTGGATTGAACTATCCGTCGGATTTAAGCCCCCCACTTGCGCAACCGGATGACACAACCATGGTGAAATATTACAGATTAGTTAGCCAAGTCCTCCCCACTCTGGACATGTGGTTGTACGGTAAGACTTAGTAAGATGCGGCTTGAAGACCGGTCCTTAACTGACTTGAACGACTTTCCAAAAAAAAACCCTGGGCTCGATCATAGAAATGAATCGATCATGTGCATAAACTTGCACCATCAAACATCCATTTCGCCCAAGTCTAAATCAGTTTTAATTTTATTTTAGTTTTCAAAGCATTTGTAAACTTCCATGACAAACCAATGTCATGGTTACAATTTTAGACGATATTCGATCTTTTGGCTATAAATTCTTCAAATCAAATATTTTAGGTCTAAACATCGTTAAGCATAATTTTTCAACATGTTCTAGTCATACTAATGTACCAACCAGATTTTAACTATGGTATCAAGGAATGGCTAATTCAATAGAAAAATTTGGCTATACAAAGGTATTAGGAATAACTACAATTTAAAACAGGAACTTGAATTACTTGAATACAAGTACACATGCAATAATGATTTAAAACATGATTTAAATAATTTGAAATACTCGGATTCAAATATGATCAAAGGATGTAACTTGCCTTGCTTGTATGCTTGAGGATCTAACTCTTCAAATAAGTCAGTTTCCCCAGAGTCGTCGAAATCTACACGCGAAAATGAGCTAAATTCAAAGGAACTCAAAATTAAATAATTCCAGTATAGATAGCCAGATATTTATTTTATATGAATTTAGAAATTTGAATCACTGGAATCGGAGCTCGAACGAAGGAGAGCGGGCTCTCGGGAGTTTTGAAATCACATGAAATGATGAAATGGAAATTTCTGGAGTTCAGGAATTATTTTCTAAAAGAAATCAAATTAATGCGCCATGCTAACGTCAGCACACGAATTTCAGTTCGGCCAGAATTAATTTTCAATTGAAAAGGTGGCTTAAGCCACTAACATGTGGCCCCGCGGTCGATGGACCAAGTCCACGGGTTGGTCAAAGGTCCATGATGGACTCGGTTCGCAGCACAGTGGCGGGTGTGATGCGGGCATTCGTGCGGGCTCCACGTGGCGCTGACGCAGGTATGCGAGGCGAGGTGGCACCAA
This sequence comes from Phyllostachys edulis, assembly GCA_036346405.1. Classification (NCBI taxonomy): domain Eukaryota; kingdom Viridiplantae; phylum Streptophyta; class Magnoliopsida; order Poales; family Poaceae; genus Phyllostachys; species Phyllostachys edulis. The sequence goes on along the minus strand of CM070547.1, from coordinate 12,367,691 downwards.
CATGGCGCGGGTGTGGCGTTGACGTGGCGCCATATGGCGGCCACGTCAACACGGTAGGCGGCGGCGGCTCAGGCGCGTAGGCTCCGCCACGGCGAGGGGCACGGGTGGTACCAAAAGGAAGATGGCGGCAAGTGTAACCCGGTGCTTACCTCCACGACGGAAGAGCGAGAGGAAAAGGCTGGCGACGAGGATAGGGCTTGTGACGGCAACGGTGTTCCAGTGATGCCCTGACAGAGTTAGCGCGCGCACGAGATAGAACGTGGCCTTGCGAACTTGAGGATGTAGACAACATCGTCGGAGCTTCAACGGTGACGACGGAATCGGAGAAGAAAGGGCGTGCAGCGGAGGAGCTTCAAGCTTCGATTCCGGCGACTACATGGAGAGAGAAGCGAAGTGGCGAGGGGGAAATGGAAGAGGAGGAGATGGCACACAAGGTGACGCGGCCAAGGCGACGAGGGCATCACTAGAGTGGTGGTTTGGCATTGAGGCGGCGGGTTTGAGCCGGGGAGAAAGAGGAGAGGAAATGGAAGAGGAGGAGAGAGTCGTGGTCGGGTTTTATAGGCGGTGGCGGAGCGCATTTGAGAGAGACGGCATGGCGCTCTGGTGCGGGCGCAGAAGAATGGCATCGCGTGGGCGACGACGTGGCATGCAGTGGCGCGGGCGTTGCGCTCACAAGGAAGAAGTGCAGGAGGGAGGTTGACATGCACGGCCCGCATGTCAGTGGCGAGGTGAGAGAGGCGCGGACTGGGCTGGAGAATTAGGCTGAGAAATCGGGTCGTGTGTGCGGGGGAAATGGATCGGGCCGAGAGAGTTTCGGCCCGATGGCTATTTCCGGATTTTAAATAATTTAGCAATTTTAGAAATTCAGTTAATTCAATTTGGCTTTAGAAAATAGCAAATAAAGTCCAAAAATAATGGAAAAATTCACAGAAATTTCCTGAGACATTCTGGACTTAAATAAAATATTTCCAACTTAATATTGGTATTTATTTTTGTAAATATTTTTTTTGACTTTAACATAAATAGGGAAAAGCTTTTAAAATTCGAGAAAATTCAAATAACTCAAGGAAAATAATTAAATTTTATTTTAAATTATTTTGAAAATTTAGGATGTTACACCGGCAGTGCTGTGCGCGACGTATCACATCCTGTGCGACGCGTCCCACTGGGTTTGGAATAGCTACATCCTCTCCGGATGCCCGCTGCTTCTTCAGCTATGGTCCTTCGAGCGTTTCCAGATCGGACGACCACAGCTGGACCTGGGAGCCTACAACACCACTATGTGCGCCGCCACCACTGACGTGGACTGGGCAACCATGGGTACGGTGTGGTGTCGCCGACGGGTAAGTTTTTTCAACATTTATTCTATTTGGTAATGTAATTTTATTTGTTGTGCTAAGTTTTCCCTGTTCTATTCCACAGGTCACGTTCACTCTTATCGCTACGCACGTGTCCTACCCGGACTACGTTGCGATGTTCGATTAGTTGACGGATGACCACGTCACCGTACACTCCCAATAGGGTGTACGCGCGAGCACCCCAAGGCCTATCGAGCCTATGCACGTGAGACGACGCGTACTGGTACACACGGAGGAGCTTGCTGCACGATGTCTTCGTGGAGGAGTACCATGTGCACCGGGTGATACGCCAATTCGGTCTGCGACAGGAGGTCCCAGTCGCCTGGGGGCAGCGATTGTCGCCGAACGTCCATGGGTAAGTTCACGTTTTATCTCTGTCGTAGCATTTGCCTTACATACCTACGAAATAATCATTTTGTCTTCCGCAGGTAAACTAGGAAGGGAGTACCTGCTACAACTTCCTGGGCTGGCAGGATGCTCCCTTGGGTTGAGGATTGGCTCCACGCCTTAGATGACGTCATCCAGGAGGATGCTCCCTACGACCCTGGGTCTATGATGGGTACATCGAGTGGTACTCTAGTAGGGTGAGGGTTCATTGTATCAGGGTTGTGGATGACCCACCATGATATGAGGCCGCCACAACCGACACGTCAATTTGCAACAGGGGATGCACGTGTTGGTGACCTCCGTGAGTCGTATGACGCTCGGGGAGTGCTTCAGCATGATGGCGAAGGAGATCAGAGCAGTCATGGACCAGTTCATCGAGAAGACGAGGCGAGGGGTCCAGCTTGCGTCTTGCCATAGGCCGAGGGAGCTGGTGGACCCACCTGTGCATGGATGGGGGTGAGCCATGGTGCGTCACACCCCACGACTCTTTACCCGGACGTGGCGGGTGGATCCTCGTGGCACCGTGCTGGGAGTACCCTAGCACAGTTCGCAAGTCAGCATAAAACACTCGCATCTGATTGTTTATTTCAAACTCTGCTAGTTACTAATGGCAATTTTCTCTAACAGGTCCTGAGTTCCACCAGTACATGTGGTAGGAGTACACAGATCTGCCTTCGTGCGACACGATATGTCTATCTTGTTTGCATGCATAACCTACTATTTCATCATTTTCTCCATGTTTACATGCATAACGTACTGTTTCACATTTCGTACACCCCGTTGGGACGAGGAAGTGGTGTCGCACGACGAGTCAAACTTCGGGGACTTCGAGTTCGAGTAAGCATGGACACTACGGCGCTAGGGAGGTGGGCCTTCACACAGCGAGAGCAGCCAGGTCTCCGTTAGGGCTTCACAGCTGCATAGTGCGTCTGGACCCAGCCAGCCGACGCAGCACCCTCTCATGACTCCCCCTCAGCCTAATCACGTCGGTAGGGTACCTCGGCCACTAGAGCCTTTGACATACTCGCACCAGCGTGCGCAGCCGCACCGGGCTAGGGCAAGGGCCACACGTGGGGTACGCCCCGAGAGAGCCCATGAATAGATATTTGTTCATGTAAATATTAATTTCTGTACAACATACATTATGCTAGTCTCATGTTTCGATACTATTTGGTCATGTGTACAATTTAGATTATGCTGCAACTTACAACCCAACTTCTAGCCACATCCTATCACGCCACACGCTGTCACTTTTGCAGACTGATATGATAGCACATTGCGACGCTACCTTTTCAGACCGAGAAGACCGCACTTCACCACGCCACCTTTTCATACTGAAAAGAACACACCACGACATGCCACACACTACCACTTTTGCATACTGAGATGACACAACACTGCAAAGCTACCTTTTCAGACCGAAAAGACCACACTCCGCCACGCCAGCTTTTCAGACCAGAAAGACCCATTATAAAAGGAGGAAGAAGAAAACTGGAGGAGAAGAGAACTGGAGGAGAACACTACACCACCGCATCCAACACTTCACCAAAACTTGGTTTACACAACAGTGAGGAAGGAGATGTCGGACTTGTCGGTGAACTTTTACACGAAGATGCTGCGGAAGCACAAGTGGCTTGCCGAGAGAGCTAAACCCTACCTAAATTGTTTTATGAAGGATGCGCCGGTACCATCAAAGTTCCCATGTGCCACAATGTGCGTGCGAAGAATCGGCTAGGATCATCCAGTCCACACACCCGGCGACCGCCGCCCGAGCATACGACATGTGCGAGAACGTCCTCGTAAGTGAATCTTGCACGCACATACATTTTTCACATCTTATGTTCTAATCCACATATCCCTAACTACATTTGCGTATAATGGCAACTGGGGATGCGATGCATCTTCATCCAATAGATCAACGGCCCAGACATATACGATAGAGCGTTCATCGAGCAGAAGTACATGTTGAACTATGCGATGCCAGCCGAGACCTTCAAACACTGAAAACCTTACATACCCGACCCTATTGAAAAGACACCAAAGGAGGCCAGGAAACTAGGGTGGTGGTGGAGGACCCCCGAACAGGAAGCTGAGTACAACTGGCCGAGTGCACGGTGGACAAGGGGAAGGCTCATGCTAGTCAGACCGATGGCCGTCCTAGCGCTCCACGTCACCCGGGTGCAGTCTGGATCGAAGAGGTAAGTTATGTTCAATTTGCATCATGATTATTAATTTGGCCATGCGTTGTGCTATCCTAACATCATTTAATCGTCCAACCCATCTCACATAACATGATTGACTTCGAGACTAGCCGCCGCCGCAGGCAGTCTAGAGACAAGGGAAAAGGACCGATGGGCCCTCAGGACTAGTTGATTTCATTCTAATCAACCTTTTTTCCGATTCCAAAAAGACGCATATGTATCGTAGGTGTATTTCGGTTTGTTCATTCATGCATGTTGGCATTTCTAATGTACGTAACCAAACCTAGCGCGCCATGTAACTTGCAATTAAATTATAAAGTCTTTCAAAATTACATCTGTAAGACCAAGAGGTTTTTGGTCATGATATTTGATGATGAATACATTGCCAATAATGAAGACTTAGTCTTGATGCTTAAAGTTCAATACATTGTCTCTGGAACATGCTTTTGATCGCTTTTGTCGACTTGCTTTTGAGCTCATGAATTCTCGTCGAAAAATCGCCTTTTGTCGATTATCGGTAGTACCGGCTTGTACTTGTCTTGAACTACGGATTGCGGTATGACCGCGGTGTACAGCGGTAGTACCGCAAGTCTTTTCCTCTCGATGCGTTTTGCTCGGTTCGTTAGATCTTGATCTAACGGCCGATATTGAGTTGTAACGCTCAACCGCGGAATCGCTCAAAGACTTTGAACCGTTGGATTGAAATCTAACGGATGACATCAAGTGGGTCGTTCGACCTTCTACAATGCTTCTAAATCAACGGCCGAGACCCATGGTCCGATCGCCCATGGATCTGGAGCGCCCACGCGGCAAAGGACGCCGTTTCGAGGACTTTGCGAACTTACTCGAACGGTAGTACCGCAGTTGAATGGTGGTAGTACCTAAATTTCTGTAGTACCGTTGTTTTAATAACGGTAGTACCGCTTTTGTTTTCCTTTGAGAAAGAGGTTCGACATACACCGCTTGCTTTTTAAGTGGTGCGGTAGTACCATTTGATTTTGATAGTACCGCATATAGGTAATACCGCTGTGTGTTTACGGTATGGAAAACCGTAACACTTGTTTTTCTTGGACATTGCATTTTTGTCGAGCGGTATGACCGCGTCATGCTGGCGGTAGTACCGCACTTGGTTTTTCGTAAAGAGAGAATCTCGACATGAACAGCTTAAATGAAAATCGGATGGTCTGGAGTCTTGGAGCGAACGATCCGGTGAGCGGTATTTCCGTAGCTTGAACGGCGTAGTAATCAAGATAATCTGTATGACCGCAGGTTGCGCATGGTTTTTCCGTGCGATGTTTTGGAAGTTTTGAAGTTCTTGAGAATCGGTAGTACCGGTGTGTTTGAGCTGACGATCGCTGCAGCGTGTCTTAGTACCGACCTACAATGGCGGTAGTACCGATTGTACTGAAAGTCATGCTGCTCGGGAATTGATCATGGATTTGTTGAATTCGTAAGCTATATCTTGTTGCATGATGCATGATAGTGTTTATGGGTGTGAGTGAGCTAATGGATGGTCAAGTTGGAGAACTTGTGCCAAGATTTGGGGTTTCTTTGATCTTTGCATGTGCAGGTTGAGACGTGAGGACTAATCACACCCGGTGACGGATTGACTCGGACTAGGATGAGGAATATGAGGTCTTGGAAGTCGTGGATGTCAAGAGGTGATTTGGATCACGCCGAGCACGTGGAGATCAAAGGGATCACGCTTAAGCTTACGGGAGGTGGTGTCCTAGAGGCTTACGACGTGAGAGAATTGAAAGACAGATTTGGAAGGAGTTCCAAATCTGGTTGGTTTGAGTTAGAATCAGATTGGTGTCGTGGTTGGACATGGATAGAACTCTAGGCTATAAGAGAAGGCAAGAGGGTACGGCCCGGAGGGATTTTTGAGGGTTACGTGCTTTTTGCCGGTTTTTGGTCAGTAGCTTTCTTGTTGTTTATGCTACGGTTGTAAGGTCCCTTGAATTAGGGTTTTGAGTGGTGCTTGGTAAGCTCTCAGAGACACAAATCAAGTTTGATATATAAAGTTCAGATTCGTTCTACTTTGATTCTTGATTTGATGTTCTTCCCGCATCCGAGGAGGTCTCTTGCCAGAAGTTTTTCAAGTCAACAGAGAAGTTGCTGGAATTCTTGATAACAAGAAGAAGTTAGAATTTGGGGGTCAATTCGCTGCAATCATTCAACCCCCCCTTCTGATTGTCATTACGATCCTACAAGTGGTATCAGAGCAAGGTTGCAATAGCATCAGACCGAGATCGATTCTCAGGTAAGCCACCATATTTCGATGGATCGGACTATGTCTATTGGAAGACACGCATGGAGGTCTTTCTGCAAGCACAAGATGAACAATTGGAGGAGATCTCAGAAGAACAGCTTGTACTCTTCTCAAATAGGGTGACTAAAGCAATCAATAATGTCAGAGCAAGGAGAAGAGGAGGTCCAATCAGATGCTTTGAATGTGGTGAGCCAAACCACATAAAAGTAAATTGTCCCAAGCTGAGAGGAAAAGAAGCCAAGGAGGACAAAGCACCGCTCATGCTCAAAATTCAAATTTGATTCAAGCAAAAAGCAAAATTATCGTGAAAGTCACAACAAGGTGCTTTCACTCTTGAGGAGATTGGGCTAAGTGTGTTGATTCGCATAAATGACAACGAGGATGACCACAAGAAAGCAAAAGAGGCCGATTTCACAGGATGTGCTTTATGGCAAGTAGTGAAGAAATTAATGATGATGATGACCTCTACAAGGATCCCGATGAGGTAAAGCCTTCTTATGCTTGATTTATCTCGTCAGGTCTTTGAAATTGACAAATGAGCTTAAAAATACAAAAGAAAGCAAAGAAACATGACCTTGTTGTTGATAGCTTGAATTCTGAAATTGATAGACTTAAGGTCGCTATTCCCGATGATGAATCATGTGAATCATGTCAAGTATCTTGCATTCTCAATTGGAAGTTGCTAGATCATTACATGCTGAATTTGAAAAACTCAAACTTGCTCATGATTCATGTGATGATAAACTGATACTTGCACATGCTGAAATTGAAAAACTGAAGTCTAGCTCAATTTGTTTAGAGACAAGTACTGTGAATGTGCAAAATAAGTCTTGTTCAACTTGTGAACTGCTAGAAGCTAGATTAAAGACATCTCAGGATTCTATACAACAAATGCTTTACCATGAGACACTTTCTTGCACAAATTGTCCTAAACTCACAATTGAAATTAATGCTTTGACTAGACAATTAAGTGAGTTTGCTCAAAAAGAAAAGATGGCTCACTGTTGTTTCTAAGAAAATCTTGGATAGTTCTCATATGCACAACTTGTCCCGAATTGGCTAAAGAGAATGAATATCTTAAAGACACTTTGGAGAGGTTCTCTTTGGCAAGAAAAATCAACATGATTCTAGACAGATCAAGAGTGAGTTCTAAAAACAAGGTCTAGGTTTTAATTCTCATTGCTCATGCCAAGAATCACCCTCCCAAAGTTCTTAAGCTTCTAGAACCCGAAAATTCAAATTGAATCAACCTAAACATGTTGTGTTTAAATCACTGGTTTTGCAAAGGATCCTATTACCAAAGTAAGCATTGTGAAGAGAAAACCGAGATTTCTTATCAAGAAAAGTATCGCACTTATCGTGGTAAAGAAGGTCATTTAGTTCATTACTTTTGAAAAGCCAAGAAAGAAAAGAGAGATAAGCTAAGAAAAGTTTGTCAAGCTCCTTATGTTTCCACTAAACAAACGGTCGCAGGATTAGGAGTTTCGCACGATCCGACCAATGGTATACTCAAAACAAATGCTTTTGTTGCTCCTACTGTCAGGTGTCACAAGATTGGGTCCCTAAATCATGTCTTTCTAACCCCAATATTGTGAGATCGACATTTGCTTAATGTAGGTACAAAGAGCTTGAGGAAGGGGAACATTTGGCTAGTTGATTCAGATGTTCAAGACACATGACAGTGATTCAAAGTGGTTCTCTCCTCACTAAGGCATCCAATGATGAATTGATTACTTTTGGGGATGCTTCAACCGAATTGTGATGGCAAAAGGTACTGTATGCCAGAAATGACAAGTTCATTCTAAAGATGTTGCCTTGGTAAGTAAATTGAAGTACAATCGCTTTGCTTCACAATTGATTGAAGAAAATCTTGAGGTAAGCTTTAAGAAACATGCTTGTAGGGTTTTAGATGCTTCGGTGATCTTGTTTTTAACATCTCTAGCTTAGGGAAAGTTTTTAAAGCTGATTTCAATCATTCTTTTTCACCTAATGTTAGATGTTTGGCGACTTCAATCTAGTGATCTTTTCTTTTGGCATCGAGATTAGGACATATTGGTTTTGATCATCTTGTTCAATTAGTGGAACCGATCTCATTAGGGGCCAAATTGAAAGGTGAAAAAGATTTGGTTTGTTCTCCCTGTTGACACGGTGAAGATGGTTGTCGCTCCTCATTTTCCTATTTCAAGAATTATCACAGATGGCCCCGACAATTGTTGCATATGGACACCGAGGTCCCTCAAGAGTTCAATCCGTTGGTGGTAAGTGGTATATTCTTGTGATTGTTGATGATTACTCTAGGTACTCTTGGGTGTACTTCATGGTGTCTAAGGATGAAGCGTTTGGTCATTTCAAAGATTTATTTCTCAGACTAAATAATGAATTGAATGGTGCTGTAAAAGTTATAAGGAGTGATAATGGTACTGAGTTTAAGAATTCACTATTTGCTTCCTTTTGCTCTGAACAAGGTTTGGAACATCAATTTTCCTCTCCACGTGTTCCTCAACAGAATGGTGTAGTTGAGAGGAAAAATAGAACCTTGGTTGAGATGGCAAGGACCATGCTTGATGAACATGCCACTCCTAGGAAGTATTGGGCAGAGGCAATCTCAACTGCTTGTCATGTCTCAAACAGAGTATTTTTGAGAGCCTCTTTGCACAAGACTTCTTATGAGCTGAGATTTGGCAAAAGGCCTAGTGTCTCTCACTTCAGAGTTTTTGGTTGCAAATATTTTATTCTTAAACATGGTAATCTGGACAAATTTGAATCTAGATCAAGTGATGGTATTTTACTTGGATATCCCCTTCATTCTCGTGGCTATCGAGTGCTTAATCTTGAAACAAACAAAATTATTGAGACTTGTGAGGTTACCTTCGATGAGGTCACCCTCGTTCTAGAACCGACATTTCGTATACAAGTTCGAAGTCTCTGAAAGCATATTTCTTGATGAAGAAGATGGTTTTGATATTGGTAATAATATTTCTCGCATGACATCAAGTGCTGATCATACACCTCCTGTGGCGCCATCATCAAGTGATATAACAACCCAAGGTTGTTCAAAATGGCGGCAAATTCGAACCTTCGCACCTTTGAGGATACAATGAAGTTCATCCTCCGTAACTCGATGATTGGTGACATTCATGAAAGGGTAACACGTTCTAAGTTTACTTCTCGACTCACATGTTCATTCTGCTTTTGTTGCCTCTTTTGAGCCTAATGATGTAAGTCACGCTTTATCTGATGAGTCTTGGATTAATGCCATGCATGAAGAATTAGAAAACTTTGAGCGAAACAAAGTCTGGACCTTAGTTGAACCTCTTCATGGACATAATGTAATTGGAACTAAATGGGTTTTTAAAAATAAACAAAGTGAGGATGGTGTTGTTGTGAGAAATAAGGCTAGACTTGTTGCTCAAGGATTTTCACAGGTGGAGGGTCTAGATTTTGGTGAAACTTTTGCCCTCAGAGTTGACTTGAAGCAATTAGAATTCTTTTAGCCTTTGTTTGCATCTAAAGGATTCAAATTGTTTCAAATGGATGTTAAAAGTGCTTTTCTAAATGGCTACATTGAGGAAGAAGTTTATGTTAAGCAACCACCTGGTTTTGAAAATCCTAAGTTTCCTAATCATGTCTACAAACTCTCAAAAGCCTTGTATGGTTTGAAGCAAGCTCCTCGGGCTTGGTATGAGAGACTTAAGTCGTTTTTGCTAAAAATGATTTTCAAATGGGCAAGGTAGACAAAACTCTTTTCACTTTGAAACATGGCAATGATCTATTACTTATTCAGATTTATGTGGATGATATCATCTTTGGGGGCTCCTCTCATGCTTTGGTTTCCAAGTTTTCAGATACTATGAGCAGGGAGTTTGAGATGAGTATGATGGGGGAGCTAACTTACTTCTTAGGATTGCAAGTAAAACAGACCAAGCAAGGCAATTTCATTCATCAAACCAAATATACAAAAGACTTGCTTAGACGCTTTGACATGGCAACATGCAAACCAATCTCTACACCAATGGGGTCTACATCGTTTTGACCTCGATGAAGAAGGTGAAGCAAAGGATCAAAAGATTACATGAGTATGATTGATCTCTACTCTATTTGATCGCTTCAAGGCCGGATATACACTTTGTCAGATGCTTATGTGCTCGATTTCAAGCATCACTCGTGCATCTCATCGACAAGTCAGGAAAAGAATTCTCGTGTATCTCCAATCAACCTTAGAATTTGGTCTTTTCTATTCATCTTCATCCTGTCTTACTTTAAGTGCATACTCCGATAGTGATTTTATGGGTGTAGGATTGATAGAAAAGCACATCCGCACTTGTCACTTTTTAGGCACTTCTTTAGTGTCTTGGTCCTCTCGAAAACAATCTTCGTTGCTCAATCAATCTGCCAAGCCGAGTATGTTGTTCTTCCGCTTGTTAGTTGCTCTCAAGTTCTTTGGATTTCGCTACTCTCAAAGATTTTGGTTTAGATTTGGGCATTTGTTCCTCTTTATTGTGACAACACTAGTGCTATTCACATTGCTAAAAATCCAAAGCAACATTCTAGAACCAAACACATTGATATCGATTTCATTTTCTCGTAGATCATGTTGAAAAAGGTGATATTGTTCTCCACTTTGTTGAAACCGATTTTCAAATTGTCGATATTTTCACTAAGCCACTTGATACTTCTCGATTTGTTCGTCGAGGAGTGAATTGGGTGTTGTTCATCCTATGGGCTTATTTTGAGGGGAGTCATTGGTCAAAATTTCGAAGCTTTGATGTTTCTTTTAGTCCAAGCCATTGAAATAAATAGAGCTATCTTTATCATATTTATTCATGTGTTTGTGTAGTCTTCATCCGGACCGGTTTAATAAACTTGCTACATAAATAACTAAAGCATGACATAGCTGAAATCTTTGACTAGTTTGATTATTGGAATCACTTTGTGTTGTTTATTAAAAGGATAAGCTGATTTGTGAGTCCTATTTTAAGTCTTGGATTTGAAGCAAAAGGTCCTTCTTTTCAGATCTGTATTGCTCACTCAATTTAGCATGTTTTAAAAGATAAAAGGATTGAGAAAAGAATATGAAAAGAAGTGTGCTTTAAGCATGCCATGCATAGTGGGTATCAAAAAGAAAAAGGAGAAGTACATAACAAAGCTCAAATGACAAGAAGTGTGCTTCAAGCATGCCATACCTAGCTATGTATTTTTGAAATATAATAAAAATGAAAAATGCACAAAAGTGCTTCATCAAAAGAAGTATGCTTCAAGCATGCCACCGAAAAGATGTATGCTCCAAGCATGCCACATGCACATAAAAATTGAAAGTGAAGCAAAGGATGATTCATGAGGCCGTAGCTCATCCAGCTTTTTAAAGTTTGTCTCCTTTGTTGGGCTTTCACTTTTTGATGACTTCTATTTGTGATATTATAATCTTTTTAGTCATTGTAAATGCTTGTCATGAATCTAAATTGATTTACCACTTTGAAATACTTGTCTGGATATTGCTATGTGGTATATGCATTTATATGATCTTGTTAGCTCTACTCACCTAATTGGCTTGATTAATTCATAAAACTGATTTACTTAAAGCTTCTGGACTTTTTGGCTCTTCTCTTTTCGAAATTTGAAGCTCTTGATGATCACATTGCCAAAGGGGGAGAAATCTGATTATGCAAATTTTTTTAAATTGAAAAAGGGGAGAAATCGTTGCTTGGTTCTTTTGAACAGCTTTTGGAATTTTGACACTTCGCTCTCTCATGCTCTTTTGAAATCTGTTTGTGTTGTCAATGTATTCATCAAGGGGAGATTGTAAGACCAAGAGGTTTTTGGTCATGATATTTGATGATGAATACATTGCCAATAATGAAGACTTAGTCTTGATGCTTAAAGTTCAATACATTGTCTCTGGAACATGCTTTTGATCGCTTTTGTCGACTTGCTTTTGAGCTCATGTTGAATTCTCGTTGAAAAATCGCTTTTGTCGATTATCGGTAGTACCGCTTGTATTGTGCGGAACTACGGATTGCGTATGACCGCGGGTGTACAGCAGTAGTACCGCAAGTCTTTTCCTCGATGCATTTTGCTCGGTTCGTTAGATCTTGATCTAACGGCCGATATTGAGTTGTAACGCTCGGATCACGGAATCGCTCAAAGACTTTGAACCGTTGGATTGAAATCTAACGGATGACATCAAGTGGGTCGTTCGGACCTTCTCAAGGTCTTCTAAATCCATCGGTTGAGACCCATGGTCCGACGCCCATGGATCTGGAGCGCCCACGGGCAAAGGACGCCGTTTCGAGGACTTTGCGAACTTACTCGAACGGTAGTACGCGCAGTTGAATGGCGGTAGTACCTAAATTTGAGTACCGTTGTTTTAATAACGGTAGTATCGCTTTTGTTTTCCTTTGAGAAAGAGGTTCGACATACACCGCTTGCTTTTTAAGTGGTGCGGTAGTACCATTTGATTTTGCGGTAGTACCGCATATAGGTAATACTGCTGTGTGTTTGGCGGTGTGGAAAACCGTAACACTTGTTTTTCTTAGACATTGCATTTCTTCTTTGAAGCGGTATGACCGCGTGCCCGGGCGGTAGTACCGCACTTGGTTTTTCGTAAAGAGAGAATCTCGACATGAACAGCTTAAATGAAAATCGGATGGTCTGGAGTCTTGGAGCGAACGACCGGTGAGCGGTATTTCCGTAGCTTGAACGGCGGTAGTATCAAGATAATCTGTATGACCGCAGGTTATGCATGGTTTTTCCGTTTATGTTTTTGGAAGTTTTGAAGTTCTTGAGAATCGGTAGTACCGGTAGTTTGAGCGATGCGACCGCGTGCTTGGTAGTACCGACCTACAATGGCGGTAGTACCGATTGTACTCTGAAAGTCGTTGCTCGGGAATTGATCATGATTTGTTGAATTCGTAAGCTATATCTTGTTGCATGATGCATGATAGTGTTTATGGGTGTGAGTGAGCTAATGGATGGTCAAGTTGGAGAACTTGTGCCAAGATTTGGGGTTTTTTGATCTTTGCATGTGCAAAGTTGAGACGTGAGGACTAATCACACCCGGTGACGGATTGACTCGAACTAGGATGAGGAATCTGAGGTCTTGGAAGTCGTGGATGTCAAGAGGTGATTTGGATCATGCCGAGCACGTGGAGATCAAAGGGATCACGCTTAAGCTACGGAGGTGGTGTCCTAGAGGCTTACGACGTGAGAGAATTGAAAAACAGATTTGGAAGGAGTTCCAAATCTGGTTGGTTTGAGTTAGAATCAGTATTGGTGTCGTGTTGGACATGGATAGAACTCTAGGCTATAAGAGAAGGCGGAGGGTACGGCCCGGAGGGATTTTTGAGGGTTACGTGCTTTTGCTTTGGTTTTTGGTCAGTAGCTTTCTTGTTGTTTATGCTACGGTTGTAAGGTCCCTTGAATTAGGGTTTTGAGTGGTGCTTGGTAAGCTCTCTCAGAGACACAAATCAAGTTTGATATATAAAGTTCAGATTCGTTCTACTTTGATTCTTGATTTGATGTTCTTCTGTGCATCCGAGGAGGTCTCGCCAGAAGTTTTTCAAGTCAACAGAGAAGTTCTTTGGAATTCTTGATAACAAGAAGAAGTTAGAATTTGGGGGTCAATTCGCTGCAATCATTCAACCCCCCCCCCTTCTGATTGTCATTACGATCCTACAACATCTCTTTTCCCAAATATTTCGTCTTTTCTCGAATGGATCGGTTCCACGAACAATACAATCTCGCATTCTCTAGTTTACATTTCGTTATCTTCTCCAATTTTGGATTCTAAACTACGCGAACACTTCAAGGTATTACCAACAAATTTTGTGAAATACACTAAATCTTTAGGCTAAATTCTCTATTCATAATATAAATAAATAAATATAGGACAATTTGCGCCATTCCAAATGGCGACAGATTCCTGCAACCAGTTGAAATGGCAAAATTTTCATGTCGCCAATTCAATTGGTGATAGAACCCTCTCGGCACTCTTTCAATTGGCAACAGGGATACTGTCGCCAATTGAAATGGCGACAGGACAATTCCGCCGTATCAACTAGCGATAGTGGCCTATTTTTGTAATTTTTTTTGCTATTTATTTCTGTAATTATTTTTAAAATTAATATTATTTTTTAAAAAAATTCACCTATGGACTATGATAGACTTGTCCAAATGGGTGGCATGGCTCGATACAGGCTTGTTTAGGCACGGCTCGACTGGCCTGACAAGTTAAAGGGGTCATGCCGTATCGGCCCGTTGGCTTAACCGCAGGCTAAAACACGGCACGCTGAGTTCACAGGCTAGGTTGGCACGTTTAGCCCATCTAGTTCCCGACCCTCCCTTCTTCCCATTCGCTATCCGCCGCTTCCGCCTCGTGTTGTGGGGCCGGACGCATGCCACCTTCTTCTCCTCCGCTGCCGTCTTCTCCTCTGCTGCCGCCTTCTCCTCCTCCACCGCCGTCGTGCGCAGTCTCCTCCTTCGCCACCTCATGCAGTGGGGGCCACACGCTGTCTCCTCCTCCGCTACTGCCGTGGGAGCCGCTCGCCCCACCACTGCCGACACAGTGGGATGGTGGCCGGGGTGGAGGTGGAGAAGTAGGCTGGCCAAATGGGCTGGGTTAGCCATGCCGTGCTTGGCATGGTACTATGCATGCTGGGCCAGGTCGACCAGTTGGGCCGAGGTCATGACCCAAGCACGACATGATGCGCCGGGCTGGGCCAACATGACCCGTTTAGGTGTCGGGTCGTGCCGTGTCTAGGCCGGGCCCACAGTGTCGTGCTTTATGTTGCCCATTTAGACAGGTCTAAACTATGGTTACTGTTATAGACTAATTTTGTTTCGTTTTTTACTAGTAGAAGGTTTGTTTCCGAATTCATCTAAGAATGAGCTAAATCGATTCGTTAGTTTCTTTTTCTTTTTAGAGGGACCAACCAATGGTTTAATTAAGAAATAAGGGGCTATTTGGATTGGTGCCCTAGTGAGCCAAACCAAATTTTGGTAATACCAAAATCTGGACAATGCCAAAATATGGGCAAAAAAAAGTAGTGGGCTAGTGTTTGGTTTGGCACCAATATAGGCAAAAAAATTGGTAATACCGATTTTTCTATTTCAAATGAGTTCTGGTTGGATGCAAATAGTGATATTAATTGCATGGTTAGATTGATTTATCTGTTTCAAATGATCATATTTCCTAAACCGAGTATCCGATTTGCGATCCGTTTGAACCGTTGTGTTCCTTGTCATTTTATCAACAAAACAAGACCCAAGTTGACATATTTTGGGACAAAAAAAAATTGATGTCATGTGGGACCCACGAGCAATACCGAAATTGACTAATATGTCCATATTCATATCGAATGAAATGATGCCACCTAACAAACTCATGGGCTAGTTGCCCTGCCTTTTGGCCACCCAAACTTTGCCTGGGAATTGTGAAGAAAAAAATTGGCTTTACCAAATTTTCGTTAGTAGTACCAAAATTTGGCAACAAACCAAATTCTAGCCAAATTTCATGGGCATTACCAATATTTGGCGTTGCCAAAATTTCAAGGGCACGCCACATATAGGAACCAAAACAAACACTGGTCAAATTTTTTGGGTATTACCAAATTTTAGTATGGCAAGTTAGGGTAAAGAACGTACAAAACATCCCAAAAAAACTCAGAGGATGGGCTTGTGGCCCAATGGTGGGAGTGAGGGTGTTCATTTTGACCCACCCAAATTCGATCTCTAGGATCGACGTCATGTTGAGTTCAAATCCCACTAGAAAGGCAACATAAGAAGAGGCACAACACTGAATACTAGAAGTAAACATGCAATAATAAGGGCATGTACGACGCGTAGCCCTAGGTGGGTGCTTCGCATGTTAGGTAGGAGTGCTCGCAGGGTGTCATAAGGGTTTCTGCAGGCTTCAGATGCTTCAGGTGAGCAATGGTGGTCCAAGAATGGAAGGGAGAGAAGAAAAAGAGAGAGGGCAAGCACCTCTAGGAAGACGGATATGTCAGCCGAGAGGGTGGAGGCAAAATTGGATACAGCCGGATTTAGAAGGCTACGATCGGATTAGGCTGGATCTACACGACGGCGAGCCTTCGGGCAAACAACAACGACGAGGACAATGTGTGCCACGGTGATGGGGACATCTAGGGTGGCGGCGTGGATAGTGTGTGCTGTGACGACGACAACGGCGCGTCCACGGCATTGGAGGGGCTGAAATGAAAAGAGAAATTGAAGCTGCTGAAATAGGAGTGTTCCAAACCATTACCTGAGCCCACCGTGCACAAGGGAACAAATCTCCCTATATAAAAGGATGCAGAAAGGCTCGAGGGAGAGACGGGCCACGTCGCCACTTTTTTCTGGCTGTCGGATTTTCGCTCCTATTGTCCGCGGCCGTTCGATCGGAACCGAGCTTCGTCCGCACGCTCTGCTTCACTCCGCTTGGCACGCGTTGTGCCACATCCTACTCTCTAGATGATTCGGTTTTGTCGTTCAGCGGCTTCGGGTTCGTCCTCATCTCCTCAACGCTTTCTCCGCCCGTTCCTTCGCATCGACGCACACACTTTCCCCGTTCTCTTCCCCTCTCTCCGCGCCTTGCAAGATCCACGGCTCTGCCACCACGGTCGCTCCGCCGGTACTCCCCGGCCCCTCCACCTTCCTTATTCACCGCCGCCACCTCCTCGTCCCTTCCTTCACGGGTTCCACGGGCCCCCTCCCCCTTCCCCGCGCCCACTTCCACCATCGGCGGCCAAGCGAACAAGAGATCCAAGCAAATAAGAGTTTCCTCGTCCTGCGTCGCAGCCGTCATGCCCTACTCACGCGCTCGCCTGGGCGGCCCGGCCCAGCTCGCCCTCCAGCCCCACTCCCGCTCTCGCACCGCTGCGTCGTCATCCCCGCCACGCTACCAGGTGGCCCAACCCGGCTTCGAGGACCATAAGTGTCAGCTACACTCTGCTCTTGTGCTGCATTCTTTGCTTTCTTGGGTGGATTTGTGTAAGAAATGAAACTGCAGTAGTATTAAGCTCAACTATGGCATAGCACTCTTAGCAAGTTCTATTTTTTTTAAAGGGTTGTCATTCTAATAGTTTCTTTGGGCCATAAGGGGTCAATTATCACTGCTTCATATTTCAGTGAGGTCATTTCGACAAGTTTGTATGGATTTTCATGACGTGTAAGGGCATTTAACATAGCTTCGCCACTGATTATATCACAATTTTGTTTACCTGTGTGTAAGTCATGTAGCAATTTTCTTATTTTGGGTTTAAACCTAACCTTCAATACTCTTGTTCAAGATTTTTGTTGGATGGAACTTGCAAGAATATGAACATTGTACATGCCAACCTTCACCGATTGCATTTTACTCGTGCTTCATGCGAAACTCAAGAGCCGATGCTTATGGTCACCGGCCCTCGAGGTAGAATCAACAGTGGTCTGTTCGAGGACCTTTGAACAAAACTATAATCAATGCCGATGAAGACGCAACCGCACGCATATGTGACTCAGAGGTTTCGATTCTCCATCGCCCTTTTGCGCTTTTAACTAGCATGTAGTGTGACTAGAATGTAGTTATCAGTGAGTAATTGAACTATAAATATTTTACCCTCCAATTTACTTAGGAATGCGGGTCTATTTAGTGGTTGTAGGCTTGTAGCTCATTGCACTTGTGAGGATACATTTTCCAAAGAGCGTATAAAAATTGCTTCGTGATATTGACCACTATGTAATAAATACCTTGGATCTTTGCTGCCATTTTTTATGTTTAGTTACCCTTACCACCAATAGAATGTATTGTTGTATGGATTGTTCAGTACACAAGTGCATGAGCTTAGCGACTAGCTTCATTCAATTCAGCTTGCTTAACTTTAGCTTGATATTGGAGTGCTTTTACATTCTCCACTTTTTATGTTGATCTGCAGATGGAAAACTTCGGAGGAGTCGATAAGGAAGTTGGACATCGAAAACAATTACTTCACTAGCAAAATCTGCAGATTGGTCTCATTTTCTCACCGGTTCCTTGGATAAAAGCTGCTAAGGTTGTAGTTTATTTCAAATGACCATTATAATAATGTGTACCATAATCTTGGCTTTTCGACATAAAACAAACTCCGCCTTTGCACCTCAAGCAAGCGTTGAGGCCGTTGTCCCAGATCGCCATTTTCCTACACCTTCGAGGGTAAAGTATCAGGTGTTATATTGATG
Organism: Phyllostachys edulis; assembly: GCA_036346405.1. Lineage (NCBI taxonomy): Eukaryota > Viridiplantae > Streptophyta > Magnoliopsida > Poales > Poaceae > Phyllostachys > Phyllostachys edulis. Next base: position 12,349,284 of record CM070547.1, on the reverse strand, counting down.
CTAGGACGTAAACAGAACCGACCCTTTTATTTTTACGCTTTTGATTTCCGAATACTAAGCATATAAGCTAAAACAATGATGAACCCAATCATGAGTGTCGATAGATATCGTGCATCCGAGCCGCTTCAATTCTCCTAACAAAACTATTATTCATTACTCCAAAGATTGATGTTATCAAGTAGTAACACATCTACATTATTCGAAGATCAAGAGCAAAATGAAATAAAGGTCTCATGCAGAAAGAGGAAAACAAATTAAATAATGACGTAAAAGAATCAACCACCACATGGCCATATTTCAAGATTCTTTTGGTGTCCCATTTTGTGTTGTGAATTCGGGTGTAACAACAGATTTGGACGACACATTCCAAATTTCCGCTTTAGAGTCCGATCGATGAGAATTTGGCCAAGGTCATGTGCTCCTACAACAAAGTCGATGAGAGGCCCACTCACAGACAAGGACCTCTTGGCAGAGTCATCGAGGGACTCGAAGCTTAACTGTCCGTCCCTACTTCCTCTCGCCTCTAACTTTTGCAAATATGCATGATGCATCTCATGCTTCAAAGATGAACAATTTTGCCATGTCCGCCATCCTTATGCTCACAAGGCCATAGCTACTTGGAATTCAGATTTGGGTGGTAAGATGGATGCAAATTTAGTTCCATCACTGAAGAATTTAAGAGCAACAATAGCGCATCATATGAGCTCTCTCGAATTGTTGGTCACGTTGTTGAGTTCGTATACTTTCTTCTCATCGAATTTGATTTTTTATATGGTAACCTACTAAATTGCAACTATAAGTTCAGAATGGCAAGATTCGGTGATTGCATACAGTTTGTGGTGTTGGTAATTGACCTATTTCATAATTGTTTGAGGAATTATGTAAAACAATTTGTTGCCTCCAAATTTAGTTTATTGGTCTAGCTATTGTCTATTGAACTTCTTCCAGTGCGGACTAATATGGAAGTCGATTCATACAAAGAATAGCTTGAAACAAACCAAAGACTAAAGAAAAAGATATGGTTTTTTTCAAATCATGCCTCAAGCTCTCACATTGATGACTGATGTCTTTGGAAATTATGTTGTTCGAAGGTATGGGTAACGGTTTGTCTCATCAACGTGATAGCCATCCTTATTTTACTGCCTCACCATAAACCTTTGAAACATTATTTTAGCAAGGAGCGCAATGATATAAGGAGTTGGTCGATCGGCTAATTGGGCGATCTTAGCACTCACCTTCAAATGTACTGCCTTAGAGTTATACGTAAGATGTGGATCATTTGAAACATATTTATCGGTGCTTGAGTCAAAACTCGAAAATATTCCCATATTACAAATTAGTACTTATCTGAAAAGAAATGTTCTGTTCTGAACTGTTCCTATCTGCATCATTATTATCATATTGTGTTGGTTGTAACACTTCACCTTTAAGAAAATTCACCATGCCATTCTAACATATGACAAATTTATGCCTTCAGTTAGACAAATTCTTCCTGTCCAGTAACACTACCTAGAATACAAGTTTGCCTATTCTATATACTAGAAGACAGATTGTAGACAAGGCAACTGCTGATGAAAGTATTACATAGGTCCCAATGCTTGGGAAGTATTGTTTTTTTCTTCACATGTCATGGTCTTGCACACCTCATCATCGACCGAATTGCCTCTTGAGGTGCTAAATATTTATTTAGATATAGCGCTCTTCATATTTAAGATGTTTTCCTTACCTGTTCTTATACTCAATATCATTAAATCTTTTTCCTGTTCAGTTAGTTCAAACTTTCACTGATCTATAAGTACAAAAAAAAAACTCTGCTTTATTTGCTAACAATATGCATACCTCTACACAAGCTATCATGGAAACACACCCCACCATCTCCGACTCAACTTGCTGATACATTAACACATACTACACGCAGGTACACTCTAAGCTATGCTTCACATTCACTAGCATTTATTTGTAGCACCACATTACTATTTCACAACTGCTGCTAATTTCATCACTGCACCATATTCACGGATATGCCAACTTCTCTCGCAAAAAAAAGACTTTTGATCAAACGCAGACTTCGTAATGTTAGTGCAATCACTATCTCTATCTCCTTTATTCACATATACAAATTTACCACATCCTCATTGTATACCCGGTTATTTCGCTAATATTCGTGCAAGATCGCTAATCTCAGGCTCCACATCCACATCATTTGATGTGAGAGTGACTCATCGACAAAGATATTATTGTTGCTCTCACCACTTAAAAAAGCCATGTAATCGTAGTTTACTACTCTTTGTTAAACCACATATTTAATACATACAATATATCAGAATAATCCTTCCATTTGCCTTAGTGCATATAACTTAAATCTAAGGTTCATTATTACTGTCTTAATATAGACCCTTTGACACTAGAACTATAGCCATCTCCAATCTGCTCTACATAGCCTCCTTCATCACTGATGTAGAATACTTACTGTTCCTAATATACACTTTAGTTCCACTCTGTATACTTCTTACGTCACTATCCTATAGATCTGTAGATGCAATAACACGCCTTCAAAAATAAAGAAATGCACTTTTGTTAGATTCTCCTTGAAACTTAAATTCGTACCATCAAGATTTACCAGTATTATGCCTCAATTATAGCCTAAAATTTCACTATCTTTACCTGTAGATTCTACTTCCTACTTTACACATTTACACATAACAGAGCAACATCAGACACACATTTACACATAACAGAGCAACATCAGACACCATCTATCTCCCTCTTCTTTCTTGTCTATCCAGTTCTCATAATCATAGTCTATCTACGGTCCAGCAAAACTCATATTTATGTTATATCTTCGTATCTTGCAACGGAACACACATTCAACAAAATCTATACCTAACATAATGACTATGGAACACAGATCCCAACATGCACTGGATACCCATCCAACACCCTCTTCTACTACAGAATAGCCCAATCCAGACACCGACCCCTCTCAGTAAACACAAGGTAATATCTTTGCCTTTGTAGAAATACATCCATCTAATTGTCACTAATATCTAACCCTATAAATTGCTCATTGATATTACATCTTACAGACAATATGTTGCAGGTGCTACAACACTAAACTACGCCAACTACTCACATCAGAGAAAAACTACCTGTCGTGCTCTTCAACCCAGCGACAACATGCTATCTTTTGTGCTTTTATTATGTAATGGATCTCTGCCTTTCAGCCTGTATAATAGTGCCAGACAGAATATATCCTTTTGTAAACTATATGTTATACTCAATCCGCAAACATCTTAAACATTTGCAACCGTTAATGTTACGTAACAATATAACAACAGCCACCTTCTGCTAGATGCAGCTTAGTTACATCGTTATTTCGGTATAAAGAGAGACAAAATTTGAGCTCCAACCTGAGGGCCACATCCTCCTTTTATTTTCGGCCATCGGATCTTTTTTCCTCCATTTCTCGTCCGTCGGATTACGCTGGCTTGTTCCTCACACGCAGCGCCTCAGCAGCGGCTTTTTCTCTGCAGGCCCCACCGGGCGCGGCTTTTTCTCTGCACGAGTACGCCTTTTCCGCTCGCTAGTTTATGTATAGTTATAGCTTGCATTGACGTGAGTACTATATCTCTTTAGCGCTGCCATTTGACAGACCGTGAGGTGTGATGCACCACTAGACAGCGAGTAGTGGCTTCCACGTGACGCGCATGGGCGCGAAGCACCGCACTCAAGCGCCCGACATGTCGAAAAAAAGAAACGAGGACGAGGCCAAAGAAAGAAAGCAAGCAAGCAAGGAAGAAACCGCGCGCCACTTGCCTATCTCACTTTCGGGTGGGCTCGTCCTCCGACGGTGACGTCAACTGGGGGTGGGGTCTAGAGTCTCTAGACTCTAGAGGGGGAGAGGAAGGAGTCGTAGCGGGACCGCAAGAGGCGCAGTCGGCGCTGGACCTTGACCAAGAAGGTGTCCTCGTCAACTTTCGACTCATTCCCCGTCGCCTCACGTGTGACGTGTCCCTGATCCTTATCCAGCTGGTACACGGGTGCATGCATCAACGACATGCGCAATGGATCTGCCAAATGACATGTGCCAATAACAATAACGGTATATATTTTAATATGTCATGATGTCGAATGGATTGCTTGGCCCCAGATGTTGTCGGCAAGGCTACCATGCTGTCTTGCAAAGGCGCAAACCGAGTGGGTGTTTTCCTGCGTCAGAGTGAGGTTACGTGAGTGGTGCATTTGCGTCTGTAATTGGGAAGTGGCCCTACCTGCCAGCCCCGTTGGCTACAATGCTACTTAAGCTGCGATTCGGATCACAGTAGGGGCCCCGCTTTGTTCTTCCTCCTGATCTCATTCTTCCTCCCAATCTCCACTATCCTTTGCTACAATTCGGAACACTCCTAAACGGAACGTAACAATTGGTATTAGATCCGATTTCAAAGCCCTTGATCCACCACGCTACCAAACTCGCGCGCAAGGCCACTCACAGGAGATGGAACAACAACTCGCGGAGTTGACGAGAGCAATCCTGGCGCAAGGCGATTCGCTCAAGACACTCCAAGCCCAGAGCAAAGTGATCCACGACTCAGTGGAGGAGACCAAACCGGCGATGCTCGAGCGACAGAAGTGGAAGCCAGAGATGGAGTTGTTGGTGGATGGGTGTAACAGCCTCATTTTAGTAAATAGTAATATTATGCATTTCATAGCATTTTTTGGTCATTTTGAAACATGTGCATAATTTGTTACAAATTAAAAACCTCAAATTTAAATCAAACCTAAAACTTGAATGGAAGCTCCAAGAGGAAACTTCAAAGTTTTGATAGTAAAGAACTCTGGGAATTAATTTAATCAAATACTAGATAAATTATCTTGAATAAAAATATTTTTTGTCAAATTTTTAGGGATCAATTTGACCTTAAGAAAATTTCTTGTTCTTTAATTAACCCTATTCGGTTAAAGGAGTTAATTAAGCATTTTAAAACATAATCAGTGAGTTTTCAAATTTTATTTGGGATCTATATCATCCCAGTATCATCTCTAAAAATTTTCAGATTTTTATAAATTTATTTGCTATTTTAAACCCCCTAGTCAATCTTTTGAATTAGTTTCGGTCAACTAGTTAGACTCAGCCCAACCTCCAGGTCGCACGCGAACCATTCGATTGTGACTTTCGGACCACCCGAACGCTCCATGCAGTTTGGGCCGTCAATTTCCAATCAGACCATGCCGTTTTTCGAATGGTTAAGCCGCCGTTCGATTTTGATTCAACCGCCCGATGGAGCGGTGATGTTCGGACCATCCAAACACGCCGTGTTTTTGGACCGTTAGATCTTAATCGGACCGTTCGCATCAAGTGTGACGTTCGGACCATCCGAGCGATCCACTCAATCTAGACTGTCCATTTTCTATCAGAAAGCGTCGCTTTCATTCGTTTGAATCTAAAGCGCGCATCTTGTCGAGACCGTTAGATTTTGATCCAAATGTCAGTACGAGTTGGGCCGTTCGGACCATTTGAATGCCCCACTCAATCTAGGCCGTTCATTTGCGATCGGGTCGTCCGCATGGATTGGGACATTCGAACCGCCCGAACAGACCTTTCGATCAAGACCGTTGAAACTTGATCGGACCATCCACACTGTTCATACCAAGCTGCATTGTTTCACCGCCGACTAATGACTCGCCCACTTGTCGATCTCTCGCCGCTCTTCTCCGCGCCATGTGCGCCTCCGAGCACATCGCGCATGAGGTGGCGTTGCGACCGCGTTTCTTTGCATGCAAATCGCCACTTGGCATCGTATTGCTGCCATTCTTTGCCACGCACGAGCGCCCTCATTTCCCTCCGGTGATAAAGCCTTAAAAACCCTCGCTCACTCTCTCAGCCAAACTGACGGAGCTCTCATTTCTTCCACCTCGTGAAGGAGTATCCTCATTCTCGCACTCTTGTTCTTCTATGCTTATGCCCTACTTATCCTGCTGATTTGAGCTTTTGACATTTCTCGTAATTTCGGGACCACGACCTTGTCTTTTGGTTGACCAGAGCGCGCACCGAAGGCAGTTTTCATGTCACCTTGACATCCGGTGAGCCTCTTTCGTTTTCCTTCGCGTCATCTCGTGTTCTATGGTATTATGAGCAAAACCCCTCTCTTAATTTCATCTTTGGTTGTACAGGATTGTTGGATTTCATGTTTCCCCATTTTTCGGCCGAAATCACCACTTTCGTCTCCAACTTCGGCAGGGTGAGTTCTTTTCCAATTCCTCCTAATGTAAGCTTCCTAGGGACCTAAATGACCTAGCCCGACCATTCACTCTTTGATTCCTTGCTCAGGTCATCGTGTCACCGCGGGTTTCTTTTGGTCACTTTTCGGTCTCACATCGCCGGCGAGCTCCAGCTTTTCTCCGGTCGCCATTTCAGCTCAGGTAGGTTTCTTTTATCCCCTAGTAGCATAAGCAGGTGTTTAGCTGCTCAATGCGCTTTCAGTTAGCGCCGTCGTAGACCACATCTCCAGCTAGCCGCCGACAAAGCAAGCGGGAGCAGGCTGCTTTGTTGTCGGACAGCCGACAACATTGTGGCGGGCGTTTAAATGGTTAATCACTGTCGGGTTAAGTTAAGCAATGATTAGGTATTAGCTGTGTCTTAACCTGTTTCGCTGACAGGTGGGACCGCGCACAAAACCACGTGCTTAAGCCGCTGGGTTCAGCCTTGTGATGCTGACGCGTGGGCCCATTTAATCAGTTAAGTGGATGCGTAAGCTTAGAAATTACGCTTTGTGTTAAGTGAAAACATATTTTGTTTACTTTGAAAATCAATAGTACGTTAGTGTAACTGGAAGACGTATTTTCAAATTTACGCCTTCAGGGCGTCGCTGCGGCTGGGCTGGGTCTAGGCTGACTGGGTCAACCATGGACCTGGGCCCCACTTGTCAGTGAGTATGGCTAGGTGCGGCTCAGTAGAAAAAGTTTTGAATACATTTTAAATCCCGAATTGATTTAGTTTTATACTGAAAATGGTTTTAACTTCAAAAATTCATAAGTAATTCATTTTAACTCCAAATCTAGTGAAATAAATTTTGTTAGCTTTAGTTTTTATGGAACTTTAATCTGGAATAACTTTTGCTCATGTTACTGTTACAGAAATTTTTGTTAATTAAATTAATTACACATTAAAGTCTTTAACCTTCTAAAATTCATAACAAATTCATATGAGTTCCAAATAAACTGAAATTTTCACTAAAAATTACTTAAGTCAAAAGAATCCTACTGTAATTTTATCATGCATTTTTCTATGTTTTTGCACTTGGTCATTTCTTTTCTCTATATTTACTTGCTCTTATTATTTTAGATTCTGGTTTTTCCGATGTGAGTGAATATACTTCTGAGCAACCTGAGGTTGAACAAGTGGGTTATAATCAAGGCAAGCATCCTCTTGCACCATTTTGATCCTAGTTTTGGTAATTAGTGTTTTTGAAATGCAATAATGATTGTGTGCATGCTATTTTTGTATAAATCAACACTTTGTGAGTTAGTTAGTTATATCCCAATCTTTGTGGCGTATCCTTGATCAAATTCATACACTTATGCTTAAGATAGAAATCTTATGTTGAACAAATTGGTCTTTAGATAATTGCTTAGCCATGCAAGTTAGTAGAGCGATAGTTTGATTGACAAGCTTAACTTGTCGATCATGGGAAACACTAAATGAATTCTAGAATCGGTTTCTTTGTTCAGATTGTTAAAACTGAAAGTTAAAATTTGTATGTTAAAAACTTGGTTTATATCTGGACAAGTGTTTGATAGTGATGGCCTTCATGCACGAGAATTGGGAAATGTGGTAGTCTTGTCCGGATCATTAAGAACCGAACTTTGGGCTGTCAATTCAAGTACCTTACGTACTTCCACACGCGGTGTATGGTCGCTGCTTGGTTAAGTAAGGAGAGGGTCTTATTTAGTTGAAAGACTGGTGGAGTGAGGACATATTTGTTTGATCATATGTTCGTAGGGATCCGATTACAATTTAATATGTGCGGGTGAGCACATTATTAGTTTAGTTCTTTTTGGGTCGGCATTCCCAACACAACTTATGTGCTCCGGTTAGCAAGCTCTATCAGTAGCTTGTACTAAGAGGGATTCATCACACATGGGTGATTCAACTCAATAATATCAACTTGCTGAAAAATACTGAGTCTTGGTTTACCCGGCCGGCATACCTAAGGTAGTGTGCTACTTTCCCGAGGGCTTACGGGCTGACCAAGTCGTGTGGGTAAAGATGTACACCCTTGCAGGGTTAAAACTATTCGAATAGCCGTGTCCATGGTTACGGACGACACTTGTTTTGATTAACATCATAGTTAGACTCTGAAATAAAAACAATTGATATGGGAATACTTGGAACGGCATGAAAATGGGTTTATGCATGTTAACAAGGCAAAGTGGATAGCCACTTTGATTTGCTTTGAGTTTTGATTAACTATCTACTACTTGTTGTTTTTAGTCCAAACTTGTTTACAAAATGGCCTTTGCAAAAATTAGCAAGTGTAGAGATAAAACTTGTGCTTTATGCAAAAATTAATGCCACTACAACCTTTCCTTTGAACAGCCTTAAGCATGTATAAAAATTCTAATCCTTTGGTTAGGTTCTACTAAATACTTTCTTTTAGTAGTTTCGTGTAAGTCTTGCGAGTACCTTCTGTACTCAGTTGCTTTAACCACTTGTTACAGGTGAGGATGATTATGTAGATGACACATTCGTTAGCACCGATGATGATGGCGCTAACTAATGATGTTTGCTCTACCTCCACTCGCCTGTTCGAGGGTGTTAGGGCACACTTGGTGGACCTTTTGGTGTTTATAGTTGTTTCCGCTGCAGACTTTTACTTTTAGTTGACAATTGTTCACATATGTAACTAGGGAACTGAAATTCAGGTTTGGTAAAGTTTTGTTATAAATATATGGCCTTTTGTGTGACTTTGTACAATGCTGTTTAGGATGTGTGTACATTAATCTTTGATCTTGGGAATTAATGTATGACACATCTGGGAACTTGAAATTGGGTTCGTTCCTAATTAAAAAGTTATACTTTTGGTATAATATTTTGATTTGAAATGTATTCAATTTCAAGGGTCCTCACAATGGGTTACAATCGAAGGTTTGAGAATTGCGGTCATGGTCGTCCCATCGAGATCGCTTCGAACCCCAGGCTTGCGCTCCGACTAGTGGATTTGCCGCCAATTCTTCCTTTGCCAGAAGTCAAGCCAGAGTCCAGGCCGGTGGTGGACCATACACCACCCGGCAAGAAGGGAATGCTGTGCGCCATCGGAGAACATGGTCTTGGGCCAATCGGTCACCGTGATGAAATCAATCATCGGGAGAAGGCAATCGGGGAAATTTTTTCCTCTATGCCACCTCCGGGCAATGGTACGTCCGATCGTTCCGATTTGTTCTCTCATATGAATGACTCTAGTGCGGTATCATATAGACAACATGGTGCATACCATCATCATCCTTTTGCCCCTTGTCGTAGGGGTGGCCCACCGGCCCCACGGCATAGGTGGTGCGACAGGGGGCCCCCGAGGGACTCGGCAGCGCTTCAGGGGGCTCGGAAGGCAACCCTGGAGCCGCGCCCCCCGAAGCGTCCTCGAAGTACCCGGAGGCACTTCCGAAGGCTTTGAGGGCGGCACTACAAGCGACCCCCGGAGGGGCCCCGAGGGCTCTGGAGGCATCTCAAAGGCTCCGGAGGGTTCCCGAGGACCCCCAAGACCAGTTACAAGGACACCCCCGCCCATGAGGGGACCTCATGGCGTCAAGGAAGGCCCTGAGGGGCCTCGAAACCACCAACAGGGCGCAGCAAGGGTGAACCAAGCTCACCGTCCCGGTGGACCAAGACCAGGGGGTCTACCATGCGCCGAAGCCTACCCTTAGGCTAGGAAAAACCCCTGCTACCCCTAGGGTAGTTGTACTTTCATAGGGGTATGTGTGTAATTTCTTGTACCAAGCAGAGGAGGCTATAAATAGCCTCCTTCCCCATCATGTAAAGAGACCAAAATTCCAGCAATTAATACAAGTGCGCTTCTAGTTAGGACCCCTCTTTCGGGACCCTTCGGCCCCTCGTTCCGAAGCCAGGGATCCCCCCTTATTTACTGCCTAGTCCTTTTACTACGACAGTTGGCGCCGTCCGTGGGGTTCGGCAGGAAGGTCACAGGCACGAAGCATCGGATGGCTCCCAGGAGGGCCACGTCTAAAGCTTCGGTGGCCGAAGCGGTGGCAGCAGCCGCAGCACCAAACACACTGAGGGCCAAGCGGAGCAAGGCCTCCGCCGCAGCGATAGCCGTTGTGCGAACCGCGGAAGAAGAAGCAAACAACTCCACACATGGTGGCATTGCCGGGGGGAGCGCCCAGCCCACCGAGGCCTCTCTCCCCGACAATCAACCCCCGGGCCCACTGCCAGGAGTTGCGGGGGTGACCCGGGAAGCCTACGAGACCCTGTAGCAGGAGTTGGCCGACCTCCGCTGGGAGATGCTCAGCCTACGGCAGGCTGCCGGAAGGAGCCTCACCATCCTGGCACCACCATCGGACACCCCGGCGGCGGTGGTTGGCGCCCAACCGACCCCGCTGCACCGAGGAGACCCCAACTCACTGTTGAGCGTTGGGCTCAAAGCTGCACACTGGCCGAAAGATTTCAAGATGCCAAACGTAACACCCTTCGAAGGCTGCACCGACCCTACGGAGTTTCTCCGGGTCTATGAGACGGCGATAGAGGCCGCGGGTGGGGATGACACGACGAAGGCGAAGAGCATATCGCTCGCCTTCAAAGGGGTCGCCCTCACGTGGTTCTTCACCATCCCCCCGGTCCGTCTATGCATGGGAGCAGCTACGGGACCTGGTGCGCAACAATTTCCAGGGGAACTACGTTGAGCCAAAAGACACGGGGCACTTGTTTGCGATCAGGCAGGCCCCAGGCGAGTCCCTCCTCAGTTTCTTCAAGAAATTTGCGGAGGTCAAGTGCCAAGTCAAGGGCGTCAATGAGACGACAATTATCAACGCAGCCACCTGCGGACTGCAAAAGGGGCCATTATCGAAAAAGCTGGCCCGCAAGCCCGTCTCCACCATCGCGGAGCTGTTCGATAAAATGGAGGAATACGCCCGAGCGGAGGAGGACAGCAACCGAAGGGCAGAAGGTGCACCCACCACACCCGCGAAGCCATCCAGCGAAGCGGAACAGGCTACGCCACCCGCCACCGCATCCCCCGCCGCAACAACCTCGGCCACGCCGACCAACCCGAAGCCGCGCGGAAATTTCCGCTAGAAAGGCTGTGGCGTCTACCACGTAGACGCAGGCCAGGACCCCAGAGGAGGAAAGCGAGGAGGCCGCGGCAGGGGCAGAGGCCGTGGGAGTCACGGCGGGTGTCAGCCGGACACCCTCAACAACGCCGAAGCCACATCGTCATATTGCGACCTCCACGGCGAGTGCTCGCACACAACTGCCGACTGCCGCACTATTGCAGCCATGCAAGACTACATAGCTCGCCGCCGCCAATACCGAACGCGGGAATCGACAGGGCGCGGGTAATCAACTCCCGCCCGCCCGCGAGGTCAAGACATCGAGGAGGCCACGGCGAGCCGCGCCAGCGGATCATAAGTACGATCACGGGAGGATCATCACTCGGCCTAACATCAAAAAGACAAAGGCATGCCTACGCGCGTCAAATTCACCACGTTGCGGTGTGGCCAGCGTGCAGACCGCCCTGATGCGCCGAGGTACCCATCACCTTCGGCCCAGAGGATGCTAGGGGCATCCACTTCCCCCACCAGGACCCCCTCGTCATCTCTGCCACCATAGCAGATTTCGAGGTCAGGCGCATCCACGTGATCGGAAGCCAGGATCTCTGTTCGCGGGCGCCGATAAAATGATGATTCCAAGAGACCGCCTGTCACCCCCGGGCATACCCCTCATAGGCTTCGGGGGAAGGCCGGTGGCGGCATTGGGACAGATCGACCTCGCGGTCACATTTAGCGACGGCACCACATCCCGCACGGAGACATCACCTTCGACGTGGTCCACATGCCATACCAATACAACGCCATCTTGGGCCGAGCCACACTAAATGCCTTCAGCGCGGTCGCCCATCACAACTACATATGCATGAAGATCCCCGCTCTGGAGGGCGTTATTACCGTGCGGGGTGACCAGGACTTCGCCCGAAAGACCGAGCTAGGGGCCGATCCCACCACCCGCCATGTCCACGCGGTGGAGACCACCCCCCCTCGCGCCCCTCCAGAACCTACCGGCAAGTGGGCCCCAAGGGCCGTGCCGTAGGGCAACGACTGAAGGGTTCCTCTGAGGAACGCGTCCCTGGAGAGGACGATCGCCCTAGGGGCAGATCTCCCAGAGGAAGAACACAAAGCCATCCTGGAGGTGCTCCGCAATAACTCAGACATCTTCGCATGGAGTCCGGAGGACATACCCGGCGTAGCCTGAGAAACAATCGAGAAGCAGAAGCTGCGCCACATGACGCCGGAGCGCCTAGAAGCAGCAAAGGAAGAGATAGCCAAACTACTAAAGGCAGGAGTTATCTAGGAGGTGAAACATTCGGAGTGGCTGGCCAACCTCGTCCTGGTCCATAAAAGCACAGGCAAATGGCGCATGTGCGTCGACTTCACCGACCTTAACAAGGCGTCTCCCAAAGACGATTTCCCCCTGCCTCGCATCGATCAGTTGGTGGACGCCACTGCCGGGTGTGAATTAATGAGTTTCCTCGAAGCCTACTCCGAGTATCATCAGATATTCATGGCCAAGGAAGACGAGCCGAAGACCGCTTTCATCACCCCCATCGGGACATATTGCTTTCGCCGCATGCCCTTCGGCCTGAAAAACGCTGGCGCAACATTCACTCGCCTCATCACTAGGGTGCTGGCGGAACAGCTCGGACGCAACGTCGAGGCCTACGTCGATGATATAGTGGTTAAGAGCAGAATCACCACCTCGGACACAGAAGTCCTCCAGGAGACCTTCGGTAACCTCCGGAGGGAAGGAATCAAGCTAAACCCCGACAAGTACGCCTTCGGGGTCAAGGCGGGCAAGCTGCTGGGGTTCCTCGTTTCTGAACGAGGTATCGAGGCCAACCCCGAGAAAATCCGCGCCATCCAGGAAATAGAGCTGCCCCGCAGCGCGCGGGAGGTGCAAAAACTGACGGGTCGCCTCGCCGCCCTCAGCAGATTCTTGTCCCGCTTAGCCGAGCGGGCCTTACCCTTCTTCAAAACCCTCCGGGGCGCAGAGCCGTTCCGCTGGACGGAGGCTTACCAGCAAGCGTTTCGGGATCTCAAGAAGTACCTGGGTCAGCTCCCAAGCTTGACCAGCCTGAAGCCTGGAGCCAGGCTCCTCCTATACCTTGCCACCTCGGAGGCGGCAGTTAGTGCAGTCCTTGTCCAGGAAGATGGCGGCCAGCGGCCCGTATACTACGTCTCCGAGGCCCTCTAGGGGACCAAGAACCGATACACAGAGCTGGAAAAGCTGGCCTACATCTTGCATTATTTCATGGCGCACGCCATCACGGTCTCGACGTCCTACCCCCTCGCGCTCATGCTTCGCAACAAGGACGCATCAGGTCGCATCGGCAAGTGGGCGACAGAGCTCGCGCCCTTCGACATCACCTTCGCGGCGCGCACCGCCGTCAAGTCGCAGTCCCTGGCCGACTTCGTCGCCAAGTGGACTCTGCGGGCCGGAGCTCAATCCCCAGCCGCCGCCGAGACGCCATGGACCGTCCACACTGACGGATCCTGGTGCGCGGCGGGGGCTGACGCGGCAGCCATCCTAGTTGCCCCCGATGGCCGGAGTATGTCGTATGCGGCGCGCCTAGAGTTTCCCACGACCAACAATGCTTCAGAGTACGAGGCCCTCCTGCTGGGCCTCCGCAAAGCAAAGGATTTGGGCGCCAAGCGTGTTATAGTTAAGAGCGACTCATGTCTCATGGCGGGGCACTTCGACAAAAGCTTCGTGACCAGAGACCGTGAGATGGCGCGGTACTTGGCAGCAGTGCGGACTGCCGTGAAAGCATTCCTCGGCATCACCATGCAAGCCATCCCAAGGGGCGAGAACGAGGCGGCGGATAAGCTCGCGAAGGCGGCCAGATCCGGTGGCCAACCGCAGCCGAACATTTTCTACAAAGTACTCCATGCCCCGTCGGTCCCGTCGGAGGACCAAGGGGCTCTGCCCGAAGCACAAGGGGCTGGGCCCGAGATTGGCGATAGCATGATCAAGGGACAAGGGGTTGCCCGCCCCATACTGCTCATTACCGGAGTAGATTGGTGCGAACCGATCACCAGCTACCTCGTAGGCGAAGAACCCAAAGATCCAACCGAGGCAAAGAGGCTCCGACATCGCTCCCGAAACTATCACATCGTCGACGGCGAACTGTACAAAGGAGGCGTGTGCTCCCCTTTCCTCCGGTGTATATCCGTTAGGGGGCGGGACTCGCCAGGAAATCCACGAAAACAATCGTAGGACGACCAGTCCCCCGAACATCGTCGCAAAAGCTTTTAGCCAAAGCTTTATCTTGCCAATCGCGCTATAGGACGCAAAGGACCTTGTCCAGCATTGTCGGGGATGCCAATGGGCCAGCCACCACTCCCTCTGACCCTGTCATTTGATGCGGCCCCCTTCGCGATGGGGGCTCGACATCATCGGCCCTTTTCCGGCAGCCAGAGGTGGCCTCCGCTTCGCCTTCGTCACCATCGAATACTTCTCAAGGTGGGTGGAGGCCGAACCCGTCGTCAAGATCACGGCCGCAGCGGCCCGCCGGTTCGAATGGAGGAATATCATTTGCAGGTACGGAGTGCCGCGAGACATAGTCACCGACAATGGTACCCAGTTCGACTCAGCCCCCTTCAGAGCATTCTGCCAAGACCTAGGCATTACCATACGCTTCGCTTCGGTGGGCCACCCCGAGTCCAACGGCGCAGTCGAGAGGGCCAACGGCAACTTGCTAGCAGGCCTCACCAAACACCTAATCGGGCTGCCTAGGGGGCTCTGGCCCGACGAGCTCTAGAAGGCCCTATGGGCACTCCGCACTACACCGACTCGCGCCACAGGCTTCTCCCCGTTTAAACTCCTATTCGGGGACGAAGCCATGACTCCGAGCGAGCTTACAGCAAGGTCCCTCCAGGCAACCCAGGAGGTCGACCCATTCAGTCGAGGGGTTTCCCTTGACCTGGTCGAGGAGAATCACGTCGAAGCCATCTCAACAATGACAAGGTACGCAGACGGGGTCGCGAGAGCATACAATAAGAAGGTGAGAATTCACCCCCTAGCACCCGGCGATATGGTCCTGAAGCGTGTCGCCAACCCCTCTACAGTGGGCAAACTCGAGTCCAAGTGGGAGGGGCCCTACATCATCACCCGAAGCACGAGGGCCGGGGCTTATTACATCACCACCCCGGAAGAACAGCAGCTCGGCCACACCTGGAACGCCAAGAGCCTCCGTAGGTTCTATCCTTAGCATTTTTTGTACTCCATAGGAAAACCCGGCTGCGCCTGGGCAACAGCCCCCCACGGCAATCAACCGCGGAGCGGGCATGTACAAACCTATGTACCTTTTAGGCGTTTTTTCTCCTCTATAACAAACAAACCACGCAGCACCACAGGCACACGGAAAAAGAGAGCAAACATGAAGCCACCGCGCATGGCCTTCGGCCCCGGTGCACACTGTCACCCTCCGCAGGCAAAAGTGTATAAATGAAGGCATCGCGCATGGCCTTTGGCCCCGGTGCACACCGTCGCCCTTCGCAGGAACGAGTGTATAAATGAAGCCACCGCGCATGGCCTTCGGCCCCGGTGCACACCGTTGCCCTCCGCAGGCACGAGTGTATAAATGAAGCCACCGCGCATGGCCTTCGGCCCCGGTGCACACCGTTGCCCTCCGCAGGCACGAGTGTATACATGAAGCCACCGCGCATGGCCTTCGGCCCCGGGGACAGCGCGAGGCTTCGCCTCCCCCTCTACCAAAAACTAGGGCTCCACCGGAGCCCCATCTAAAAAATATGGGAGATGACGCGAGGCTTCGCCTCCCTCTCTACAAAAAAATAGGGCTCCACCGGAGCCCCATCTAAAAAATATGGGGGACGGTGCGAGGCTTCGCCTCTCCCTCTACGAAAAAATAGGGCTCCACCGGAGCCCCATCTAAAAAATATAGGGGACGGCGCGAGGCTTCGCCTCCCCCTCTATGAAAAAATAGGGCTCCACCGGAGCCCCATCTAAAAAATGTGGGGGACGGCGCGAGGC
Source organism: Phyllostachys edulis (assembly GCA_036346405.1). NCBI lineage: Eukaryota > Viridiplantae > Streptophyta > Magnoliopsida > Poales > Poaceae > Phyllostachys > Phyllostachys edulis. The sequence continues at coordinate 12,333,011 of CM070547.1, read as the reverse complement.
TTCGCCTCCCCCTCTACGAAAAAAAGTAGGGCTCCACCGGAGCCCCATCTAAAAGATTTGGGGAGTGGCGCCCACGGAACACCATCCGGCGGCACGACTAAAACATGACGTTCGCAACACAATCATGGCATTTTTATTTTACTCAGCACAACATACACGTCTCACAACGCTTCGGCCCAAACAACAAATGCGAAAACAATAGCATTTTACATACAAATTACAGATCGCTCATGGCGCATCGAGTTAGACACCACGCACCCGCGGAGTGAAGTCCCACTCCTCCTTGCGTGTCGCCCACTCCAGCAGTTCCTCGTCGGACGCCCCGCAGCCAGTAACTCCTCATATTCCCTCCGTGCTACCACATCTATGGGCGTGTCGGACGAGCTCGTCGAGGCTTCCAGGGATGTGGCAAGTGGCAGCGGTCCCCCAGACGCGCTGGCAACCCCCCGACGCTCCCAAAAGACCTGCATCTCCTCCCGTGCCTTCGCGGCCGCGCGCGCACAGATACAGAAGAATGTTTTCATAGAGCCGGCTGGGTTGGCTAACTTCCACCAGCGCCATTTTGCACCATGGCACAGGATCCTACGGTAATAAATCCTCAGCGGCCACCGCAGTAGAACCTCGCGCTCTTCCTTGCCGCAAGCGTTACAAGAGATAGTCTTGGTTACCGCCCATGAGCGAAGACCCTCCATGGCGTATTTAAATAAGCGTCGTTCACCCTGAGTAGACCACCAAGCACAGCCTCAAATAATGATCGAACCGGGCCGCAGCAACCGGCCAAATCAAAAGCATTTCATTTAAACAGGAGGACATTACACAAAAAAGGGTTTTTTCCTCCCGGGGACCCCAACAAGATAGCAAAGTACAAAGTAAGGCCCTAGGCTATGCTACGCTACGAGTTTAAGCCGCTTCTTGCAAGCGGAGGATCACACCTTGCCTTCGTGAGTGGACCCCCGCTTGCCCCTTCTAAGCCTTTGTCCGAGCCAGTTGCGCGCGCCTTCCCCTTGGCCTGCCGTGCCTGCACCGACCAGAACAACGCGGTCGCATCCTCGTGGCCGCGCCGCGCCCAGTAGTCCTCTAGCAGGACCTTGCTAGCCCGGCGTATTCGACGCTCCGCGCTCGCCGACTCTTCGGAGGTGGCCACGGCGACCGCACGAGTGGCGAGAGCATCAATATGCGCGCACCCCGCCTTGTCAAGCGAGGCCAAGGCCGCGCACCAGGCCGCTATGGCACAATGGTCTTCGTACGAGCGCGCCGTCGGCACGCACACCCTCCCAACGTTCTTAAGACGTTTGAGGGTGATATCCGCTCCAGCGAGCGATGAATCCTCGGGGCACCGCAGGCGAAGTCGTCCGCCACATCCTCAAGGGTCTCCAAAACCTCAAAGGCAGCAAGCCCCATGATGTTGGTGTTGGAAATATGCCCTAGAGGCAATCATAGAGATGCTTATATTTCATTATGTTCATGATATTGGATAATGTGTTATCTTGTTCCTAGAATAATATTGTTAATATTTATTATCAAGTATGTGACTTGGTTGTGAAACTCTATATTCCTGCGATAATTATTCTTTTACGATCCCTAGTCGTAAACATATGAGGACACATATGAATAGACTAGCATATGTATTGGTTGATGACTATGTTTCACGAGTAATAGATATGGAGATATCAAACCGATAATATGGACACATGTTAGAGAACATGATGTTGGATAAGACCCACCTTGAGACACTATTGAGATTGTTATGAATCTATGTGTCGTTAGTTGGTCTCAAGCAATGATGATGTATAATCCTTAGACATGAGATCAGCATGGTTTCCTATATGTGTAAGAGCACTCTTAGGGGTTGCCAAACGCTGCACCGTAACTGGCACTACTACAGAACAGACCTTTGGTCGAACTGCCAAATGGGCAATAGTCTCGGAGAAAATTGCGTCCCGACGAAAAAGATCTTTAGTCCTGTTGGTAACACCAACCGGGACTAAAATCCTCTTAGCGGCACGGTGGCGAGCTTTTGCGGGAGAACTTTTAGTCGGTTGGTGTTACCAACCGGACTAAATGTCAACCTTTAGTCGGTTGGTACTACAATCAGGACTAAATCTTTAGTCCCTGATTGTAGTACCAACTTTGGACTAAAGGTTGGCATTAGTCGGTTGGTAACACCAACCGACTAAATGTCCTTCTATTTAAACTCTGTTTAAATGTTAAATCACAGGAGGCCGGAACGCCGTCGTGCATGGCCGACACGCCACTTGCCATTGCCACCACCGCCGAGCTGTTCATTCACTCAACCGTATTCACCGGGTGTTCATGTAAGCTCCTCGATGCTAACCCTGCCGTCCATTATGAAAAATATGAAATGTGAAATTTGAATATTTTTTATATGTTATAAAATTGCCAATTAATTAATTCATAAATGGAACTTTCATTATTTTTGTAGGCCACAATAAATTTCCAAAAATCATGAAATTTGTTTTTCCACTAAGTTACACTGTGAACAGTCCATATAAAAATTTTAAGACTATTTGGACAAAGTTGAATTTATACCTATTTTATGCTTATTTATTTAATTATTATTCCATGAATTTTGTAGGCTAAATTAATGATCCAAAAATTCTGAAAATTGTTTTGCCATCTAATTAGGCTATGAACTATCTGTATAAAAATTTTGGGATCAATCTGAAGACTTTTATTTTTCACCTTATTTAATAATTATTTAAATAAATGAAAAATGACTTTTACATGTGTTAGTTAGGTTAAGCTTTGAGGGTGTTTGATGAGATAAGTCTTATCTTATCAGATCCAACCTCTTGGGTAAAAATAATAAATATTAATTTTGTTTTAATAAATAAGTTTAATATTTAATTATTAAGTAATTAGTTAATCTCTTAATTAGCTTAATCACTTAGTTATTGTTTGCCTTTTGGATTGATTGTTGACCTAGGGTCATTCACCCTTAATGACTTTGGGCAATTTAGTTAATTATTGACCTAGGGTCAAATTTGTCAAATAGTGCTGATTTTTTGAAAATTCAAAATAAATTCATCTTAATTTCAAAAATTCTAAAATTTTTTGGGTAGCCTCTCTATCATGTGTACTATCTGGGAAAAATTTGAAACTTGAAATTTAATTATGTGATATGTCATATAATGCAGAGCGATGACACGCCATTGGATGTACAATGTCGATCGCCGCTCAAAGAGTTCATTGATGGCGTGCATTATTTCTTAAGAGTGGTAAGGCAAACAAGCGGGATGGTTTCATGTCTTTGTCCATGTGCCCTGTGTAAGAATTTGAAGGAATATTCTAGCTCAAGGAGTCTTCACTCACACTTGTTGAAGTCGGGTTTCATGCCAAACTATATTTGTTGGACCAAGCACGGAGAAACCGGGGTTATAATGGAAGAAGGTGAAGAAGAACAATTGGACCCTAACGACATTATTGCTCAATACGGTGACTTCGATGATCTTGCAATGGGCGAAGTCAAGAAGAGGCGGGCGTAAGACACACTCGTGAAGATGATGCTCTTGGTGATGTCATTAAGTGATGCACAAAGAGATTGCGAAAGTGAAAAGGAGAAGGCTAAGTTTGACCGCATGCTAGAGGATCACAAGAAATTACTATACCGTCCGTAGAAGATGGGCAAAAAAGTTGGGTACAACATCGGAGTTGCTACAATGGAAGGCCTGAGAATGGTGTATCCGACAAGGCATTTGGGCAATTATCAAGATCCAAAAAGATGCTTCCGGCCTAACGAATTGCCCGCCACTACGTCTGAAGCAAAGCAGTCGTCGCCCTTTGGGATTAGAAATCCGGAAGATACATGCATGTCCTAATGATCGCATCTGTATCGTGGCAAGGACTACGAGAATTTGGATGAATGCCCGTATGCAAAGCGTCATGCGGTATAAGATCGGCGAGATGACCTGGCGATGTTGAGGGCGAAGAACGTCCCAGAAGAAAATCCTGCCAAGGTTATGTGGTATGCTCCTATAATACCACGCTGAAACGTCTGTTCATAAACAAGGACCATGCAAAGTTGTCGCGATGGCACAAAGAAGACCGTAAGGTAGACAACATGTTGAGACACCTGGCGATGGGTCCCAATGGAGAGCAATAGACGAGAGAATTCCGGAGTTTGCAGATGGCGAAGAAACCTAAGGTTAAGCTTTAAAATGCGGATGGTATGAATCCTTTTGGGGACGAGCACTAGTCATAGCACTTGGCACATTACTCTATGTATCTACAACCTTCCTCCATGGTTATGCATGAAGCGGAAGTTCATTATGATGCTTGGGTGCTCATCCAAGGCCCGAGGCAACTTTGCAACGACATCGATGTCTACCTAAGGCCATTAGTTGAGGAACTCCCGCTTTTATGGAGCAAACCGGTGTACGTGTGTGGGATGAGTACAAGCAGGAACACTTCGACCTGCGAGCATTGTTGTTCGTAACAATCAATGATTGGCCCGCTCTAAGTAATCTTCAGATGAGACAAACAAGGGATACAATGCATGCACACAATGTTTTGATGACATTGACGGTATATATTTGAAAAAAATGTCGAAAGGTCGTGTACCTTGGCCATCGCTGTTTTCTTCCTATGAATCACCAACTAAGAAAGAAAGGCAAGCATTTTAACGGTAAGGCGAACACGAACCAAGCCTCGCGAACCGAACCGGGAGGATGTACTTGATATGGTCAAGGATGTGCAAGTAGTCTTTGGAAAGGGACAAGGCAAAGAAACCTGTTAGAAAGATGCTAAGGGACACGCACCCATGTGGAAGAAGAAGTCCATATTTTGGGAGCTACCCTATTGGCAAGTCCTAGAGGTCCGCAACGCGATCGGCGTGATGCACCGACAAAGAATCTTTGTGTGAACTCGCTAGGATTCATGGATGTGTATGGAAAGTCTAAGGATTCACTCGAAGCACGACAGGACTTGCGGCGCATGAAAGAACGAGACAACTCGCATCCAGAGAAGATGACGATGGGCGCCATTACTTAAGACACGCTAGCTTCACTCTTAGCAAAGAAGAGAAGGAAAGCATGTTTGAATGCCTAAACAAAGATCAAGGTCCCATCTGGATTCTCCTCCAATATAAAGCGTATAATAAATGTGCGGAGAAGAAATTCCTACACTTAAAGTCCCATGAGCGCCACGTGCTTATGACGCAATTGCTTCCGGTTGCTTTAAGAGGAATTCTACCTCCACATGTATGTCAGCCACCGTGAAGCTATGTGCATTCCTCAATGCAATTTCTCGAAGGCAATCAATCCAATGGAACTAGCTACTCTCTGAGAATGATGTGGTTCAATGTCTTGTCGACTTTGAGTTGGTGTTCCTCCATCCTTCTTTAATATCATGACACACCTCCTAGTTCACCGGTCAAGGAGATTAATATTCTCGGTCTGTGTTCCTACACAACATGTTCCCCTTTGAGAGGTTCATGGAGTCTGAAGAAATATGTTCACCAACGTGCTTTCGGCGAAGGAAGCATCGCCAAGGGCTACGGGACGAGAGGAGGTCATTGAGTTACGTGTTGACTTCATTCCCGACCTTGACCCGATTGGTGTTCTGAATCGCGACACGAGGGAGACTTAGTGGAAAGGGAACACTAGGGAAGAAAACATATATCGATGCGGGGACGATTATTTCAATAAAGCGCACTACAGTTCTTCAAAACTCCTCCGTGGTGGAGCCGTATGTCGAGTACACAAGGAGTTCCTCGATCCCGTTTCGAGGAAGAATGAAGCTTGGATTAGGCATCATCACATGGAAACTTTCAGCGGTTGGTTGCGAAAAGAATGTCGGCGTGATGACAATATTGATGAGCAAGCTGTATTTGTTGGCTAGGCAACCATCGTGGCACATCCTCACGTACAAAGTGCGAGATAAATGGAAATACATTTTACACCGTAGCCCAAGATAAAAGGAGCACGAACCAAAACAAGCATTGGTGTCCGTAGATGCCACAGACCCAAATGGAAAGAGGCAAACATATTATGGCCGATAGAGGAGATTTGGGAACTAGACTACGCACCTAATTTTAAAGTCCCTTTGTTCCAAAGCCAATGGGTGAAGATGACCGGAGGCGGGTAACAATCGACAAGGAGTATGGAATGACAACAAGGACCTCAACAATATTGGGTACAAAGGCGAACCATTAGTCCTTACTCTTGATGTGAATCGGTGTTCTATGTGAAAGACATGTCTACAAAACCCAAGAGAGGGAAAACGACGACAAATCAACCAATGAGCCAAAACGCCACATAGTTCTTTCAGGGAAAAGAAACATCGTGGGAATTGAGGACAAGTCGGACAAGTCGAAGATTATGAAAGGATGACCGAATCCCGCCCTTCATGTGACCAAAGACCCAAGCATCTGCTAAATGCCGAGGACACTCCATGGTTCTGATGATCATAACCAAGGGTCATCGTCAAGAAGAAGTTCACCATGTGCCCGCTTGATATATAGTGATGTTTAATAAATAGTGTGTATTAGAGATTTTATGTAATAATTGTAACCAGATGTTTCTATCATATTTTTCTTGTTTTTTATCGTTTCAAATGAAATTCCTATTCGATAAAAGGACACATGTACCTCTGTGAAGCATGTCTTCTCCACCGGTGTCAAAATGACTTGAAATTTTTTTAGCAAGTATTTATGCCTTCAAATGAAATTCCCAGCTTGTGGTTTGAGCCCTTCATTTTGTTTATAGTTGGCTCTTCACTTCCCAGCTTGTGGTCACTATAAAAGTCGTTTGAAATGTCAATAAGATAAAAGGAAATGCAACTATTATTTTTTAAAAAATTTATGCCTAGTATTTAATTTACTATGCATTTAACAAGAATTAGCATATTTATACAAATAAACTTAATACAAAACCCAAACTGTGAAAACTGTGGCGGGAACTGAATAGTGCGGACCTTTAGTCCCGGTCCGTATTACCGCCCGGGACTAAAGGTCACACAGCCCGGGACTAAAGGTTCTCTGGAAAATATGTCCCCGCGCAAAACCTTTAGTCCCGGGCCGTGGAACCACCCGGGACTAAAGGTCCAGCCTTTAGTCGGTCCAGATTACCACGCGGGACTAAAGGTCTTTAGTCCCGGTTGGTATCTGGCCGACTAAAGGTCCCCTCGATATAAGCAACATGGCTTCTTCTCTTCTCCACCCCTTCCGTCTCCGTCGCGTCTCTCTCGCTTAATTCGTCGCTCCGGCTCCTTGCGCCGCAGCCGGCGCCTTCATCTCCGGCCGGGGCCGTGCCCCATCTCCGTCGTTCTCCATCGTCACGCCTGCGTCACGGAAGCCGCGTCGCCTTCCTCTCGTGTGGCGCCCACCCAAAGAACGCTCCCGAGCCGAGTTCGCCCAACCGCCTCATCTTCGCCAAGCCAGCCATCATCCTCATCGACCGCTGCCGCAGGGCATTTCATCGTTTTGCATAAATTAGCATTATGCCCCATCGATCCAAAGTGTAATTGGCTCATCTCAACCCAAACCCAATTTTAGATCTTTGTTATCTAGAATATCTATGCTCTGGTCACATCGATTACTCGATGAAATGGATGTGTGCCGCTTGAATTTATTTCCTATAGCTTAAGAGCCGATAAGAGAGCCACTGGATGAATATGGGAACCACTTATTATGTTGTTTGTGATTGCTATCCGCCGCTTAATTTTCTTGAGGAATGCAAGCGATGATTGGGATCTTGATCTTTGTTCTTGCTCGTTCATCCCCGTTGATTGCCCCAGATTATAAGGATTTCAGAGCCAGGATGTATTCCTGATTATTTTTATGATGCTAGTGCACACTTATGATAAGATATTCAGCTTTGTCAGATTCAACCCATTTATGCGTAGTATTTTTCCTGTGATGTTATTTAAAGCCATTTACCGAGTTATTCTTAGATCAACAGATCCTAGTTGCGTTCGACTGTTGTCGGTCCGTATTACCACGCGGGAGCCCTCTTTTTGTGACCGGCCATCGAGCCGAGAAATCATTTTTGCAGGAGCTGGATATCAAACCGCAGATGTGCTGCTTGATATTTTACAGCTTTCTATTTTTGTGGGATATATTTGTTTTTATTGATATGGAATTTATAGCAACCTAATGCTATGCTCCTCCTATTTTATTTTGGCCAATGTACCAAGACACTTTCATGATGCATGAGCTATGAATTAGAATCTATACACATGATGCATGCATGGCCATCCTCGGGCAAGCATATGGACTCAAAGAAACTTAATCTTGGACATTAGTTTCAAAATTTTGTGGCTATTTGTATGTGATGTTCTACCAAACAATGTGGTATGTGTGATTTAATTTGTTGCTACTTTTGTATGTATTGCTGATCTCGGTTAAATGTAATAAAGCAGTGGTGAACCGTGCATTTTATAGACAATCAAGAATTGTCTAATGCACATGCATGCCTCTCCTACGTACCTTGGATCAAGCAGGCATTGAAGTACTATGGAGCGTGGAAACTAAATCACTGAAATTACTTTTACCACCACCTTCCGTTCTCCACTAACGCGTCGTCGTTGTTAATGAAAACGGACGGTCAATTTCCCCCAAAGTTTGCAAGTTTGTTATAAGTTCGCGAATTAAGCTTGGCGATGAAGGCACCAACCATGTATTTACACTATCAATGGCATCCCTGGCATCACAGTGTGTACGTGGACAACGCCTTTGGTGCGCTTGATCTGAAGGTTTCTTTCCGGCTTGTTTAGTCTAGACTCTAGAGACTTTCTGGTCGTGGGACACATATGACTGGAGCCGGCCGACGGGCCGAGCATACAAATTCAGGTGTATTACACTAAACCGAGATAATACGGTGGTATTAAAGTGAACCGTCGTATTCGAGATAGTACCAAACCGATTTTACCTAAAAAAAATTGGAATACAAGGCGGCGATATTCGTTCTTGTCTGCTCCGACTTGGTCGCCGCGAACCCCCACATGCATCAACATCTCCATGAACTCAACACGCGACACGAAAGGGCACGGCACGCACACGTCGTCGACCGCCGGGGGAGGCCCCGTGCCATGCGCATCCTTCTTCGGCTACGGGCTTGGCACGGCGTGAGTCGCACCACGTGCTCACGCTGCCATCAATATGTTGTTTTTCTTTTGTCGATGCATGTCACGAACCGCACGCCACTTGATGCGAAATCATAACCCGATCACGAACCGTTCTAACGTCCTACACATATATTTGCGAAATGGCCGACCGAATGACAACATGGGCGATGCCATGATGGATATTATCAACAATGACGCCTTACAAGGTGCCCAAGGTGATGACAACAATCAAGAAGTAGATGGCGGAGTCAAGATGCTGCCGATTATGAAGATGAGCAAGACAATCTTTGGCGAGGTCTATCTACAATCTCTTATGTATACATGAAATTCAGAATAATTTCATTTGTCGATATAATATATTTATTTAAATCTTTGTGTTTCTACATTCGTAGCCCTCTGGATCGACGACAACAACGGGAAGAGTAGAAATGTACGAGGCCCAAGAAGCCGTTGGAGGGTCGGTTCATTCTCTCGCAATTCGAGGAGGATCTGAGTAAAATACTTGGACCACATGCACGTAAATTTGTCACCCATGTGGGTACCTTGTAAGGGACAGATCGATCAATGCTCGTGAATGGAAGCAAAAGAAAGTTGCTCCTCATATTAGTTTTGTCTCTGATCGTGACAAGACACTAGTTTGGCAAGATGTCCTTCAACATTTCGCTCGTCTGAAGATGAAGCTTTGAAGGAGAGAGTTAGGAACTGGCTATGAAGAAGATGGCCACACAATTCCAAAGTGTTGGAAGAAGAAATTGTACAACACATTTATCGGGAAGAACCCGGCGCTTGATTTCAACACTAAGGCCTACGTCAAGTTGAGGCCGTTTTGGGATGAGTTTATGCAGCCAAGACATCGGAAGAGGGTGAGGCACGGTGAGAAGGAACCAACAGAATGCGGACAAAAGCAATACCACCATCACTTGGGATCGGTGGCTACTGGAGTGCCATTCCTAAGTGGGAAAGAATGGAGCAGGAGATTCTTGCCAAGGGATCGAACGAGAATCAATCAAGCGGCCCGGTAGCGCCAAGTATTGGTTTTTCGGTCATGGGGAAGCTCGACCTAGAGACCGGAAAGATAGTGTATGGCGAAAACTCCAAAGAGCAGCAGAAAGATTTGCTTATGCTCGAGGCTTGGTGAGAGTGGCGGTGGCACGAGAAACGAGATAAGGATGGTGCCGACATACGCCCGGAGAGTCTTGAACACGGTGGGCGAACAAGAGGCTATGGGGAGGTGTCGTGGGAGCATGCCTTCCCTAAAGACAAAGCCACCTATAGAAGCCGCCAGAGAAAGAAGTACGAGGAGGCAGAGCGGATCTCGCAGGATGGAGGAAATGGTTCTTGAGTCACGGGAAGTGGCTCGTGAAGCAAGAGAGCGAGAAAAAGCACTTGAAGCCAAAATGAATGAGGAAATCAAAAGGCAAGTGCAGATAGCGATAAGTTCCATCCAAAGGCAAAGCGCATCGAGCCGGAGTCAACATCGGCCCCTAATCGGTTGAAAAGCGCTTGCGCTTCCACGGAGGTGCCAAGATTCAAGATGACGCAGGTGCGCGCTTCCCGTGGATGACATCACCGATCCTCTCACGACATGTGAGCTGCACATTCGAGAGGGAATGCCACGGTCATGGTGGCTATCGGTGTTGTATCTCGTGTCGACCCTACGAAGACACCAAGATGCCATGGGGCATTAATACCTCCTGGATATGCTAGCGTCTCGGTGGATAGAGTTGTGAAAGGTAATAGCAATGTGCCTCTTGACATTGAAGGAGGTGATGGGGAGAAGACTTTAGGAGAAGCGGAGAAGACATTCATATGTTGGCGCAAGCGCTATATCATTATTCCTGGGGCGTCACCTCCTCCTCCTCAACAACCTAACCCTAGGTGCGGATGAAAGTGAACGAAACATTTTTCACTAATTATGTATTGGCTTAAATAACGGTTTACTCATACCACGTTGTTTTCACAGTGAGAACCTCCCCAACCTAAGTCCAATTATCCATTCACCACCGGTCACGGTGTTGCGGCGATGACAATGAAGTGGAAGACAGTGCATCCCCACCGCCCCATCGCCTCCACGGCGGGCTCCAACGCCGACGCCGCCATCGCCCCATCGCCTCCACGGCGGGCTCCAACGCCGCCACCGCCGCTCCATCGCCTCCACGGCGGCTCCAACGCCGCCACCGGCCGCTCCATCGCCTCCACGGCGGGCTCCAACGCCGACACCGCCGCCCTCCGCCAAAGAAGAGGCGCCCCATTAACAAGCGCCGGCCCCACCGCCGCCGAAGAAGAAACCTCGGGAGAACACCACTATTTCTAAGACGATTTAAACTTTCCTATGAGAAGATCTGAGGAAATAGATGCTTGAAAACAGATGTGGGCGGTTTCTTCGCGAAAGTCAAGGCTAAAAGTGAAGCGGCGAAACCGAGAAGCCGTGCTTCTTCGTACCTCCGAAGTTCTAAGGCAAAGGGTGGGCGCCACCGAAAAAGTTACGTCATGCTCGTAAGATTCGCCACTATCGGACTATGACCGCACTCTCACGAAGTCAATTGAGGAGGCGAAGAAGAAAGAGAAGAGAGCACGGAAGGGTGTTGCACAACTCGGGGAACAATCACAACAATCGGTGCCCCGCTAGTTATTGGGAATGAATATGGTTCAAACACGAACGTGCTAGAACAGATATCCTAAATGTGCATTTGGATCAACTTGATGAATTTTTCATGAAACCGGTCTAAGCATTTCCCAAATACTCGTGGAGCACACATCAAAAGTGCTCCGGAAGTTGATAATTGGAAGAAGGAATATGTATATGGCAAGAGTCTATACAACCACGAGAAGCTCATGGAACTTAAGACGCAAATGTACTTGTTAAACAAGTGGTACATGGCGGCGTGTCGCATGAAAAGCGGATGACTATATTTGCGTCAAAATTAGAAACCATCATTACTTAGTGGCGATGACATTATAATGGTTCGGTTTAATGAGTTACACCAAATATGCCACATGAGCGCTCTAGACAAATCTCTCATCACCGCTTTTTGTGCATGCGTGATTCTTTCTTTTAATAATCTCACTCTAGCATATGTATATGTATAAGTAATTATCCTCACACTAGCTAGCATGTCTATACATATGCAGAGACATGATGAGAGACCTCACACGTAGAAACGACAAGAACATTGGTTTCATTGATCCATATATCGTATTCAAGGACCCAAACACTCCCTACGATCAATGGAGACCTCAAGCGGAGAGGAATTTCGGAGGTTCTTGATCAACCAAAAGAACAAAAGATTTATACTCTTCCCTACAACTTTGGGTGAGTGTTGTTATCGTGTGCACATTTTACTTTACTTACTCAATCCAACATAAAGATATATATGTTGACTCTATAAACAAATGCACTTTCCATCGGATCTTGATTGTCTTCGATCTCTCAACGGTCATTTGCTAATCTATGACTCGTTGAGAAACCGCAGAAGATTACCAAGATATGATAGACATTATCCAGGTAACCCGATCTTTAAATATTTATTCCTGCTCTTTAACTCGCAATAGTTAATTAACGATCAATTATTAGGCGGGGTTTGGGCTTGGTTCGATTCACCTACACCGTCCGGATCTGAAAGCGCCACTTCTGATCCACACCGATGGATGTAAGTTGTACTAGCTCCCGCATCTTTACCTTATCATGCTTCACTCACGCGGGATGACGAGAGTAATCTTTTATATCGTGCATGATGGGTTCTACTGGCACCACCAGCAACAATTTGTGTGGATACTACGCTTGCGAGTTCCTCATGGTGTATGCAAAAGAACCCATCTACAGATGCGTGAAAGCACGTAACAAGTATATATAATAAATCCATTTTATTTATTTGTTGCTATTAAATAAATCTTATGTATATTAATACTTCTTTCGTTTAATGCAAATTGAAGGAGATATGGTTGAAGGAACAGTGTTGGATATGGACCGCCTCAAAGGAATTCAAGAGACTATGGCAGATTTCTTAATGAGCATGTCCTCAAGCCCGACCGAAGTTCTACTTTAACCCAGATGAACAATTGAAGCCAAACCAGATTTAACATTTGTATGACATTTAAGTGGAGGACAACATTTGTGTTGTAAATACCAAGGATGCATGAATAATGTTGTAAATTTTATGTGCATATATATATATATATATATATATATATATATATATATATATATACATATATATAGCTCCATAATATATATAGTTTCATACTTTATTTGTGTGTAATAATGTTCCAAACTAAATTATATGTGGGCGTATACATATATTAGCAAATAAGAATACGCATTTGAAAACCTAATGTAATTGTAAAACCAAAATCAATAATGAATTGAAATGGAAACAAAAAAAAAAAAAACACCTTTAGTCCCTGCTGGTAATACCAACCGACTAAAATAAACCTTTTAGTCCCGTGCTCGGGACCCGGGACTAAAAGGTGAGACATTTAGTCGATTTCCTAGTCCCGCTCTATAATCGGACTAGAGGCCCTTTAGGCCCGGACCAAAGGTCTGCTTCAGTAGTAGTGTGGTAGTTATAAAGGTAGCTTTGGGTATCTTTGTGAAACATGGAGAGGAATGTGACTGGTCGGATATGGGATTTGCCCTCCTAACATAACAGAGAGATGTCTCCGGCCCCTCGTTGTGATCGGATAAAGAAAGTGCATGGCCATGCCATTAGTAGTCAAGTGTTCACCACGTGAGTTATCCGACACTCGATCGAGAAAGAATTGAACAGTCCATGGATGACACAACATCTCACCGGAGTTCAACCAGACATCATGAGGCAAAAGGAGCATACACGAGTAGATCGCTTAGTTCGAACAATTACGGATCGGTCGATTATCTGATACTGGTGCCGGTCAGAGATCGGTCGAACATAGTCCTGAGTGGTCGTAACCTAGTCGTAAGCAATTACGAATCGTCGTGACCAAATCTGAACTAGTCGTATAAAGATAGGACACAGTCGTAAGTGATGAGGACACAGTCGTCGAGATCATATTGCATTAAGGTTCGTCGATATAATTTGTGTGTATTCGAATCGATATGCTCTGTTAGGAGTCGCTTCTTACTTCGTGATCGGAAACGGTTTCCGAGTCACAACCTAACTACACATGAACCTCTGAGGTCACACACTTAACGGGTTGGAACAAACCCGGTCTGAATCTGATTCAAAACGTGTTTGGATAAGATTAAATCACGAGCACTATATAAGGAGATGTATGAGGCTGTTGGGAGGTATGCATGAAACATCACCGAAACCCTAGCCGCCATCTTCCTGAGAGCTCCGCCGTGCGACTTGGTGCTAGCACACCAGCGTTTGGTTGTTCCTGCCCTGGACGTGTGGATATCGTAGAGGTGCTACTACGATTATTGTGCTTGAGGACGATCCGCGATCTTCACGAGGAACTACAGAGGTTGCTGGAGGGGACGATCGACTCGACCCTTGCATCGACTTCTTCGGGCGTTGGACGATCGACTCGACCACTACATCGGCGCTCTTCGTTGGACCAGTGCTCCAACCCTTCTTCCATTGTTTCAAGGCGGTGGTAACGATCTGTGATCATCTACTTGCTTGGCTTCCTAGTTTGCGTGGTAGAAATTTTTGTTTGTAGCTATCGTAGCCTACCCGCGACCCAACAGTTGGATAGCTCGCGCTCCGCCTCAACCTCCTCTTCGGCAAGTGCCCGCACTTTGCGCGAAACCTCCAGCTCATCCCGAAGAGCCGACACTTGCTCCTCCAGCACCTTCACCTTCACCGCAAGGGAATCGCGCTCACCGCTGAGGGTCTCGTTCTTGGTGTGCTTCTTGTCCAGCTCACTCTGAATCTTCCCGAAGCATCGTGAGATATCGTCATCCAGCACCTGCGAGAGCATCATAGTCTGCACACGACACGTTAGTAAGGGCCCAATGGGACGAAGGAAAGTGCCCAGAGGAACTTACGAACCTTCATGACGTTCGCCTCCACGCTTCGGAGCATGTCCTTCACGGCCATTTTCTTGAAAAAATACTTGAGGTGGGGCGAGTGCATGAAGTCTCCAACCACCTCGCACACTTCGGCGGCGCCGGGGCTCACCATGAAATCCTTGTTGCACATGGGGAGCACGTCCACGGGGCCCGCGGCTGCTGTACCAGGCCTTGCGGGGCGCGGGACCCTCGACCCGGCCAAGCCAGTCGTGGCATCCTTGCCCGCGGCATCCCCATCACTCCCGGGCTCCGCGTCACCCGCCCTCCGCGCGACATCACTCACATCTGCATCAGCAAGCATCAGACGCGCGCAATCGCACACCAAGTCAAAAAGAAAACATTACCTTGGGGTGACCGCGGAGCGGGAGGATCGTCGGCAGCGGCATCAGTGCGCCCCGGAGTAGGCGGGGTGTCCAACAAAATCTTGACATCCGTGCCATAAACACGCGATGGAGTGTCCTCACTCGAGGACTCGGCGATAACTAACGCCAATACCGGTAGCCACAGCCACCTCCGCCACTGGGCGCGCCTGTCGCATCCACAGCGCGCCGCCGTCGTACCAATCGATGTGCTCACTGGATGAGGAGTCGCTCGAGGCGGAGGACTCCACCTATTCCACGGCCCCTGCCAACTTCTTGGCAGGCCGGTCCGCGTCCTCCGCCACCTCCGCAGGGTTGCTCGCATCCGGAGGAGCGGCAGCGCGCAATGGCACCGCCGCAATCGGCTCCGACCCACCGGCGTCGGCGGCGCGAGCGCGTTTCTTTTTTCCGGCGTCCGGGTTCGGATGCTCGGAGAGGCGGACGGATGGAGCATACGCCCGGTTAAGCCGGCTCTCTCGCACCACTGTGATGCGCTTCGAGTGTTCCTCGCCTGTGTAAGGGCCAGAGCACACCTCCCTGGCAAGCGCCGGTGATAAGCGGGGCGCAAAGCCATTACCAACACAACCGTGAGAACGAGCAACACGCACAAATAGAGAAAAGAAAAGCCACCGAGATCCACACCCTCCCGTCCCTTCACAGTAAGGATCGGGCGCCCGGTCTTCGAGCCCCCGATCTCAACGCTCGATCTGGGCAGGGCGATCCCAAAACCATGAGAACTCCTCCACCAGGTCGCGGGTGGAGAAGCGCTTCGTCACATCTAATAAAAGCTGAAGGAGGGCCTCCTGCCTCGCACTGAGGTCAATCTCGGGGCTAGCAATGAGTCGTATCGGCTCGCCCCGAGATTGCAAACCATCCTCCGGCGACGACTTGTGGCAGAACCACCGTCGAGTCCAGTCGGTGTCCCAGCGGTTGCGCGCTGCCGGAGTAGGAAGATACATCTGGCACCGGGTCCTCGGCTGGAAGTTTACGTTGCCGAAGTTTAGCGTCTCACCGGTGTTCTTCTTCTTCTTCAGCTGGCACCGCTCATCGTGAAGATGGGTGAACTCGCGCCCTTATTGCTTGGCCCGACCTCAAGCATCCATTCAAACACCCCCAGCTTCACGATGGAGTTTGGCGTCAGTTGGGCCAACTCCACCCTGTACAGTCGGAGCGCATCCTTCACCAGCGAGATGCATGGCAAGCGGAGCCCAGCATCGAAGAAGGCAACGAGACCACCGCCTCGTCCGGGCGAGGCGCCAGCATGGTCTCCTTGCCTGGAGCACGGACCTTTTCAAGGCCCTCTAACTTGCCCTCGTCAACAAGGGTGACGAGGACAAGATCGGTCACGGTGGACCTCCCTAACTCACTCGTGTACATCGCCTCCCCGCACTCTCCTTTGCGCGCTTCGACATGCACGAAGCACTATGAGGGACCCTCGCCAGCAAGACCAAGCACCACAGCAGGAACGAAGCGCAAAGCAGGAGGCGAGGAAACTGGAAATGAGTACCATCAGGCAGGAGTGTGGCGCGTATATATAGGCGGCCAGAACCTGCAGGGTGGGAAATGAGGCGTCGCACCACGTGCGCAAGCCCTGCAACACACCCTCCACTCATTAAATTGGCACAAGGCCCAAAGAACGACACGTGGAATCCCAAGAGGCAGCAGCGCCATTTATGGCCCAGAACAAACAAGCCCGTGCACCATCCCAGGGCGCGCGGGAACCCAGGAACCAGCAAATGCCACCAACAACTCCTCTTCGCTGGCTCTACAAAGGAAACGCTTCACCAGGCCCGAGGGGAAGGTGTGCCTGGACCCTCCGAGAGAACGGCGCGGTTTCGGCCATGGCGAAGCAGAACCTCGACCGCGAGGGGCTTGTCGTAGGGGCGGCCCACCAGCCCCATGGCACAGGCGGTGCGACAGGGGGCCCCCCGAGGGACCCAAGAACGCTCAGGGGGCTCGAAGGCAACCACGAGCCGCGCCCGAGAGGTCCTCGAAATGCAAGACACTTGGAGGCT
Source organism: Phyllostachys edulis (assembly GCA_036346405.1). Taxonomy (NCBI): domain Eukaryota; kingdom Viridiplantae; phylum Streptophyta; class Magnoliopsida; order Poales; family Poaceae; genus Phyllostachys; species Phyllostachys edulis. The sequence goes on along the minus strand of CM070547.1, from coordinate 12,315,558 downwards.
TTGAGGCGATCACTGCGGCCCCCAGAGGGGCCCCGAGGGCTCTGGAGGCATCCCGAAGGCTCCGGAGGGTTCAGAGGACCCCAAGACCGATTACAAGGACACCCTCCAGAGACTCATGGCGTCTCGAAAGAAGGCCGGAGGGCCTCAAACTCCCAACGAGGCGCAGCAAGGGTGAACCAAGCTCACAATCCCCAGGACCAAGACCGGGGGTCTACCATGTGTAAAGCCTACCCTTAGGCTAGGAAAAGCCCCTGCTACCCCTAGGGTAGTTGTACTTTCATAGGGGTATGTGTGTAACTTCTTGTACCAAGCGGAGGAGGCTATAAATAGCCTCCTTCCCCCATCATGTAAAGAGACACCAAAATTCCAGCAATTAATACAAGTGCGCTCCTAGTCAGGACCCCTCTTTCGGGACCCTTCGACCCCTCGTTCCGAAGCCAGGGGTCCCCCCTTATTTACTGCTTAGTCCTTTTACTACGACACCCCTAAACTGGATTTTCCACAATTTGATGGGGATAATTCTAAAGCATGGCAACTAAAAAGTGAGAATTACTTTAGAATATGTTCTGTTTAGCCTGAGTTCATGATTAGTGTAGCGACGATGTACTTTGTGGGAGGGGCCTTGCTGTGGTTACAGACATCTAGAGCTTATACAAGATTTCATACTTGGGAAGCTTTTGCTGAGGCGGTTTGCATTAGATTTGGTTGAGAGGAGTTCTAACAATTAGTGTGATAGCTCAATCGCTTGTGTCAGACCAATACGGTGGCTCATTACACAGAGAAGTTTAATGAGCTCATGCATAACTTGTTGGCGCATCATTCTTCCTGCAATCTTATATTTTTTGTTACTCAATTTGTAGACGGGTTACGTAGTGATGTAAGATCTGCTGTTGTGTTACACCGGCTGTAAGATCTGGATACTGTCATAGCTCTAGCTTGTTTGCAGGAAGAAGTGATGGAGACGGCGAGACGAGATCCTTGTTGCGTGGACTACGCTCATGGTGTGCACTCTGGCATGCGCACCGCGTTGCCGCTTCCACCTCCATCGGGAAAAGTGGCACCAGTTGTGAGAGCCAGAGCCGATGATCGAAGAGGCACGGATGGAGCAAGAGCTATCCCCTTTGATGATAAGCTCGGAGCTCTCTGCGCTTATCGACGGGCAAAAAAGTCTCTGTCATACCTGTGGGAAGCGTTGGTCCTACGAGCACATATGTGCCTCAACGGTGCAGCTTCATGTGGTGGAAGAGTTATGGGATATATTGTAGAACAATGACACGGATTCGCAAAAAGCTGATGATGAGGGATCACAAATGGAGGTAGACCTGATGTACATCTTAAAGAAAGCTATGAACGGTGCTGAGAACTCACGAACACTCATGTTGCAGGGTACAGTGCAAGATCAAGAAGTGTTCAAGCCAGTGGACTCAGGAAGTTCTCATTGCTTTGTCAGTGAAGTGTGTTCACTCAGCGATTGAATGGAGCTCAACGACCGATCAAACCAGTGCAAGTACGCGTGGCCAATGGTGGATTGTTGAAATGTGTGAAAGAGTTTCCTCACTGTCTTTGGGATGTTCAGGGTAACACCTTCTTTACTACCTTCAGAATATTGCCGTTGGGATGTTATGATGTTATCCTTGGTATTGATTGGTTAGAGTAGCACAACCCGGTGAATGTACATTGGCTGAAAAAGGTGATGTCATTTTGGTATAAAGGTCAAAGAGTGTGTCTGCAAGGCATTAAGCCCAGTTCACCTCAATGTTGTGTGGTATGGCAGAAACAATTGAGGAATTCTAAGGAGTTTTAATACAGAATCACTGTTGTCGCTTGGAACTATGGAAGAAATAGAAGCTGGGCCACCTCAGCCTATACTGCATTTGTTGAAGGATTTTGATCATCTGTTTGTTGTATCGCAAGGATTACCACCGCAGCGAGCTTGTTATCATTCCATACCTTTGCTATCTGGAGTCAAGCCTATGAATCTTCGGCCATACCGATACAATCTAGCACAAAAAGACGAGATTGAAAGGCAAGTGTCAGAGATGCTATCTTAGAGAATTATACAGCCGAGTACAAGTCCATTTTCGTCCCCGGTATTACTTGTACAGAAGGACAAAGCTTGGCAATTTTGTGCGGATTACCGATATCTGAATGCAGCTACGGTGAAGAACCGGTATCCCCTACCTATCATAGATGAGCTACTTGATGAATTGTCGGGGTCTCAATGGTTCACAAGTTTGGACCTACGGGTAGGCTACCATTAGATCTGGATGAAACCTAAGGATGAGCACAAAATTGCATTTAAAACGCACCATGGACATTTTGAATTCAGAGTGATGTCATATGGCCTAACTAGTGCATTAGCAACTTTTCAAGGGTTGATGAATACTATTTTAGCACCTTTGCTGCGAAAAGGAGTACTTGTGTTCATTGATGATATTTTTGTGTACAACAGTAATTGCAAGATCATGTGGTCAAGCTCAGACAGGTGTTTGAGATTCGGGATGAACATCAATTAAAGATCAAGAGATCTAAATGTTCATTCACTTGATAACAATTGACTTATCCGGGCCATAGTATCAGTAAGAATTGGGTGGCAATAGACAACAAGAACATAGAGGTAGTGCGTAATTGGTCAGTTCCGACAAATGTTAAAAAAAGTTCGTGGGTTTTTTGGGCTAGCTGGATACTACATGAAATTTGTGCGCAACTTTGGCTTGATTAGCAGACCACTCACTGACCTACTGAAGAAACATGCATTGTTTTGTTGGACTGCTGAGAAGGAGAAGTCTTTCCAAGCTCTGAAAAAGGCACTAATTACTACACCAGTTCTTGCGTTGTCGGATTTCAAGAAACTGTTTGAGATTGAAACGGATGCCTCCGATAAAGGGATTGGTGCAGTGTTGATGCAAGATGAACACCCGGTGGCATATTTGAGCAAATCTCCGGGGCCCCGTACTCAAGGTCTGTTGACCTACGAAAAGGAGAGTTTGGCAATTATGCTCGGTGTGGAACATTGGAGACCATATTTACAACAAGCAGAATTTGCTATCAGAACTGATCAAAGAAGTTTGGTGCACTTGGATGACCAACTGTTGACTACTCCTTGGTAGCAGAAGGCTATGACAAAATTGTTAGGGTTGCAATATCGCTTGGTGTACAAAAAAGGAGTGGAAAACCGAGCAACAGATGCTCTGTCGAGGATGGCGTCAAGGCCTGAGGGAGAATTGATAGCAGTGTCAACTCGCATACCCTCTTGCTGGTTGACAGAATTGGTCACATGATACAAACAAGATGTGTAGACCAGTCGATTACTGACTGAATTGAGTGTGGAGAATTCGAAGTATCCAAAATTTCAATTGAAGGATGATATCTTACATTATGTTGGGTGTATTTGGGTAGGCAATAATACATCAATACAACAGAAAAATCATCCAATCAATGTATTCTAGTGCAATTGGGGGACATTCAGGCTTTCAGGTGACTAACAACAAAATGAGGAAACTTTTTGCTTGGCTTGGGATGAAGAGAGACATACAATCATTCGTGATGTCTTGCTCAGTGTGTAAACAAGCAAAAGTTGAACATGTGAAGTATCCTGGACTCTTGCAACCTCTTCTCGTCCCTGAACATGCTTGGCAAATGATATCCTTGGACTTCATTGAAGGGATACCAAGGTCTACAACCTACAACGGCATCATGGAGGTGGTCGACAAATTCTCTAAGTATGCTCACTTTGTGTCGTTGGCGCATCCCTTCACGGCATTTCAGGTAGCTTAGGCCTTTCTTAGTAACATTTTCAAGCTCCATGTTCTTCCCCAGTCCATCATCTTAGATCGGGACAAAATCTTCACTAGCACACTTTGGAGGGAATTGTTTTGGTTGGTGAACACTCAATTGAGGATGAGCTCTACCTACCATCCTAAAACAGACGGTCAGACGAAGTGGGTCAATCAATGCCTTGAGACATATCTCTGCTGCTTTGTCCATGCATGCTCGAGCAAATGGCCAGAGTGGTTGGCGTTAGTTGGATTCTGGTACAACATGTCATACCACTCCACATTGAGGAAATCACCATTTGAGGTATTGTATGGACATGGTCCGAGGCATTTCGGAGTGGTGGACTCTTCCACATGTGAATCTGCAGATATGACACTATGGTTGAAGAACAGGGAACTGATGATGAACTTTCTACGACAACATCTCAATCGAGCTAGTCAGTGAATGAAAGTGCAAGGAGACACGAAGCTGTCGGAAGGAATTTTGTCACAATGATTGGGTGTATTTAAAGTTACAGCCTTATGATTGAGCTAATCACAAGTTGGCTTTCAGGTATTTTGGGCCTTTTCAGGTGGAGCAGAAGGTCGGAGTGGTGGCGTACAAGCTGAAGTTACCACCGACGTGTAGCATTCACCCGGTGATCCAAACTGAAGAAGGCTTTAGCCCCCCCAGCGAGAAGGTGCAACAAGATTTACCTAAACTGGAGGATGACAAGGTGCCAGACCGAGTGTTGTGTTGTCGACTACATAATTTGGGATCAGCTTTGGGAACCCAGGTGCTAGTACAATGGTCTGGGTCGTCGCGAACGAATGCTACTTGGGAAGAATTAATCGAGCTGAAGACCCATTTCCCTCATGCCCTAGCTTGGGGTCAAGCTGGCTCTAAAGGAGGAGGGGATGTCACGGTGTTGGATGGATTGCCTGACGATGAACAGGACTAGTCGAGCTATTGGCGGCAAGGCGACCAGGCTGTCCCGCACAAGTGCAAACTGAGTGGGCGTTTCCCTGCGTCAGAGTGGGTTACGTGAGTGGCGCGTTTGCGTCTATAATTGGGAAGTGGCCCTACCTGCCAGCCCTGTTGGCTGTAATACTACTTAAGTTGCGATTTGGATCACAGTAGGGGCATAAATGATGTAAACACTAGAGACAAACTCTGATATCCCAATCCAAGTTCATCCGCTTTCCCCTGCCTTGTTCTTTCTCTCGGTCTCATTCTTCCTCCCAATCTTCACTATCCTCTGCTGCAATTCGTACCACTCCTGAGCGAAACGTAACATAACATAATATGACTTGCTCACCTGTTTACGGCTTGTCAAATACCGAGTTGCCGGCCACTGCAACTGGACTGGGGGTGCTAAGAGGATACACCATGAGCTGACCGTCGGTAGGGGGCGCTAGCCCGGACTCTCCTCTAGGTCAGCCCCTGGATTGAGGAATAAATCCCCCGTTCATGTGTACAGAGTCGAAACAAAGTTAGAGGTACCTTTAGTCCAACGAAAGTTCTACAATCTTGTGTTGGAAAGGAACCGCAGATGAATCGATCTTATGTGACGAAGACTTAGGTGGGGGGGGGGTGGGTTTGCAATTCGCGTGCTTCTGACATGTTAGCCTCCTCGACTCGTCAAAAGTTTAATCAGACAACCTACGAGTTGATAACGATCAATATAGGGGAGTAGTCATGAAAAAGATTGATGGTCTATACACCGGTCTGTTGAGGGGGCTTGCTGTTAGAGCCGACTAATGCTTTTGACATGGTAGCCTCCTCGACTAAATTTTTTTTGGGGTGCATTCAGTCTCTTTTCGAAACGGAAATAGCAATGCTAGCTCTTCGCAAACGAATGACAAAAATACCATCGCGACAGATTAGACAGACGACACAGTACATGTCCTCTACAGTGCTCCCAGTCCACCGAAGCAACCTACCGTGCTCCTCGTAGACAGAACCCTACCAACTGCCACGTTTCCGATTTGCCCAAATGAGCCAATAGCTCTAAAAAAATCACAAGTTAATCTACGAGAGTTGATTTAGGCTTGGAAAGGTCAGTCGTTGCAGTCAGCGCTGACGCATGATTTTTGACATGTTGGCCACCGTGACTCGTCAAAAAATCTCGAGACAACCTACGAGTCGACGACAGCCGACATTGTAATGCGTAGACATGAAACAGTCAGACGTCTCCGGGTCACTCTACGGCTCTACCGAGGAGCTTGCAACTGGCGCCGACGAAAAAGCCCGTCCCTTGTCTTCTCAAAAACTCTGGACAAACCTATGTGTTGACGACGATGTGTGCAATCTCGCGTAGACCTGAAAACGTCGGTCTTCGCTAGATCGCTCCAGCGGTGCAGGAGTTGTCTTGAGTTCACGGGGAGACTGGTAAATGGAATATCAAATACACACGTATGCGTTTACGTTTCTCTTTATATGTGCTTAGAATTTAGCGGAGACAGCTAGGCCTTATAGAGTGTGGACATACATTTTTCACTCAACACACACACACACACACATATATATATATATATATATATATATATATATATATATATATATATATATATATATATATATATATATATATATATATATATATATATATCATATTTTAATTATTCATGTGGGGCGTACGAATACGATTCCGTAGGATTAAACCCGGCGGACGGGCTTGACGTTCACCTATGCTCCTAGCCAACCGAGCTATGGAGACCTCCCTAGCTAGCGCACGCAAGTTGGTCGTGGCTCGTGCGTGCGAGTCTCGTCGCCGTGGATGCTACTCATTCGCTTGACGGCCGGTTGCCGGTTGGTCCAGTCTGTCCGATCAGGTATTTGCGCACGTGTCAATTTAAAGTATACCCTTTCTTTCTTCTCTGCGCGCTGAGCTACCGCCAGCAGTACAGCTTTGACTAATTAATTGCTTCGCCAGCTTTGACCTGATGGCAATGTCAACATCAGTCGTTCTACGGTGCGTGTCTAACTCGGCTAGCTATGCACCTTCCTTTTCTTTTAATCGAAGGAATTGAATTAGATACGAAGTAGTTTGTTCCGTGAGAGGTCGTCACATACAGGTCCAGGTTTTAACCAGGGCTGGGATGACAGTTATTTCAAATGTAAAAAACGAAATGGGGATCTCCGTACTTCAAAAGAAAAAAAAAAGGTCACTGTTTCAAAAAAAAGATTAAAAAATGGAAAACGGGGAAAATATTGTCTAGGCCTGGGTATTTTCTGACTTTCAAGGGAAAAATTTGTCCGGGCCTGGGTATTTTCTGACCTTTGTGAAAGAAAAAAATAGCTCAAAAAACCTGAATTACGAAAATATAGGTAAGTCCAAGTTGAAGTAGCCCGCGAGTCCTGAGCATTTGTCCCTTGCCTCAACAGGCAGATGCAAATCGCACCAAGACCAAGGAAAAAAAAGTCTAAGGCGAATGCAGAAATTTTTCCTGAATACTACGAGCAAGTTTTTCCATGACAATCTTTACGCTGGTTGTGGAGATTTAAGATTGCGAATGAAGGACCGAAGTGGACATTGCCGCCACTGTCCACTTGCACCAACAGATCGAGTCGGTCTTCTCTATCAGCCCCGTACGAAGACCAAGTACGATTGTGACTGACTTGTGAGTCCCACATGTCAGATTCTTTTTTATTTATTTTAATTCTGTAATTCTCAGGGCCGATGTTAGCTTTGCGTTATTAATCCAGATTTTTCTTTGAAAAATAATTCAAAAATCCTAATAAATTATTTTTAGGGTTTTTCTTTAGATTCAAACTTCCAAAGCCCATATCTTTTGCATCCCAACTCCGATTGAGTCCATTCAAATTTTTAAATTCATCTAAATTTGAGATCTATTTATTTGAGATTTTTATTTAATTTTTGGAGTTTGTTTTGCCTCTGTTATTTATCAGTTTTGTTTATTTGCTTCGTTTGCGAGTAGACGTTGATACTTTGGGGAACTTTGAAGAAGAAGGAGTACCTCAAGAGCAAGATCAGTACCTAGACCTATTCTGAGGCAAGTTATACCTTTGATCATACTGAATCCAGTTTTCAAAAGTTATATCGATTCAAATTACTGCATTTACTTTAATTATTTATTTAAATGCTTTTGGGTGTAGTTACTATCCAATTTGTTATATCCACCTTGCCTATTGTTATGTCATAATATTTTGTCACCCTAGATTGGTTCATTATTTAGTTGGTATTATCGTAGTACCAACGTGGGTTGGTTAGATACGATTAGATCGATTAGCCATGCTACGAGTCATCATTTCATGTGAGTTGCAAATATAAACCTGACTAAGTGATTATGGAATTTTTTGATAAAACTGTGTGCACGGTGTGTCATTACTCGTTAGTGGCATATATTGTACTTAATCAACAGGGTGTGAAAAGATTTCAACGGAGGCAAGTGGCACTGTGTGAATTTGTGGATTTTGTGAATGGGAATGGAAACCTCCGTGGCATAGTTAGAAATTGAAAGTCTTGCCTTGGTCAGTTAAGAACTTAACTTTGTGCGCCATTGAACTGAGCCTTACTGTACGACCACATGCCTGATGGGACGGGCCTAACTCAGTAATTTATGGATTCTTGATATTGATTACTCAGGTTGTAGGTTAGGAGCTCAGTGATGGGTGGAGGTGTGCTACCAAGTAGTTGCATCGTGGGACGGTTTGCCGCTTCCCTGTCCAACGGTGTGTGTCGTACCAATCACTGTGTATAGGTTGGTATGGCGGTTAAGCACACTGGGAGTGTTAATGCTTGAGATGAAGTCTCTGAAACATTTTGTTATGATTAGTGCTAGCTACACTAGTTGTATCGTGTGGGTAAAGTGTACAACCTCTGCAGAGTGTTAATTAATTTATTCGAATAGTTGTGTCCGCGGTTATGGACATGCTCGGGGATTTCACACAAGGGGTAGATTTTCATAAAACATTTGGGAAGGGAGCTGTGTGATCTAAGTCATATGGCTGTGTGAATAATTTGTTTATGCTTTGTGTTCTTTGTGAAATCAAACTGTTAAATTAATATTGTTTATTTGTTTTACATTATGCTTTCAATCTATTATTCATATTTAAATTGCAAATATCGTATTTCTGCAAAAGAACCACAAAAGCCATTCCTTTGGAATAAGCCTCATGTATAATTGCATTCTATGGTATGACTTGCGAGTACGGTTGTGTACTCATGCTTGCTATAATCAATCAATAGAAGTGGATGAGTCATCGCCTTCTTTCGAGGAGGAGTTCTTGGAAGGTGCTGATCGTTAAGGTCTTGATCCCAGTCGGTTGCCTGTGACGAATTGATGGGATTCCACTGAAGTTATCTGTTCCGCTGCTTATTTATCTATTGTTAGTTCTGCGTGGCTTAATAAGTGTAAACTCGGCCATAAGGTCAAAACCATTATTTGTTAATCAAATTACTCGTTTATGCTATTAATCGTCTTGTGTGGATCGATATTCATCTATGTTGATACTGTATGATCTAGCGTGATCCTGGACTAGTGCATTATACACAGGGGTCCAGAATTGTATTTTTGGGTCCCAACATTCTTGCCCGTCTCCTTCGTGAGATATGTTGACGATCAAGATACCGATCTTACGAAATAAAAGAGGAAAATGATGCGATATATCCTGGGAGGTAATGGGGCTACTCTTTATTGATATGAACTGGATTTACAGGGGGTGCTTTACGACCCGGATGAGGATTAATCCTAATTACACTGAATCTCACACCTGCTATGCTAATCAATCAGACTTAAAGCACGAATCTAAGGCTGATTGCATTGCTCTAATATGATGTTGTTGTCTTGCTTGTCTTCCAGATCGCCCTTTTGTCTTCTATGCTTCACCCTTAAATAACTTCCAAAGAGGTGGCAGTTACTCCTGGAGAAAGCGTCCTTGGTGAAGCGTTGTGACTGGTTGGAGCGAGGCGTCAATTGATAATGTGTTAACTGCTCTGCGGTTAAGTGTCTCTGAGACACCCAACCATATGATGGTTGTTGTCAGTGTCTCAGGACTATGTAACATCGTGTGGTTTGGAATATACAACACGTGTTCCATTCATCACACGGTAAGATATCAGTTCATAGCTCTTCCGAGCAGTTACCTGGTCTGAGACTAGGCACCGGACCTTGTTCGACGAGGGTACCCATTATGTAACATTTGGAATCCTTACGACCAGTGAAGTCGTCAGTCTTAGGGGTTACGACCATGAAGTCGTATGGTCTTTTATTATGTATTAAAATAATACATAAAGGTTTTAATCCTCGTCAAGAGGCTTCATCACTTTGTAGCTGCTAGCATTGGTTTCATGGCCAACATTGCTACTAGGTTGCTGTGAGATGTAGTTCTTCCTTAGAATATCATCTTGAGCTTCTGCAACTTGCATGGTGTTAATTAATGAGACATACCCCTTATAGCCGTCTTGACGATAGTTGCGTCCGGATTGCACCGCATTTGGGTGAAAGGTAGAGAGAGTCTTCTCAATCTTCTGCTCATCCGTGATTACTTTATCATAGAGTTAAAGACTTGTATAAATTCTGGCCATGCTGGGCCAGTTCTTCGAACTCCTGATTCGTGATGCCAATCATCTTCATATTTATGCAAAGAGTTCATAAGATTAATGCTGGTAATTTACATAAAATGGTTGCCAAATTCTCATAATGTTATTCGAACTCCCGGTTCGTGATTCCGTACTTTTCTATGCATTTTCATGATTTACTGTTATTTTCAGTGATTAAAAGTAATATAAACAGTCACAGATAATCAAAACAGTAAATACAATAAATAAATTGCATAGAAATAATAATAACAAAGTTAAACATGCTTCAAAAGTTAAAAAATGATTCAAAATTTGAATTACCGAGGCACTTTTCTGCTGGAATATGAACTTTTGGTGAATTCTGCAATTTTTAAGGGCTAAAGTGCTAATTTTCAGTTCTGAGAAAAAAATTCGCGTAATTTTTCAATTTCTAAGGGGTTATTCTGCAAGAATTTCTTTCTCGAAATATTTCCTCATAATTTTTAGAACTTCGAGGGTTTATTTGCAAATTTTTGGAATTTTCGGTTTTCTCCTCCCCCTTTTTCTTTGTTTGGCCGGAAATTCTTTCCAACCGGGCCTTTCCTTTTTTCGGCCCATGCTTGGCCCACTTCGGCCCATAGGCTGGTTCAAAGGGGGTGAGCTAGGGGATTTAGGGTTTCCCCTTGCCCCTATGCGCTAGAGGCGGGCGGCGGCTTTTTTGGCTGGCGGCGCGACAAATAGTGGCGCTGGCGACTTCAAGCCCGCATGCGGGATATCCAATTGTGCATGGGGGCGGCGGCTTCAAGCATGACCGATCGGCTTCATGGCATGAACGATCGTGAGGGCTCATGGCGCTAAACGTCTTGAAGCGGTAACCGGTAGCGGCATGGCCTACGTAGTGGCGCAGCTCTAGTTCGGCTTGTGCTTGCTGGCCGCGTGCTAGCGGCGTAGCTCTGTCGTTGCCTCCGTAGCGATGCGTGGTGGTGGACTAGCAGACCGGTAACTGTTCATCGCGCGAGAATACTATTCATCGGGCGACTACTGTTTACCGAGGCGAGAATGATGGCCGTCGTTGTTCATCGGGTGAGAATACTGTTCATCATGAGATTACTGTTCATCACGCGGGAACACTGTTCATCGTGTGAAAACTGTTCGTCGGTCGAGATTTCTGTACATCGCATGCTACTGTTCATGCGTGGGTACTGTTCATGCGATGATCTACGATGCAATCAACATCATCTCTTTCATGCAATCCAATCGATCAGTTTGCCGGCGACTTCAAGTCAGGTCGTGGTAGATTAGAGAGGATTTACATCGTAGGAATTAATCTAGAAAGCCAAATTTACAGAATTGAAAGCGATCTAGAAAATATGATTTGATCTACGAGCGTCGTGCTACGACGGTTACCTTTCCGAGTAGAGTAGGCCTATAGTTAGGCCGGAGTCGATCGTGCTGATAACGTGTTGAGGAACCGTCATTGACGAGTCCAGTCCGAGCGATTATCTCATAGACAAACTCAGAATCGTAAGAACAATACAAGAATATAATAGTAGATTGAACACAGAGATATAGGAGGCTTCTTGCTTCTCTTTATTCCTTCATCAATCGATCAAATCGTTTACAATGAATAGCATCCTCTATTTATAGGCTAGAGACCCTGCTAGAATTTAGGATGAAAAACCCATACATGGGCCGACTTCTCGACTAAGCCTATAGTTTTCCAACAGAATGCACGAGCACCTCTGAATTTCCGTTAGTCAAGGCCATGCATGTAACTGAGTTAACGGATTATTCTTTGCGAAATACTAGCTAGTACTACATCCAATTGGAGATCTAATTTGTTTTAGAATCTGTACCATTAAATATTTTTTATTTTGACCATCAATATATAAAACATTTCTAAGATTGACAACCTGAAATTGGTATCACTAGATTGGTCATAAAATATGCTTTTATAATGTATACTTAATTTTATTTAAAACAACGTATTTTTTTTAGAATTTAATGGTCAGAGTGTCGCATTGAAGACCGTGCAAATATCCAAAACGACTTATACTTGAAACCAATAGAGCAGTATAATTGATTCTTTGGAGAGTTACTTAAGTGAAGATAATCAGTGACCGTTATTTATGATCCTGCTTCAGATTTGATCTAGCTCCATCTTGCTAGAGAAGAAGCAGGCGAGGGAGGAAGTACCCATTTTGCGACGCATGCGTTCACACAGCCTAGGTACTAGCTAGAATAGTCACAAGTGCCCCTGAGTATAGGATTGAAGTGTGAATGGCATGAGCGATGAGTCTGAAGGCCCTTGAGGTTGAGGCCGATGCATTGCCGTGTTCCAGCGAAAAATGAAGTAGATTAGGCCTTAGTTACGGTGACTCAAACTTACAGGGTATTATGCGTGTTTACCTCACAGTTGAACCTAGGGATAGCAATTGTGCACGATTACGCATGAACAAATGTCCTAATGGAGCCGCATATGGGGTGCTTTATTTATCGATGGGTGTGGAAATGAGGGCAATCCTCTGCTTATCGGATAAACAGGCACGTACATGGGTGAGGTCAGCCCGTGTCCGTCTTACTCGTTTACCCGCCAACCCACGTTGACAGATAGGCCCAACGAAACCCTAATACCCATTCGGCCAGCTATCACTCATTTAAATCCCCAATCCTCACGCCTGGCCGCCGCCCCTACCTCACGCCCCCGCATTGCCTGGCTCATCGCCACCCGTCCGCTCGCCCGGGTCTCCCTCCTCATGCCCTCGACCGCGTCGCCACCCATCCACCTGCCCAGATCTCCCTCCTCATGTGTGTGGCAGGTACAAGGCCATGCTCGCGGGGGACGGGCATGGGCGGGGTTTTTTACTCGTCATCCTTCACAGGCATGCTTGTGAGGTACTTTTAGGCTAACGGACATAGATATAAACGAGTACTATTCATACCCACCGCCCCTAATTGCTATCCCTAGTTGAACCTATCTGGCAACGTGGTTAGTCTAAACAACTGTGGCGGAGAAGAGAATCCACATGAGTGTCGTGGTGGGCTAGCTTCCGGCTCATTGCACCTTTTACTGTACGTGTTAGCCTAACAGTTACAACTAGTGGCGGTAGCGCAAATACATAATTAACAAACAAGCAAACATGGTTCCGTGCATTGACGGATTATGGACGAATAATATTCATACTAGTTTTGAGCAGCATGACCTTCCAAGAACATGCAAGTAAGCAACTAGCCAACTGCTTTCGTTAAAAAAAAAACTAGCCAATTAGCACTGCTTGTTCGAATTGAACTAAGGGTAAGCGTGGGATTCAAATCCTCTGCATTAGAGGTCTAAATACAGAGGATGATTTGTCCTCTGCATTAGAAGCGTCTCTCAACCGTCTGATTGAGATCAAACTACTCATATCAAATGCTACAGTGTTTGTGCTACAATACAAAGTACGGAATTTGCTTTAGCAGACTTGTATTTTTGTGCATGATTCCTTATGCACACAACGCATAATCCGAATCAGGGTGGGTGGTCGAGAGCAAACAGGGGAAGGCAGGGGCACTAGCTACACTACAGAAAAATATGTGGGGGAAGAAAAGTAGTAGTAGGCACAGGGACCTTATTTGTGCCTCGCATGTGTCTTTTTGAGCACGTGCACTATCAGAAATCGAGTATTTCCCGAGTGCTTATATTTTTACCGAGTGTCTGGAACGAAACACTTGGGAAGATCCCGAGTGTTTAATAGGACACTCGGGACGTAACGTTAACACCTGGGAGAAGAAACTTTACCGAGTGTTTTATATTACCCTGGGTAGATGCAGACGGGAGCCAGCAGTAATGCACATGGAAACGGGATACCAACAAGTTTGAGCAGTGTGGAATATAATCCCGAGTGTAATAGTCTTCACTACTGGAGGCGGGCTCTTTGCCGAGTGCCTGTTGCACTCGACAAAGGCAGCTTTGCACTCGGCAAAGGCGCTTTGCACTCGGCAAAGCCTTTGCCGAGTGCAACACTCGCAAAGAGCCTCCGTCGAATCCCCTTCCGGTAGAAGGCGCTTTGCCGAGTGCCAAATTCGCACTTTCGGCAAGGCTTTGCCGAGTCTCGCCTTGGACACTCGACAAAGATTTGACGCCGTCTATTTTTTTTTTTTTGCCGAGTGCAGCGATTCGCCCTTTCGCAAAGAAATCTGTTTTTTTAAACCTCTTTGCCGAGTGCCACAAAGACCAAGACTCGAAAGCGTGTTTTTTTTTTTTTTGGTTTCTTTGCCGAGTGCAATGGGCATTGCACACGACAAAAGCGTGTTTTTTATTTTTTTAAATTTTCTTTGCGAGTGCAATGGTCATTGCACTCGCAAAGCCACCTCTAAAATTCCTTTTTTTTTGGTTTTTGCTTTTCCATTTAAACAACAATGCATATATATATAATAGAAACCACAATTCAACAAAGAATAAATTACAAACCACATTTATATATTACAAACGACCAAATTTGTCCGAATCCACAATTTATTACAAACCACAAGTTCATAGTCCACAAGTTCACAAGTTCGATACATAGAAACTACTCATAGCGGCTCACGGCGATCAAGGCCTCAACAGGCGATCCCGGCGACCGTCCGGGTGCGGATGGCCCGACTTGCGATGCGGGCGACCCTCCGACCTGGTTCGACGCCGCCCCCGATGTCCGCTGCACAAAAAAGAAGATATTGCACGTGAGTGACAAGATAAAAATGTAAGGAGTTTAAAGAAAAGTTGAAAATTTCGGCAGCACCTCCCCTGCACGGGGACGTTTCCAAAACCTGCAAGAAAAACGTCGGCACGAAGGCCGACAACCACATTTCCGGCACGAAGGCCGTCACATCAACTAACCCGGCACGAAGGCCCACACATCAACAAATCCGGCACGAAGGCCATCTCTAGGTTTGACACTAAGCATGAGCACAGAAAGTAAAACATACTCACCGGAGTAGACTGTGGTGGTGGCTGTGGTGCAAGCAGGTGTAGTGGGATCTGCCAACCTTGTTGCTCCCCAAGTTGTTGCACGAACCTGAGCAAACCTTCTTGCTGGGCCTCAACAGCTTGTAGCCTCTGACGCTCGGCCTCCCGCTCGGCCCGCTCAACCGCCTCGCCACTTCACGGGCCTCTGCTTTGGCCCGGTTGTTGCAGCTCGACCGCAACATTTGACCCCAATGTTTCAATATTGCGAGCTAAGGAACGTAAAAGTCAAAGAACGATTTAATGAAACCGAATACTTACTCGAGTGCCGCCATCGTTGTCGGCCGTTGGCTTATGGGCACGCTAGAGCTCGTGCTCGCCGCCGAGGCGGTTCAGAGGAGGAGAGAGCCCGTGTTGAGGACGCCGTCGCCAAGCCGTAACCGCCCATGCTTCTTGCCTTCCCCACCCGCATCACGATCTCAGATCAAGGCGCCTCGGTCCTCGGATCGTGGCCGCCCAGATCGACCTTGCCGCCTCCGTGTAAGAAGTGAGGCGTGTGGACGCTGGAGTTGGTGTACGCCTCGGGCCCGTGATCCGGTTGTACTCGATGTTGACCTTGCCGCCCATGTGGGCAGAGCAAGCGCCGTGAGTTGGCCAATTGGTGGCCACCGCGCCGCCGATCGCGAGAAAGACAACAACATGTGGTTAGAAATCATGCGAAATTGAGCGCTGCTAGATTAGACAAATGGTGCGGACTTACATATGTCTTTGCATACTTGCTTTGGTCCGGGCTTACTCGATGGTGAGGGCACTGCATCGGCCTTCATTGGTCGCTTTCTCTGGTGCCCTTTCGCCAAATTGGTCCAACCATTTCTCCACTATAGCGTTTCAAAGAATCGGGGTGGTGGCGACCACTTGGAATCGCCTACAAGCCATCAAGATCAAATTAGGCATAGTTAATCTCAAAATAAATCAACACGAGATGTTTTCTATTTACACAGAGGTACCGCCTCCTTGTCGAATCTCTGCTCTGCCTCCTCGCCTTGTGTTTTGTTGATTCTTCTATTACGGTAGGTGGCGCTGTAGTCAACGTCTTTGAGGCGGCCTCGTAATACAAGTCCGAGACACGCCTTTTACAGAAGCGAAGCCACCCGACACGCCTTGCCTCCCGCCCTACCGCATCTCAAGAAGTCTGTATAAAGACACGAGGTATCCATTATTTTATTTGAAGAATGTCCAATGAATGCAATGAATGCAATGAATTGAGGCTTACCCACAACTCCAAATCACCCGATCCGCCAAGTTTCGTATGAGCATCGGTGGCGACGAGGGCGAGTGGTCGAACGAGGGTACCTCCGGGTCCTCATCCTCTAACGCCCACACCAGGCCGTGGAAGTGTTCCTGCACGAAGTCCCAGATCCCATTGACATTGCGGCCGGACCCTCCTCCACAAGCATCCAGCCTCGCACAAGTGATCCCATTGACATTAGCTCTTATTATGATTTTTCAACATATCAAATGAAGAACATATGAAGTTACTTACTTATCCCCTCGGGTGCAATCGATGGGCGGCGTCGGTGCACCGGTCCGCCGGGGCCGGCCGACCTCGCAAGTAGGGTTTCGAGGCGATTGAGGAAGTCGAACCCTCCCCTCCTCGGACGTGTGCGGAACCCTCCTCAGACGCGTCGGAACGGCGTCGTCAGTACATCTGCGGACCAAGATCCTCGCCCATCAGGCGGAGGGACGCTGTCGCCCTAGAAGTCTTGCGAGGAGCCAAGGTCGTGGTCGGTCGACGGCTCACTTTGGGCCTCGCCTCGACCTCCTCTGCCTCTCGACGCCTCCGCCTCAGTGTCTCAAATGGGTGGCGTGTCCCTCGGTCTCGAGTAAGTCGACCGACACCTCCTAGTGGGCCCCATCACCGCAATTAAAAAGAATAAACCAAGATAGTACGGATAAACGAGAAGTACTTACCAAGGATGCAAAATAAAGAAAATGTAATTACAAAATAACATAGTATTACATGTATTTCTAATATTCTTCATGATCGGATTATCCGGACGATAGGTATCGCCATCACTATCAAGAGCCTCCAAATCGCCAACAAACCTCATCCTCATCGCTATCATTGTCAAGTACAAGTCCGTCAAGCATTTTCAAGTCTCTCGGATCATGCACCTCATCTGCAGCCTTCCTCGTCAACAACCCATTCCTCGCCTACTTCCATTTCAATCTCTCCTAAGTCTATCTCAAGCATCCTCGTAGCCCTCGCCTTGTTGATAGAACTCCCGTCATCGCGGGTGGGTTCAAGTTGTAATCATCATCGTTTGGGGAGGACATTTACCATGTGGTGATACCTTGTGCACAATATACCAACCTCAAGACGTGGTCGGTTTTGCAAGCATATGGACAATAATAAACTTGCTCGGCTTGTTGAGCCACAATATAGACATCATCTCCTCGGATAGAAGGAATCTGCCTAGTTTCGACTATCCCAAATTTAGGGACTTTTTCGACATCGCAGATCAAACCATCGGCATTTGAATATGACCGGCTTAGGTGCTTTTTCACCATGGAATTCGAGCTCAGATATTTCTTCAATCGTGCCATAATAGTCCTCTGCTCCTCCGGGCGAATTACTCCGGCGAAATACTCGAGATTGGTGGTCCTTGATTGGGCCGACTCTTCTCGTAGCTTGTTGTGTGAAAGCGATATCCATTCACGCTATAAGCGTTAAATGACGAGACCTTATAGTCAAAGCTCGCCACTTGTCGTAATTCGACACTTATAGACAAATCACTTTGGCAATCGCAAGCTCAAGCAAGAGAGAAATGAAATTAGGCAACTAGGAACGCCAAAATTGAAACGACCTAAGTTGGTCAAGGTACCTTTCTTTGGAACCATGTAATGAAATCAAAGTAACCATGTTGAAGAAGGGTCTCTCGCTCATGGTCAAGGTGGCCTTGAAAGATGCCAAGATTGATCAAAAATTCTCTGCACCGACAAGCAACAAGGTTGTTGGATGCGTAAAATTTACTGAGTATGTAACAAGTTCGTTGAGAACTTACCCGATACTTGTCGACTTCGTCAAGGTTAGTCAACACGAGAGCATGATCTTGCGCCACTCTTCATTGGTCACCTCTTTTTGGCGCTCCACTTGATCTCCCGCTGCCCTTTGAATAGGCCGAGGGTCGATTCATTTTCGCCCTCGTTATAACGAGGGGTGGGTTATGCACGCTAGGAAGCTTCTCACTATAGTACAATGTTGTGAAGTTTGACACCTCCTCACTTAATGAATGCCTCTGCTATGGAAGCCTCAATCCCGCCTTTGTTTCCACATTTACGCGAGCAGTCTTTAGACATCTCTCGATTGATAGCACCAACTGCTTACGACGGCCCCCCATTCGCACCTCGCTCGGAGGTGCAAAATCAAATGTCAGATCGACAAGAAAAAGCCAGTGGAAAGATCTTCTCCAACTTACAGAGCAACTCGGGTGCCGTTTTTCCAACTCCTCAACCACTTTCAGAGATATCTCCTTGGCACAAAGTCATGGAAGAAAAGCTCACCGCCAAAGACCTTCCGTACATGCTTAGGGGCGAGCCTCGAACCATCGACGGAAGAAGCCGCCAATCCATATGTGGAAGTCATGACTCTTCATCCCTAAGACTCGGCCAAGATCTGGGTTCGCCCTCCTCGATTCGCCGCAAACCCATCAGGAAACTTAACGTCTGATCCATTGTATCACTTCCGTCCTGTGCTTCTTTTCCAAGACGAATCGGCCTTAGGCCTTTTCCATGGTTTGCCGCCTCTTGGAGGCAAGATCTGCAGCTTTGGTCCATCGCATAGTGTTACCATGTCTACTCCGCCTTAGGGTTGTCCTTTGTCTTGTCGAAATGTCCATGAGTGTTGCCCAAAGTGCTTGGCGACATTCTTCTCAAGCAGCATTACATCTATGTTATGTGGAAGGAGAAGGTCATCAAAATAGGGAAGCCTCTCCAATCCCGACTTATGAGTCCACATATGTTCCACACCATAGCCCACAAAGCGATCTTTGTTTGGATTATCTTTCTTGGATTAACTTTCTTTCTTTTACCCTTCTTTGGATTATCTTTCTCGCTACGGAGCACGAGAGCATCTATCCGAGCATGAACTCGGCACTAGTCATCTTCGAGGTGCAGGGTCGGTCCACCGTGACACCTTTCGTGAAGTTCTTGGTGTCTCCTCTGAATGCATGGTCAAGAGGAGGAACTGCCGATGCTTGTCGAACGACGAGAACTTCCCACCCTTCTTCAACCAAATGAATCAGAGAGTCGCCTTGCATACCGCATGGAAACTTCCCGTGGACACACCAAATGGCTAATATCCCATACGCCAGAAGTCATGCATGGAGTATCGGTACCAAACATACATTCTCAAGTTCTTCTTTGTAGCTCGATCAGTAAGTCCATACGCCTTCATTCCAAGCCTTGATCAATTCATCATAAACAGTGCATGTACACACCCATTTTGTTTCCGGTGTCGGGGAATTATCAACGCCAAGAATATGTTTTGCCGTTGAAGTAGGGCCCTGGGGAGATTGAAGGAATAGCGAACACGGGCCAACAAGTGTATGGGGCCGACATCATTCCATAAGGATTGAACCCATCCGCTGCCGCATAACACGCACATTACGCCCTCTTCATCTTTGCCACGATGGTTGCCATTAAAGCTTTTCCATGCTTCACCATCTGCTGGATGTACCATCTTGTCGATTGTATCGAACGCCATTCTTGTGCCATGTCATCTGCTTCATGACTCCTCGGACATGAATAGCCGTTGGAGCCTCGGTATGATCGGAAGGTGTCTTAGGACTTTCATGGGGATGTCCTCATTCGCTCCTTCTTTCCATCACCTTTGTCTACCTCCACATACCTAGAGGATTTACACTTTGGACAAGACTTTGCATCCTTGTGTTCTTCCCTAAATAGGGCGCACCCTTCTGGACAACAATGTATCTCGCTCATACGGCATCTTCAAGGTTCAAGGAGTCTCGTTGACTGCATAAGCCGCTTTACAGATGATGACCCTCCCAAGCAAATTTCAATAATTGCCATCATAGCATCGGCGGTGCTCGAGTCATGTTGTGCCGACTTCAACCCCAAAGACGCTGCCAATGGCATCCAGCTTGAGAAACCGTTGTCTTCTCATGTAGGACCTTCATGTCGAATCCAACATGGCCAAGAACGCCTTTAGCGCTTGGCTCGCTCCTCCTCCTCATCCTCCCGCTTTCCCTCCGTAGGCTGCTCAAAGAACGTCGATCCTCATAGTCACCTAACCATCCTGTACCCGCCGTCACCGTCAAATGCCTCCAGCGCTGCCTCACGGCCTCCTCTCTAGGACGATAGGCTTCACCATGGGACACCCACCGGGTATAGTTTGGCATAAATCCATACTTGCAAAGATGTCGCACCATGACTTCCTTGTTTTTCTTTTTCTTGTTTTCACATTGGTCGCAGGACGTAACGTGTCTCTCGCTTCCCTTAGCTGCCTTTAAATGCATGGTCCAAGAATTTCTCGGTCTTATCCATCCATTCACGGGTGATTTGAGCCCGACTTGGGCGCCCTGTACATCCACTCACTGTTATCCATCCTCTAGCATATACACATAACGAGTAATATAACCATCGATTCAGACCAAGCTAGATATGCATTTAAGGCAACTAAGGGGTCCCGCAGACTAGATATGTACTACCAAGCTAGATATGCAGCAACATTTCAATTTTCATGCAATTGAAACTTTTAACCATAAAATAATTGCCATTCGCCATAAAAAATCATCAAATAACCCACTGCAATCTTATCTCGCTCACTTCATATAAATCCAAACCGCTCACCCATGTGTATAACAAAATCACCAAATAATAAAAGAATGATCTTTTAGTCCACCACAAATTTCATCTCAACCGCTCACTTTATGTCTATCATAATCGCCATTGTCATCAACCTCCATCATGTGCAAACCGTGTCAATATCCAAAACGCCATATATTCTTAAATGTATGAATACTTTTTAGAGTGTGTTGTCAGATTGAATTGTGCTTGACACATGCCAATATGACAAAAATTAAAATTGCTTATTGTTGACATACAACCCCATGCATGAATTTGAATTTTGCCGATATAGAAATTTCTTCCACTAAGATACACGATATCTAAATTAAACCATTCAAGTATAATAGCATCCCCATAATATGGTGCAATTTTGCAAACTATGTTTCAGACAAGATAATGCTTCCCAAAATGAAAGACACTTTGGCTAAGACATCCATTATATTACCACCGCTAGCTACTTAGGTCTAACACATCATCACGCCTTGATAGTACATCTGTACATGTTGTTAACTCCTTTTCTTTTCTAAGGTAAATGCAACCCTAGAAAAAAATGCCTACATTTGCAAAAAATACCTACATTTGCAAACAACCCGGGGATGCGGTATGGGCGACAAGGGCAAGGCGGGCGGGCGAGGGGCGGGTAAAGGCGGGCGAGGGCAGGGCGGCGGCGTGGGCGGCGGCCATGGCGGGATCGAGATTACATGGCTTGGGATTTACGGCATGGATTTGGGATGGGCATGGCTTGGGGCAAGCAGCGAAGTAGTCAGGGCGGGCGAGTGCGGGCATGGCAAGTAATGCAGCGGCGTGTGCGTGTGCGTCGTGTGTGTGCGTGTGGAGTGAGCGAGTGCAAGTGGGCTACCACACATTTAGTTAGGGTTTCTTTTCTCGAAAGGCTTTGGGCGGCCCAAGACTCTACAAAAACTTTTTTTTTTTTAAAAATTTCTTTGCCGAGTGCCACTTCCGGCACTCGACAAGGACCTCTCTTAGAGCCGAGCGCTCTCAAAAAAATTTTTTTTTTTTTTTGTTTTTTTGCCCCATTATTTTTTGCAGCCTTAATATATTATTTAAAACTCCATGTTCAAATTTGGGACAATTTTGACTTTTTTCTATATTTCGTTAGTTTTTTTTTGTTGTTTAGTTGAATTTTATGGAATATTTCAAATTTGAGCTACGCAGTGCATGGAATATGTCGGTTTTTGGCATCCGACGCCGCAACTTGCTCAAACCTTCTCAATTTTTACCATAGACTCTACATGCGATAACACGACGCCTCGACAAGTTTCTGGCTATTTTCGACTTCGCTCGATTTTATATAATTTAAATACACTTTTCTCGCAGTACCTCGCCATGTTACGCCAATAAGATGCTCAAATTTCATGTGAGTTCCTCGGATACAGCCTCAACATACACCAAATATCATGAATATCATTTTTGAACAACCAAATTCGATTATTTCATGCACCTCAGCTCAAATTTGAAATATTCCATAAAATTCAACTAAACAAAAAAACTAACTAAATATAGCAACAAAAGTCAAAATTGTCCCAAATTTGAACATGGAGTTTTAAATAATGTGGGAAGGCCTCACAAAAAATGGGTCAAAAAACCAAAAAAAAAAATTTGTCGAGTGTCGGCTTTGGGACTCCTAAGAAAGAGGTCTTTACCGAAAGCCAGAGTGGCACTCGGCAAAGAAGGATCTTTACCGAGTGCAGGAATTGGCACTCGGAAAGGACCTCTTTGCCGAGTCCTGTGGCCGCCCTCGGCAAAAGAATTTTTTTTAAAAATTTGACTGCGTATGCTCTACCGTCAAGGGCCATTTTTTTGCCGAGCGCACTCTTTGTTGAGTGTTGCACTCGGCAAAGAGGGCTTTTGCCGAGTGTCGCCCTTTGCCGAAAGTGTCGGGCACTCGAGGCACTCTCAAAGCCACTCTTTGTCGAAGTGCTAGACTTCTGCCGAGTGCCACCCTACCCAAGACTCTAAGAAAAGTGGCTTCACGAGTGCCGATTTTTGGCACTCGGCAAAGTCAAGCAAGACTCGGCAAATCTGCGTTCTCCCGTAGTGCTTGCTTACACTCGGGAGATAAAGCACCGCCACCCTTTTTTTCTATCACAGACGCCTTTTTTTTCATCAAGCAGCGCTTAACCCTACCCCTACCCCCGACCTGCTCGATCCCCAATCCTCCACAACTTAACCCTCCTCCTCCTTCTCCCTCTCCAATCCTCCATCACAGACGAGATCCACCGCCACCAGCGCCGCCTCCCCGTCCTCCTCCTCCTCCCCCTCGTCTCCCGCCACCACACCCGACCCCGCCGCCCTCCTCCTCCATCACTGATATCCACCACCACCGCGCCTCCCCCCCCTCCTTCTCCTCACCCATCCACCGCCTCCACCGTCTCCCCCTCCTCCATTGCCTCCGCAGCCGTCTCATCCACTCAAGTCGGCGCCTCCTCCTCGTCTACCGTCGCCACACCCGACCCCGCCGTCCCCTACTCCTCCACTGCTGTAGATCCACCGCCACCAGCGTCGCCTCCCCGTCCTCCTCCTCCTACCTCACCGATCCTGACGCCGGTGACCTCAGGTGCAACCTCTCCTACTCCCTAGAAGCTTGTAAGATTCACACTTTACTTTCATACATGATGAATTACTTACTAGAGACTTGTTTGTTCATATATCTTTTGAAATGAAGTTAAACTTCTGTTACAATGGAAGATAATATTTTTAATTCCCTTTCTGAATTGAGCAACCTGTCTATACATCCAGGGAGTTCTCTCTTCTCTGAACCACGATTCATTATCAACTAGCTATGCTATGCACATGCCAGTCCCAACATTATTTGCTTCCCATGACTGTTGTGCTTTGTAATGAAGTTAAAATCTTGCTGGATCAGCTGTTGCTGGAGCTCTAGGGGGTTTTAATGCCCATGCAAGCAATATTGTGATTGCCTTATTCATTGCTACAGGCCAGGATCCTGCACAAAGTGTTGAAAGCTCACAATGTATCACCATGTTGGAGGCAGTGAATGACGGACATGATCTTCACATCTCTGTGACCATGCTGTCCATTGAGGTGATTCTTTTTCTTTTCAATTCCAATCGGTACTGGGATTAAATTCCTACTCTGTGTAGATTATAGCATAGTCTGTTATCTGTTGTGCTTTGTAATCCCTAATTTGATCATGAGGACAGTAAGATATTTCATTAATTGTTTACTTGTCTTGGTAATTTGTCCATATTATATAGGTAGGCACAATTGGAGGTGGTACTTGCCTTGCCTCACAGGCCGTTTGTTTTAATATGCTTGGTGTGAAGGGTGCAAATCATGACTCACCCGGGACAAATTTAGGCTTTTTGCTACCATTGTAGCTGGCAGCGTGCTTGCTGGCGAGCTCTCTCTCTCCTTGCCGCCCTTGCCGCTGGCCAGCTTGTGAAGATGTTGCCAAGGCTGCTTCTTAAGTATGCCTTTGGATCCTTCCAGTGCGGACCACATTTAGACAGGAGAATTGCCCAACAGTGAGCTTGTCGACAAGCAAATGAGGTATTTAATCATACATATGTTTGATATTTTTATGTTGTCTTACACTGGTACTTGTCCAACTATTAACGAAGAAATGGTGGGCTAGGTTAGAGATGAAATCTTCGTTATTTAGTTACTCAATTAGTATCTCTAAAATGCTATACTATTTATGTTTTGCCATATTTTTCTTATTATATTTTATATTGAAGTATTTTTTGTAAAATTTTATATCAATGAAGTATTTGTGGCTTTATTTTTTTTTTGTTATATCTTAGTGTGGGTAGCAATGAGCATTGGTTTTAAGATATTAACCTATTATACTTTAGTTTGATACGTGATTAAATTCTAGATCTATCACTGTGTCCTACCCAGGCTGCTATGGTCGCACCTACACGGCGGATAGAGTTTGGCGGCAACGCAATCCACGTAGAGGAATCGGTGGCGGGGTTTGGGAGGAGCAGGTAGGATGGCCGACAGGCGGTCAAGTCAAAACGCTGGCCAGTTGGGTGCGCACGGTACTTTGCGTGCGCTGCATGCGTGTCGATCGGAGTCGCGTCAGGGACCCAGCCCGGGGTCGGTCGGCTGCCTCGCTTGCGATTTCTTGCGCGTCCCGCGTCCGAGCAGCGCGCCGCCACGCCATCTCGAGATGAATTCGAGACGCGCTCGCCATGCTTGGCACAGCAGTGGATCCGAGCCTGATCCTGCGTGCGTGTCGGGCGCCAGGCCAAGTATCGTCCGTGTCGTGCACGTACGCCGCCCATGCTCGTGATCACATTAGCTATGGCCTATGATAATCCACTGGCTTTGTTCCTCCTCTTTTTCTTTCCTCTCGCATGGACAAGTTGTCTCTTGCAGTTGCACGTGGCCTCGGGAGTGAACGCGACAGCGCCCCAGTGTCGATAGCCTGCCGTCCCTACTCAACTTGGGTTCACATGTCACCCGCTATCTCTACCCTCCATTTCCTGCCTCGAGATCTGCGCCCAAAAACATCTGTTGGAAGCTAGAAATCAGCAGCGAACGCTCCATCGTAGCCATCATAAATTCCGTACACGCTGGCGCTCCATGAGATATAGCCTTCATGCGCTAAGAAAGAAAAAAAGGTAGCAATACAAGCAGGGCGGACGCTGTGTTAACGGACGGCCCATTACGAGTGGGCGCGAGCGAAGACCATGTACGTAGGCCTTCTCCTTTGTGGGATGATAAGACTAAGGCTCATTAACCGGCAGGGCGAGACGAATTTTCTTTGGAGGAGGCAGGCTATATATATATTGGGCCTCCAGGAGGCCAGACATTGGGGCCCATAACAAATCGAGCACAGGCCCTGAAGCCCACCGCGCCTCCTGTTTCTTTCCCTCCCGGCAGTTTCCTGCCGCGAAGCCACACCCGCTGCCACCGCCCTCGAGACGAGAGGAGAGGCCTCGACAACGCCCACCACCGATCCGGAATCCCAAACCCAAAACCCTAGTAGAGCGGTTTTGGCTCCCTGCTCTGCGGCAATGGAGGAGGAGGAGGAGAGGAAACGACGCGAGCGCAGCCGCCTCATCCCTCTCCAACGTCGCGCGATCGCCCGCCCGCAGGACTCGTTTGGTGTTTTTTTGGGTGCCAATCTGTGCGGTTTGGGATTGTGAGAGGCGGTGGGTTCGGTGCGGCTTCTGCTAATTTGGTGGTTTTGTAGCGGAAACCCGCGGTTTTTGCGTGCGCGTGTCGGGGAATTCAGGTTTCATGTGATTTGGCTTAGGCTTTGGAGTTGTGGGCAAGTTGGTTATGATCGATCATTTGATCCTTTTTAATTTCTCGAATTGGGGTTGGAGGAAGGAGTGATACTGTTTTGTGTCGAATTTGGTAGGCATTTGCGGGACAAACCAGTTCGGCCGGGACGATCATGTGTCCGACGATAATTTTCATTACTCTGTAGCATCAATTACTAAGTGGTACTACCTGTTTTAGATTGTGTTTCCAACTGACAAGTCTGATTGAAATGCTCAAATGGTTAGTCTGCAGCTTTGTGCTTCTATCGTTGCCTTGCAATTTGATCCGAAACTTTCGAATAGAGAAGGGCATTGATCTGAGGTTTGACCATCGTATGCTGTTCTCCTTTTGCACTAGCTATGAGTTGTAACTTGTAACATGCTGTTCGCTCTCCCATCACCACTTATTATGGTTATCCTGTGCTATCTGATCTAGCAAATGAAGGACATTATCCTGAAGTTTTACCATCATATGTTGTTTTCCTTTTATGCTATGAGTTGTGACATGCTGTTTTGATACGATCATGCACGCCCTGCTCAGTAGATTCTTGAAGTTGTACATTAAATTTAAATATTTAAGTACTACTGTAAACAATTTGTTGAATAAATTTATTTACGCCGGCTCTATTGCATTACCATCATCAATTATTATAGATGCTTTCATGATTATGGTGTACAACTGGATCTAACAAATAACCACTTCCTTAGTAAGGTTACTAAGTCGTAAAGTGGAGTCGAGTTGCAAGAGTGACAACTTGTCGACTTGGTCGACTAGTCGTGACTAGCCATGACTACACCCCGGACTAAGAAGTATTTAAACAATGCATGTAATATACTAAGTAGCAGCAACAATTAAACACATATACATACTGTACATCATGAAATAAAGAGAAGAACAACATGACATGATGATGAGTTGCTGACTTACTTGTTTTGATCTTAACATATCTTTCTTGATGAATGTCTTTCTTTGAAATTGAGAAGCAACACCCTGGAAGTTCAAGGAAAAAAATCAGCAAATTGTAATGAACAAAATATTGATAATATGATAGCTAGTAAATAACATAAGTACATGACAACAAGTAAAAAATATAACATAACAGGAGTTACATCACAGCATCACATTCACACAACAGGGAAGATATCAAGAGTCAAGATAGCGAATAAATACGACACTCAGCAGCCATTAAGCATAAATACATAAATTAATAGGAAACAAGTTCTAAACGACAAACAACGATAATTGATAGTTAGGACATCAAATTGTTAAGTTCTAATTCTAAAAGTAGCAAAAAGTAGGCACGCCGATCATTCATGATTCAAATTAGCCATCCAAGTCATCATCCAATTCAAACACGTCCTCTTCACGACTTGCTCCACCCTCATGAGGATTAGAAGGTGGAGTCTCATCATCATTCAATTCTTCATCATCAACCACAAAAGTATCATTCTCACCATCATCTCCAATGCCATGCTCCAGCTCATCAACATTACAAACAATCTTTGACTTTGAACGTCGAGCATAAGTGATATGAGGGCCTATGGGCCGGTCACTAGACTTGCTAGTATCACCATGAGATCTCCTAGGAAGATTGTGATCTCTTTGACTGTGTGATGCACCAGTGGCTTCATCAACATGAGCCTAAGTTAGACGATCACCGCCATCAGTACTGCCTTGATGAACCGGTTCAGCATTGATGTTGGCCCACTCATATCCCATTGAAATTCTTCTAGGATCAACGGGTTAGATTTCTTTTCTTTAGAGCCTTGCCCATGTAGCTTTTGAAACCTACTTGCCATTTTTTGGTTGTATGAAATATTGAAATGTGCACTAACTTATTCAATCTCTTGTGCTTTAAACGGTTTCTCTTTTTGGTATGGATCCACAAACACAAAATACAAGAAGCATGTCAAGGGCGGCCGTGATGAACATAAAGACTCATTGAATTGACTAGTAAAGTAGTTATGCTAGTTACTTACAAATGAAAATATACTCCAATTGCGCTCTCATCCGGGCGTCGAACAACAAAGACTAACAATTCGCTTTGCTCAACATTGGAGCTCATAAGCAAGACCACCATATGCACCCCACTAAGGAACTACAAATTAAAGATAATGCAATTCAAAATTCAAACATAAAGAACCTAGTAAGGAGAAATTAAGAAATCATTGTGTACTTATTTACTTATACTTATGAGTACTCTTTTTCTCTCGATCTTTGATCACCATTTTCTTTGTGAAGCAATCACCTTCTGTTCTCTCATAATCATCAGCTTACCTACTTATCTTGCTTTGTTTATCATCATCGGTCACCATATTCCATAGCACATTAATGAACATCGACTGTAGCCTTATAGCAAGTCTTTTATTGGTTTCTTTAATGCCAAAAAAAACTTATTTGGATTCAAGAACAATGCCGCCCCATATAACTTTTGCTCCATTTGGTTGTCCCATCGCTTGTCAACAATTCCTAGCACATCATTGAGTAAATCTTGCTTGTGTTGCAAAGCTTCCTTGATGTTTGTCTTTGTAGCATCCATGGCCATCCAAATCTCGACCATTGCTGGTCTCTCATCACCATCGGCAATCCTCAAAGCAATAAGAAGTGCTTGTGAAGCTCTCATGCAATTTCCCACTGAATTCCAAAACAACATTGAAAGCACAATTCCTACAGTCGCTTTCCCCTGGTTATGTGGTAGATAATTTGTTCTCATTCCATTCTTGACTAACAAAGAGACTTTTCAATGCTTGCCTATGCCTGAACATACTACCCAAGGTGAGGGATGATGTAGCAAAATGAGTTGCTGCGGGCCTCACAAGATCCCTACCACTTGTGTTATTCCTCATTGCATCAAGAATCCTTCCATGCCTATAGATAAATCTGCAGACCCTCTTTGCTTTAGTAATGCAATTGCTAAACTCTTCTATATTCCCAATGTCCTCCAGCATAAGGTCCAAGCAATGGCCAGCACAAGGGGTCTAAAATAAGGTAGGAATCCTCTTCATTAGAATTATGCTCACTGCCTTGTAGTTAGATCCATTATGTGTGACGATTTGGACCACATATTCCCTCCCAATGGCATTAATTTTTCCTCCAACAACCTTGCTAACAAGTGTGCATCAACCGATTCACCAGAAGCATTAACTAACTCAAAGAAGAAAGTACCTTCTGAACTATTAACAAGAAAATTGATCAAATGATGCCCACTCATGTTTGTCCACCCATCGGATATGAGTGAGCAACCATATTCTTGCCATGCCAACTCATGCTTCTCCCTTAAGGCATGTGTCTTATTCTTTGCCCTTTCAAGCAATGGCTTCCTTACATCATGGTAACTAGGCGATCTATACTCAAGACCACACTGCCCTATGGACTCCAATAGAATCTCCGAGCTTGTTGAATTGTTAGCATTGAATGGTATGTCGTTCTCATAGAATAAGTCAACTACATGATCATTGACAATTTGTTGTTGTTCATTTATCCTTTTGGTGTAGTTCTCAAGCGTAGGTTGACTAGTGCTCGAGCTATGCTTCTCAAAAACAACCCCTTTTGGTGTCTTTCAAAGCCTATCAGCAACTAATTTGGTATACTTCTGTGGCAGCCTAGCCACGGTAAAAGAAGCAATCGATTGTTTCCTTTTTGCAGTTGTCACATAATTTCATTGGACCTCTTCTTCAGCACCATCACCTCCTCCATCTTCAGCTTCATCGTCCTCATTTAGCACCATGGCTTTGAACTTCCTTGAATTCTTCTTCAAGTAGTCCTGCATCTCTTTTCTGATTTCTGTGGTTGCCTTTGGACATTTCTCCATATCATTGTGACCCCAGCAATGTGTTGCTTCAATCTTCCCACTCCGGCATGGACTCTTGTCGCGGAGCGTACATTGGAGGAGATTCTTTCTCTCTAAATCTGGCTAGAACCCGTATTTCCATGTCGGGTCTTTGGACTTAGCTCTCCGCCTAGGATCCTTGGATGGATCATAAGCTCAGTGCCAATGGCTACAGCTATAGCCACTACTACAAAAAGGCTAATATTGGACGCCTCATCACGTATGGTTGACCAAAACCGCTCAGATAATACAATCATAGACGGTTTTGGTTTACCGACCGCCAGGTGTTCTTCAGCGCTTAAAACCGCTCGTGAAGAAGTAATATCACAGACGGTTCGTGTTGAAACCGTCGTGAAGTATCACAGACGGTTCAACAAGAACCGCTCGTGATACTTAGTAATATCACGAGCGGTTCTTGTTCGTAACCGTCAGGATACTTCACGACGGTTTTCAACACGAACCGCCTATGAATTCCGTGCTCATCACAGCGGTTCGTGTTGAAAACCGCTCAGAAGTATCACTGACGGTTCAGATAAAAACCGCTCTGTGATACATATCTTATCACGCATTTGTTGTATTAAAACCGCCTATAACTTGGAATTTTCCTTACACTCGATTTTACCATGGATTCAAATTACTAACGCTCCGATTTTACTATGACTTGAAATCACTAACACTCCAATTTTACCATGGCTTGAAATCACTAACACTCTGATTTTACCATGACATGAAATCACTAACATTCTGATTTTACCATGGCTTGAAGATTTTACCATGGCTTGAAATCACTAACACTCTAATTTTACCATGGCTTGAAATCACTAACACTCTGATTTTACTATGGCTTTGAATTTGCCTTACTCTGCAATTTTACCATGGCTTTGAATTTTCCTAACACTCGATTTTACTATGGCTTGAAATCACTAACACTCTTCAAGCCATAGTAAAATCCTGAGTGTTAGTGATTTCAAGCCATGGTAAAATTGCGAGTAAGGAAAATTCAAAGCCATGGTAAAATTGCGAGTAAGGAAAATTCAAAGCCATGGTAAAATTAGAAAGTAAGGAGAATTTGTCACGCATTTTTCTTAATAAAACCGTCGTGATAAGATATATATCACGACGGTTTTTAATACGAACCGTCTATGATAAGATATATATCACGACGGTTCTTAATAATACGAACCGCTCGTGATAAGTATCTTATCACGCACCGTTCGATAAGAACCGCTCGTGATATGTTGTCACGCACGGTTTTTGTATGAAACCGCTCGTGATTCGCAGCGTGGGAGTTTGAAAATTTTGAACGCTACGGAGGCAAAATATTTTGGCGCTGTCCTTATATATTAGACACGCCTTGTTTTCCATCGCCTCTCCTCTCTCCTCTCCACACCGAGCTCCAATGACCACCCTCGATTCCCCGTCATAGCTTCAATGAGGAGACACAAATGACGATGACGATGAGGAGGGATGCGAAGGAGCTCCTTGTCTACCGGAAGGTACGTGTACATCCCCATAACATACATAATTTGTTGGCTGTTTGTTGTAAAGAAAATTATCTTAATTTTGTGTTACCTAAGGTCGAACGCTCTGGAGGTTTTCGGCGCCTCTCTTGCCGACGAGCTTGAGTCGAACTCGACGACATGCAAGAACATCTTGTGATATGTCAGGTGAGGTATGAGAGGAGCTCACAAGACTAATCCAAGAAGCCGATGAGTTCTTCAGAGCTTGGAGGCATAGATGGTTTCTAGCTAGTTTAACTTTGTAACTTTATTCTTTTTTCCCATTCGAGGGGACGCTAGAAACCTTTTGGTTTCCTTTCCTATAATGTGTTTGCCATCGTAATTTTAATTGGATTTTAGTTGTCTTGCTAGAGATTGCATATGGAAACTACTGCTCTAGCACTTGATTGGTTTGGCTCAAAATCCGATTTTTTTTGCAATGGAAAAAACTATTACGCATTTGCTCAACAAGAACCGCTCGCGGATAGTCTATTTTCACGCACGGTTCGAACAAGAACCGCTCAGGATAGAATTATCACAGACGGTTCTTGTTTAGAACCGTCTGTGATAGCATTTTCACAGATGGTTCAAAAACCATCTGTGATGACTCATGTCATTACAGACCCATAAATTCAGACGGCTCACAAAACCGTCTGTGATGACGTTTTTGAACCGTCTGTGAAGACCTTTTCTGTAGTAGTACTTGTTGGTCAATGTCTACCATGAGAACGTATCTAGCTGCCTAGCCTGACGGCAAGGGGGTAGGGTTAGTGACTTCAATTTATGTATATCTCTCAAGTCTCAAGCCAAGCTGACAGTGGACCAACAAAGTCGGATGACTATACATGCTTGATTAGTCGTGGCTAGCCGCCGATTAGTCGTCAAGTCAGGCGACTAGCTCTCCTAATCAAGTCGCTAGCTCCAGTCGGCAACCTTGTACCGACTTGTCGATTAATCTATGATTAGTCGATGACTTAATAATAGTAATCCTTACTATTGTAGTCGTCCTGGAGTTATCTCTATTGTACAGCTCTTGTAGTATGTTTGTGTCTCTGAGCTCCTATCCGGTGGTTAGTTGTTCTATTAATTATCATCGGCAAGCTTTTATTTTTTGACCTGAATTGATGAATCCATTTGAATCCAAAATGTCCACTTATCTGTCTTCTGCTTTAGAGTTCATACTCGATGATAGTAACCCCCAATTGTTTATATATTTGCGCATATAGTTTATAACAACACACAATACTATGTTTCCTTGGAAACATGTATTATCTGGTGATATTTGTTAATTCTGTAACAAGAAATTCTCCCTTTAGTACCATCCATCGGCTTGAGAGTCATGGCTAATGTATTAGCCCTAGCCTTGTTTTAGTTTTGTTCCAAGTGGTATTTCTCACAGATTGCTACATGGAATATATCCCTTCTTTTAGAAAACAACTAATCAATTTCAAATTTGTTTTCTAGTATCTTGGGATCATGGATTTGTTGTTATGTTTCATGCCAGTTGAGTCGATTGAGGAATAATTGTTAAAAAATCGACTAATATTTCACATGTTTGTTGAATAGACAAGGTAAACAAGCAAAGTGACAGAAATCTCCCAAAAAGGAAATGAATAGATGAGACGAGAATTAGTGAAGAACAGAGAGGGAATTTGGCTCTTAGGAGGAGCCAAAGGTAGGAGATGAAGGAAAGGGGGAAATGATGATGAGGGAGGGGAGATGAAGCTTGACTAGAGCCTGGGAAGGAATAGTTTAAGTTCGAGCCTCTTATCAAGCAAAAGCTGTGCAGGTGTAGTTTCAACTACTGTGTGCGGGAAGAGGAGAACATCTGACCAAGGTACGAGATCATGGTCTAGTTTTTTAATTACCCTTAGCAATTCTTTAGCCCCCTGTCCTTTTTAAGCCCTATTTGTTTGGTCTTGATCTTGCCGTAGGACTGCACTGATCTTTTGTACTATATTATCTATGCCAGTGTATGATTTTATTTGGAATTATTGGTGCATGTATAGTTGTTTTCATTGAAGAACATGAACATTTAGGATCATGTAGTCTGCCGATTTGGTAGTTCTACTTGTTAATATACAAAGGGATGGTCTGTTGGTGAATTTGATCCTAGTCTGAGGGAAAACTAGGTGCACTGGGGATACATGGTGCCACGGTAGGTTTAGGTCTAGAGGGTGAATTCAGCGAATTATCCACCCAAAGATTGTTAGTTGTAGTTTAGCGGAAATAAAAAAAATCGGGTGGAAAAGCCACATGTCTGTAAAATTGTGTGTTTTTTTTGTAATATATTAGTAAAGCTTGTACTTATCCGCCCAAAACAAGAGTTTAAATGGTAAATCACAATTGAATAGTAGCAATCCTATTCTCATGTGTGTCCTCTCATTGTACTAGATTCTAGATGGGTCCTGTAACTCTTGCTGTATTCACCATATCAACTAAAGTTGATTTTGCTCGAATCATTTTTTGGCAATATGAAATCCTACGAGCACTTGATTTTCATGAGCTAATATATGTGTCAGCTATTTACTGAAAATGACTTTGCTTGAAAGCTGACACCGCACATAAATTTGTTCTGTGTAAGTCAACATGACTGTTGATTGTTCTGCTCTTATTTACATTGTGTAATAGACTTTCAATTGAAATTGTTACTCACTTTTTCAGTTATAGTAAAGTTGGTCCCATGCAGCCATGCGAGTCGAGCTAATATTATAAGTTTATTTAAGACCTCACTTCCTTGAAATAGTTTATTTGATTCCCAATTTCAAAGATTGTAGAGAGATCCCTCTTTAGAACAGAAAGTACACTTGTGTAAGACCCGGGATTAACACTCCCGAATCCTCTGTGCATTTCTGAACTAGTCCCATGGTCAGTAGCTAGTTCACACAGTAAACAAATATGGTAACAAAATCATATCACAACTTTATTAATAAATAACAACAGAGTTGATTACAAAGGAGGCTTACAGCCAACAATAAAGTAAACACAATGAAGACGAAGATGTAGTGGAGGCTACCGATTCGCCACAGCAATCGATCGAAGCGGCCTAGTCGTCGAGATCCACACCGATGGTAAATTCCTTCTCCTCTGAAATTTGTTTGCAATAAAGCAAGTTGAGCACTACTACCGTGCTCGCAAGTTACACCCACAAATAATGTAATGACATGCATACATGGATGTAACAAAGGATGGCTTAACATGGTTGATTTGCATAAATCAAGATTTTCTTTAAATACTTGTACTAAGTTCCAAAGCGTTATTCAATAACTAAAATTCATTTTCTAAATCAATTTTATAGTCGATAACATTCACACATGAATGGTGAAGGATACCTCCTATCACAATGGCTAACCGCCCAAATCCCATTTGGATAAACCATTGTTGAAGTCTTTTAAATCAAATTCCAAGTCTAACTTTGAGTGGCTTTGCTAGCATGTCCATGATCATGACGCGCTATTCAATAGTTTTACACTCGCAGAGGTTGTACATTTTACCCACATGACATGATTCCTCTAGTTTGTTCTAAGATCCGTCAATGCCACCTCTCACCGCCAAGGTAAGAAGTCTAGAGTCCATGACAAGGCCTTTACAATGCGCCATCCCACCGCAGCCCACCCTCAAGGTTTCGCATCCTCCTTGGATAGAAATCCGCAGAGTTTGTAGGGCCCCTCTTACGCCATGGGACTAACGAGGTCATAATATGACCACCATCCGAGATGGACCCACACAATCCATGGATCGACCGCGATGGCACTTTGCAAATTAGTCAGCCAGGTTCTGCCCATACAGGACATGTGGTTGCACGATATGGCATAGCCCATTATAGGCATAGCAAAGGAACGCTCAGAGGCCGGTCCTCAATTGACTTGGGCGACTTTCCACAAAACCCATGGGCCTCAACCCTACCCAGATTAAGCCCGTGCATTGACATGCACCATCCAAACAACCATTTCGCCCAAGTACAAACCATCATTTTATTTCACTTTTCAAGATCATTTATAAATTTCCATAACACACCAATGCCATGGATACAATTTAAACAGTATTTGATTTTTGGCTAAAATTCCCCAAATCAACATTTTTGGTCTAAGCATGTCTTAGCAACATTTTCAGATGATCCTAGTTCACACTATTGCACCAACTAGGTTTTATCTAGGTTGACAAGGTATATGATTCAATTAACAAACTTGGCCATACAAAGGATTTAGGAATATCTATGAACTTAAAACAGGCATTTAAATTACTGAATATAAATAAGCATGCAATAATAATTTAAAACAGAATTAAATAATTTGAAATAATGGGTGTAATATGATCAAGAATGTAACTTGCCTTGCTTGGTGATGTTGTTTTCCTTAACAGGTCACCTA
The DNA here is from genome assembly GCA_036346405.1 of Phyllostachys edulis. NCBI lineage: Eukaryota > Viridiplantae > Streptophyta > Magnoliopsida > Poales > Poaceae > Phyllostachys > Phyllostachys edulis. The sequence goes on along the minus strand of CM070547.1, from coordinate 12,279,527 downwards.
GTACTCACGAACACTCTCTCCAGGTTGTTTGTGTGTACAACCACGATGATCATACAGTCAAAATCAATCCTCTTATATGGTCTCCAACTACGCTGAAAACTGACTCTCCGAAGTCGCCGAAATCTATACGCGGAAACGATCCAAACTCAAACAAAATTCAAATAACAAATCAAAAAGGCAAATCAAATTAACTCAAAACTAAATAATTCTATTTTATTTAGTTTTATAATAGTTTTATAAAATTTTAGAAACTTGAATCACTCAAAATGGTGTTGGGATTTAAAAGATATGAATTTTACAAGTTTTAATCCTAAATCAAATTTAAATGAATTTCTAAATACAAACAAGATTCAAATGAAGCACAATTTAAATAATTTTGGTTTAGTTAACTATATCTTCAATTTATATGAATTTAGAAATTTGGAACACTTAATTTGGAGTTAGGAATCAAAAGATATGGATTTTAGGTGTTTAAATCTTAAATGAGCAATTTAAACCATTTTGATTTCAAAAGACAATTTAAATTAACTCTAAAACAAGTATTTATATTTTCTTTAGCTAAAACATAATTTTGTATGATTTTATAAATTTGACTCACTAAAATTGGAGTTGAGATTCAATGATATGGATTTTATTAATTTTAACCTAAATTTGAAATTTAAATGAATTCTAAATTCTAAAACAAAACTAAACTGAACTCCAAATGGAATAATTATATTCTATTCAGTTAGACAATAATTTTATAAGATTTTATAAATTGATTCACTCAAATTGGAGTTAGTAGTCAAAAGATGTGAATTTTATAAATTTAAAACCTAAATCTATTATTTAAACAATTTCCTAATTATTTTTCTAAAGGAAAAGCTAATTATTGCAAGGTGACATCAGCAGCTAATTTTCGAATTTAAAAGAATAAAACGAATTCGACATGTGGGGCCTACGTGTCATAGACACGGTGTATGTGAACTTGGTGCATGCGGCTTTTGTGCTCGGGGTGGGTGTTTGACGTGGTGTGGCTTGTGCCACCCGTGCGCCACGCGGGTGCCACGCCGACGAAAACGGTGAGGTGGCGCCGACGTGGACGCCATGTGGCGGTGCCACCTCAGCAACGACCGGCGGCGGCTCGGGTCACCTCGGCGGTGGCGAGCGGTGGCGCCCCGGCGGTGTGAGTGGTGCCACAAGGAAGAGGGGACGTCGGAGTCAAGGGCGCCACCCAGTGGCGAGGGGACTGAGGCGGCCGGCGGCGAGGAGAAGGCGGCGGCGCGGTCGGGGTCGTGGTGGCGAGGGCGTTCGGGTGGAGCTCCGGGCCGGGGAGGATGCGCACGGGGATGGCGTCGTTGATGCGATGCCGAGGATGCCAACGGCGACGGCGGGGAGGCGAAGTCGGCGCCGGAATCGGGGAAGGAGACCTTCGCGGCGGCGCACAAAGAACTTCGGATTCTCGCCGATTGAGAGGGAGAGAGGGGGTGTGGGTGAGGGGGAGAGATGGAGATGGAGGAGGCGCTCCCGGGGCTCCTATTTATAGGGCCGGAGGGACTCGGGGGAGGGAGATCGTGCGGCGCGGTCATGGCGGTCGTGGCGGTTGCGGCGCGCGGCGGGAACGGCCGCGAAAGAGGGGGAAAGCGTGGGGGTGAGGGCGGTGGAGGTCGTGTGGGCCGACGCGCGTGCGTGCGCGGGACGCGGGGAAGGAAGTCGTGGCTGTTGCGGAGCTTTTGGGGGCCGAAAATGGCGGCGGTTGCTTTGACCGTGCGAGGGAGAAGAAGGTGGGGAGGAAGAAGCTTGGCGGGCCGTCAGATTTGCAAAGGGCGGCCAAGATGGCATGGGGTGACGTGGGAACGTGGTGACCGTCGGATTTAGATCCGACGGTTGGAGGAGGGAGGAAATGAGGAAGATGGGGGTGCGGCGGGCTGCTTGGGGCTGTAAGGTGGCTGCACAAGCGCATGGGGGATGGGCCGGAGGAGGTTTAGGCCCAAAAGAGTTTTAGGGTTTTCAATTCTTTTTGCCATTTAAATAATCCGATTAAATCAAAATAGCTCTAGAAAATAACAAATAAATTCTAAAAATTATAGAAAAATTCACATAAATTGCTAGAGTTATATTGGACTTAAAAATATTTCCAACTTAAAGTTGGCTTTTAATTTTGCAAATAAATTATTTTGGCTTTAAAATATTTAGGAAAAAGCTTTTAAAACTCCGTAAAATTCTCAAAATTAATTTAGTTTTTATTTTTCAACTTTACTCAAATATAACTTTAAAAACTTTAATAAATTTTATTTTTGACTTTTAAAACTTCAGAAATTCAAATAAAGCAAATAAACTCTTTCAAATTTCAGGAAATTCAATAAAATGCTAATTTTAATAAACATTAAATTGGTAACAGAACTTTGGGCTGTTACAAAACTACCCCCCTTAAAAGGAATCTCGTCCCCGAGATTCGGAGTGGCTAGAAAGAAAGCTAGGAATACAAGGTTTTCAAATGGAGGTGTCGTCGTCTGCATTCTGTCTATCATTAGACGGGGCCCGAGCTGTGGTGTTGTTCAGACATCCTTTTCCAGAATTCTGTGGCTTCCTGTTTGCTTGCATGGTGTTGACCTTTGGAACTTCAGTGTTGGCTGGATTAGCTGCCTGCTTCTTCTTTGGACATTTATTGGCATAATGTCCCATATCCTGACAATGGAAGCATTGTATTCCTGCTCTTGAAGTTTTGTTCTCACGAGATTGGCCACCATTGTTGTTGCGGAACGCCCGCATCGGTGGACATGGTGCTGATCCTGGAATCGTTGTTGGTACATGGTTGGGTTGAGATTGAATCACACGAGTCTTGAAGTTTCTTGCCTCATGTTGCCCTTGATCCACCATCTTCCTCTTGGAACACTTGGTGCAGTAACGTCGTTCTTGTGTTGTAGGAGCAGTGGCTGAGAAAGCATTGTTGTTGTTCATTTGTTGCATCAACTGTTGCATTAGTTGAGCCTGGGTGATGAAGAACTGGTTCAAATTCCGAAGAGTTTCTGCCGTCAGCTGTTGGTAGCTTTCGGCATTGGCACCTCCAGGGATATTGTTGTCTTGCTTGTTTCCACTTTCCGAGCGACGAGTGTTCACCATCTATTGGTTATTCCAGAGTTTTTAGGAAGGGACAAAGGATAGGGAAGAGTCAAATAAGAAGACCTAAGGGAATAGAGCGAAATAACACTCCCAAACCAAAGAACCAACTCAAAAGCTTCAAGAAAAACTTATTAGCTTTAAACAACGTTCTATCGATTGAAAATTGAAATCTGGTGAAACAACTCAATACACAGAATGAGTCTTGGCAAACTGAGACTATATGGTTTGGCTGACAAAACGATCTTCGATTCACGGTCTTCGATGATCCTTGATGACGATGCCTTCTTGAAAGCTTCGTGTCTTGCAGTCTTCAACGTAAGGGTTAAGAACGCGTTGACCAACTATAGAAATTGATAAGGGCAAGAGGATCCATTTAACATTTTAAAACGGTGAAGAGAGAATTAGGTAAGAAAGAATTGCTATAAGGAAGCTATAGACAGATGACCAAGATGAGGAGAGAACAAATTATTTTTCTTGTTTATAAAATAAGTTTTGAAGTTTTCAACTAACGGCCATTATAACTAGGTCACGACCTACAGTCGATATGGCTCTGATACCACTTTGTAAGACCCGGGATTAACACTCCCGAATCCTCTGTGCATTTCTGAACTAGTCCCATGATCAGTAGCTAGTTCACACAGTAAACAAATATGGTAACAAAATCATATCACAACTTTATTAATAAATAACAACAGAGTTGATTACAAAGGAGGCTTACAGTGCCAACAATAAAGTAAACACAATGAAGACGAAGATGTAGTGGAGGCCACCGATTCGCCACAGCAATCGACCGAAGCGGCCTAGTCGTCGAGATCCACACCGATGGTAAATTCTTCTCCTCTGAAATTTGTTTGCAATAAAGCAAGTTGAGCACTACTACCGTGCTCGCAAGTTACACCCACAAATAATGTAATGACATGCATACATGGATGTAACAAAGGATGGCTTAACATGGTTGATTTGCATAAATCAAAGATTTTCTTTAAATACTTGTACTAAGTTCCAAAGCAGTTATTCAATAACTAAAATTCATTTTCTAAATCAATTTTATAGTCAGATAACATTCACACATGAATGGTGAAGGATACCCTCCTATCACAATGGCTAACCGCCCAAATCCCATTTGGATAAACCAGTTGTTGAAGTCTTTTTAAATCAAATTCCAAGTCTAACTTTGAGTGGCTTTGCTAGCATGTCCATGACCGCGGACGCGGCTATTCGAATAGTTTTACACTCTGCAGAGGTTGTACATTTTACCCACATGACATGATTCCTCTAGTTTGTTCGGCATCCGTCAATGCCACCTCTCACTGCCGAAGGTAAGAAGTCTAGAGTCCATGACAAGGCCTTTACAATGCGCCATCCCACCGCAGTCCACCCCCGTTAAGGTTTCGCATCCCTCCTTGGATAGAAATCCGCAGAGTTTGTAGGGGCCCCCTCTTACGCCAGTGGGACTAACGAGGTCATAATATGACCAGCCATCCGAGATGGACCCACACAATCCGCGGGATCGACCGCGATGGCACTTTGCAAATTAGTCAGCCAGGTTCTGCCCATACAGGACATGTGGTTGCACGATATGGCATAGCCCATTATAGGCATAGCAAAGGAACGCTCAGAGGCCGGTCCTCAATTGACTTGGGCGACTTTCCACAAAACCCATGGGCCTCAACCCTACCCAGATAAGCCTGCATTGACATGCACCATCCAAACAACCATTTCGCCCAAGTACAAACCATCATTTTATTTCACTTTTCAAGATCATTTATAAATTTCCATAACACACCAATGCCATGGATACAATTTAAACAAGATTTGATTTTTGGCTAAAATTCCCCAAATCAACATTTTTGGTCTAAGCATGTCTTAGCAACATTTTCAGATGATCCTAGTTCACACTATTGCACCAACTAGGTTTTATCTAGGTTGACAAGGTATATGATTCAATTAACAAACTTGGCCATACAAAGGATTTAGGAATATCTATGAACTTAAAATGCATTTAAATTATGAATATAAATAAGCATGCAATAATAATTTAAAATGTAATTAAATAATTTGAAATAATGGGTGTAATATGATCAAGAATGTAACTTGCCTTGCTTGGTGATGTTGTTTTCCTTAACAGTCACCTAGTACTCACGAACACTCTCTCTCCAAAGTTGTTTGTGTGTACAACCACGATGATCATACAGTCAAAATCAATCCTCTTATATGGTCTCCAACTACGCTGAAAACCGATCTCAAGTCGTTTAAATCTATACGCTGAAACGATCCAAACTCAAACAAAATTCAAATAACAAATCAAAAGGCAAATCAAATTAACTCAAAACTAAATAATTCTATTTTATTTAGTTTTATAATAGTTTTATAAAATTTTAGAAACTTGAATCACTCAAAATGGTGTTGGGATTTAAAAGATATGAATTTTACAAGTTTTAATCCTAAATCAAATTTAAATGAATTTCTAAATACAAACAAGATTCAAATGAAGCACAATTTAAATAATTTTGGTTTAGTTAACTATATCTTCAATTTATATGAATTTAGAAATTTGGAACACTTAATTTGGAGTTAGGAATCAAAAGATATGGATTTTACTGTGTTTAAATCTTAAATGAGCAATTTAAACCATTTTGATTTCAAAAGACAATTTAAATTAACTCTAAAACAAGTATTTATATTTTCTTTAGCTAAAACATAATTTTGTATGATTTTATAAATTTGACTCACTAAAATTGGAGTTGAGATTCGAATGATATGGATTTTATTAATTTTAACCTAAATTTGAAATTTAAATGAATTCTAAATTCTAAAACAAAACTAAACTGAACTCCAAATGGAATAATTATATTCTATTCAGTTAGACAATAATTTTATAAGATTTTATAAATTGGATTCACTCAAATTGGAGTTAGCAATAAAAGATGTGAATTTTATAAATTTAAAACCTAAATCTATTATTTAAACAATTTCCTAATTATTTTTCTAAAGGAAAAGCTAATTATTGCGCAAGGTGACATCAGCAGCTAATTTTCGAATTTAAAAGAATAAAACAATTCCGACATGTGGGGCCTACGTGTCATAGACACGGTGTATGTGAACTTGGTGCACGCGGCTTTTGTGCTCGGGGTGGGTGTTTGACGTGGTGTGGCTTGTGCCACCCGTGCGCCACGCGGGTGCCACGCCGACGAAAACGGTGAGGTGGCGCCGACGTGGGCGCCATGTGGCGGTGCCACCAAGAACGACCGGCGGCGGCCGGTCACCTCGCCATGGCGGCGGTGGCGCCCCGGCGGTGTGAGTGGTGCCACAAGGAAGAGGGACGTCGGGAGTCAAGGGCGCCACCAGTGGCCAGAGGGGACGAGGCGGCGGGCGGCGAGAGAAGGCGGCGGCGGTCGGGTCGTGGTGGCGAGGGCGTTCAGCGGAGCTCCGGCCGGAGGATGCGCCGCAGGATGGCGCTGTTGATGCGATGCCGAGGATGCTAACGGCGACGGCGGGAGGCGAAGTCGGCCGGAATCGGGAAGGAGACCACAAGGCGCAAGACAAAGAACTTCTGTTCTCGCCGATTGAGAGGGAGAGAGGGGGTGTGGGTGAGGGGGAGAGATGGAGATGGAGGAGGCGCTCCCGGGGCTCCTATTTATAGGGCCGGAGGGACTCGGGGGAGGGAGATCGTCCGGCGCGGTCATGGCGGTCGTGGCGGTTCTTGCTGCGCGCGGAACGGCCATGAAAGAGGGGGAAAGCGTGTGAGGGCGCGGAGGTCATGTGGGCTAACGCTAAGGCGTCTTGTGGACGCTGAAGGAAGTCGTGGTCATGCGAGCTTTGGGGGCCGAAAATGGCGGCGGTTGCTTTGACCGTGCGAGGGAGAAGAAGGTGGGGAGGAAGAAGCTTGGCGGGCCGTCAGATTTGCAAAGGGCGGCCAAGATGGCATGGGGTGACGTGGGAACGTGGTGACCGTCGGATTTAGATCCGACGGTTGGAGGGAGGGGGAGGGGAAATGAGGAAGATGGGGTGCAAGGGGGCCGCTTGGGCTGTAAGGTGGCCGGGCGTGCGCGCATGGGGGATGGGCCGGAGGAGGTTTAGGCCCAAAAGAGTTTTAGGGTTTTCAATTCTTTTTGCCATTTAAATAATCCGATTAAATCAAAATAGCTCTAGAAAATAACAAATAAATTCTAAAAATTATAGAAAAATTCACATAAATTGCTAGAGTTATATTGACTTAAAAAATATTTCCAACTTAAAGTTGGCTTTTAATTTTGCAAATAAATTATTTTGGCTTTAAAATATTTAGGAAAAAGCTTTTAAAACTCCGTAAAATTCTCAAAATTAATTTAGTTTTTATTTTTCAACTTTACTCAAATATAACTTTAAAAACTTTAATAAATTTTATTTTTGACTTTTAAAACTTCAGAAATTCAAATAAAGCAAATAAACTCTTTCAAATTTCGTGAAATTCAATAAAATGCTAATTTTAATAAACATTAAATTGGTAATGTAACTTTGGGTGTTACAACTTGGAGCAATGAAAGAGAAAATCCAGTGTTAGTCAAGCTAGATCGAGCCTTCTGCAATCCAGCTTGGGACATTCATTTCAACAATCACGTCCTGCAGGCCCAACCAATGTCCCTCTCAGACCACTGCCCTCTTCTCCTTTCAAATTGATTGGGCCCAAGAAGACTGGCATGCTTCTGCTTCGAGAATTTCTAGATAAGGATGCCAGGCTTCATGGAAGTGGTACAAAAGGCGTGATCCATGCACAATCTTCACAGAACCGCTCCACCGATCGAACCACAATTTGGTCGCAATGGCAAAAAAGCTTCGGGCTTGGAGCAGAACCCTCCTCTCCTAAGCGAAACTTCAACTCCACATGGCCCTGGAAGTAATACTGAGGTTGGACATAGCCCTAGGAGCAAAGGCAACTCTTGACGTCAAAGAGGGGGCTAAGAGCAGGGTTAAAGAAAAGGGTGATGGGGTTGGCTGTGATTGAACGTTCAAGGAAAAGATAGAGCTCACATATAAGGAACCTAAAAGAGGGTGACACCAACACAAAATTCTTCCATCTAAAAGCAAATTCGAGGAGAAGGAAAAACAACATCCAAAGGTTGTGCACCGAGGAAGGCTGGGCAACTTCGCACAAGAAGCATTGGAAACACACCTTTTGGAGATGCTATCCCTGCCAAACTCCAGAACCCACGATCTTAGATGGGAGGAGCTGGATTACGAGCCTCAGATCCTGGAGGGGTTGGAGGGACCTTTTACTGAGTAGGAAGTGAAAACTGCTCTATCTCTAATGCCAAGGGATAAGGCTCCGGGCCCTGATGGTTTCATGTTCAATTTCTATAGATCACGCTGGTCCATTATTAAAGCAGACATCATGGCGGTCTTCCAAAGCTTCCACAGCCTCTGAATGGCGAATATGCCTCTCCTCAATATGGCAAGCATCGCTTTGATCCCAAAGAAAGATGGGGCCGAAGGGGTGACCGATTACAGACCAATCAGTCTCATTCATGGGATAGGAAAGTGGATCTCCAAGACCTTGGTCCTTCGTCTTACACCTCACTTGGAAAGTTTGGTATAAGTACACCAGAGTGCGTTTTTGAAGAAAAGAAGTATTCATGACAACTTCATGTATGTCAAAAACCTAACAACTCAGCTCCATAGATCCAAAACTCTGGCCCTATTCCTCAAGCTTGATATAGCAAAAGCCTTCGACTTGGTTCGATGGGATTACCTTCTGGAGCTCCTACAGAGGCGTGGTTTTTCAACCAGGTGGAGAGGATGGATTACGACCCTCTAGTCTTTGGCATCCTCCAGAATCCTGCTCAATGGCATTTCGGGCAGCAACATCTACCACAGAAGGGACCTAAGGCAAGGAGATCCGCTCTCCCCTTCCTCTTCATATTGGCGGTTGACCCTCTGCAAAGAATTTCACAAAGGCAACTGAACACGGTTATTTAGACCGTCATCGTGGATGATTCGACACTCTCAGGACCTCGCTCTACGCTGATGATGCAATAATCTTCATCTCCCCAACAGATCGAGACATCAAAGCAACAACCATGATACTAAAAAACTTCGGAAACGTCTCGGGGCTACACACAAACATCCATAAAAGCACGGTGGTACCAATAGGGTGTGGACACCTAAACATCGACATGTTACTCCAAGAGTTTGCGGCCACCCTTGCAAAATTTTCCATCAAATACTTGGGTCTGCCACTTACCTATAAAAGGCTCAGGAGGGTGGATTTCCAACCCCTTTTAGACAAAGTTGGGGGGAGGCTTGCGGGTTAGCAAGGCAAACTTCTCACCTCAATGGGTTGTTCCACCCTAGTAAAATCGGTGCTCACCTCGATCCAGACATATTACCTCGCGGCCCTAAGAGTCCCAAAATCAATCCTTCGCTACCGACCACGGAGGCGCTGCCTTTAAGGCGGGGGCAGATGCGATGACAGGAGGAAAATGTAAAGTAAACTAGGACAAGGTGTGTCAACCAACAAATCTCGGTGGGCTAGGAATCCTAAACCTCACCAAATTCGCAAGGGCCCTTAGACTTCACTGGTTGTGGCAACAATGGACGGCTGATAGTAAGCCTTGGGTCGACATGAAATTACCTTGTGTCGAGGCGGACAAGCACCTTTTCGACGCGGCCACCTCGATTACGATCGAAAACGGCCAAAAATCTATGTTCTGGACCTCAAAGTGGCTAGGCGGGACTTCTTTGCAAGATTCTGCCCCAGAGATTTTCCGCTTTTCAATTCGAAAACAAATAACAGTATAGGCGGCGTTGCAGGAGAATCGATGGTTACAAGACATCAACCTTTCAGCGGCCATAACAACCTAGATAATCCAACAACTCTCTCAAGTCTGGCAACGGGTAAGTCAAATCACCCTAGACTCTTCCACCGCGGATGAGATCACATGAAGACTAAACTCGCAGGGGGAGTACATGACAAAGTCAACATACAACCTGCAATTTATAGGTTCAACAGCCATAGACTACAATAGGACAGTCTGGAGAACTTTATCCCCATCGCCCCCAAATGCAAGCAATTCATGTGGCTGGCCATCCAAAATAGAATATGGACGTTTGACAGATTGCAAGTGCAGGGTTGGACAAACTAGGGCTCATGCTCGTTATGCAGGCAAGCAAATGAAACAGTCTTGCACCTTATGGCGGAGTGCAGGTATTCCCGATGGATGTGGAATAATATAGCTGAATGGCTGGGTTGTGTGTCGCTAAAGCCATCACTTTGGAGCCCGAGTCCCAACATTGGAGAATGGTGGTCAATAGTCTGTAACTCGGACCACCTGTCACCTAGAGTGCTGGCCATGGTGGTTATGCTAACTACCTGGGAGATATGGAAGGAGCGTAACGCTAGAATTTTCAATAAAAGGTTCACATCCACTACGGAGCTGTTCGCAAAGATAAGAGAAGAAGGAAAAGCCTAGACAATCGCGAGGGGGGGATGTTTTGGAGACTATTTTTTTTCTGTATAATTAACTTTTAGAACCTCTTCGGACCTTCGGGTCTTTGTACTCTGTTTCCCCTTTATTAAATGGAATAGGCAGCGCTCATGCCTGTTTTTTCAACAAAAAAAAAAAAGATTCCCAATTTCTAGCACAGTGCATAGTCTGTTCAGTTTAGTCACTCTCCAGTTAACCCACCAGATTGATGCAAGATTTGCTCTTGCAAATTACTACTGGTCCGGTCTAGTGCTCCAGAATGTAGCAACTGAGCCAAATCATAGAATCATGGAGGGGATGGACTGACAGTACGTGTTGGTCCTGGGAGGAATTATTTAGTGGTACACCATCTTGACTCTGACCACTTGTCTGTGCAGCAGTAGTAATTGGTGCAAGTATCTGTATCTATTGTGGATTTCCGTTCAGTTCAATGTCAAAAGGTTTGCTTCTCAATGGGAGGGGAAGAAGTGTAAAAGTGTCAGGTGTCAACAAATGGTGTCTTTGCAGAAATTAGGGACCAAACCAAAGTAGAGTTGTTGGGATTGGGATCCTCTGCATTGAACGAATCAACGCAGAGATCTACGGGGCATAAGCATTAGAAGTGATCTGCACCGTCCGATCAAAAATCAAAAGCCAATATCAAGTGTCTTAGTTTTGATAGAGTAAAATTACCACAATACCTTCTCCACTGTTGCTACAGTATTTTAATGCAATACAACAATATAATACTATTTACTCTCTTACGAAACATTGTTTATATGATGGACTTCTGCGGTACTGCAGAGAATCTGGATCTGTGGCTTTAGTAGGCACCTAGGACTAGGAGGGTAAGGTAACTGGTTTCCTTTGGTTAATAGTGATTCACATTTCAATGTCAGTTACATCACTGATCCTGCTTGACTGGTCAGTCGGCCAAAATGATCTTACTGGCTATTGGATGCAACATGTTTCTTTGTTATCTTATCTGTTTGCTTTCTTGACTATGACAGAAAAAAAGAGTTATCATGGCACGCACAATGTTAATATCGCATCTATTCTCTTCTGAAAAAGAAATTGCATCGGTGTCAAAGTATATGTGGTTTTTATTTTAGACTAAAAAGCATACGTGCTTATTATTCGGTGCAATCAGTTTCAGTTGTAACCTAATTGCTCTTGAAACCATATGGATACAATTTTGTTCTTAGATACCATAGGAGAACTTTAAATTGTTTTAGTGGAGTGTTACAATGACACGCGAGTCCCATTTTTTTTTTTGCCACGTTGACACACATCTCCATGTTGACACGTGTTAGATTTCTTGCGACGTGTATCAGACACCCTACAGAGAGTCCTTGTGAGGAGAAGACACTACTGGAGAATTGATCTTTCCTGTCGGGTTTTTTTCCCGACGGGTGTACAATCAACCGACAGGAATTGTTTAGTTGCCGTCGGTTTGGATTCACCGCCAAGGATACAAGCAATTTTAGTGACGGTTATGTATTCAACCGTTAGGAAAATTATCATTCGCATCAGTTTCAATGCACCACAGGAAAATTACTATTTCTGTCGCGGGCTTCGCCATCAGGAAGTTTTGTTGCCGCGCCGAATATTTGGTCACTACACTTTGTTCCGGTCGGACTTCGGTCGAACCGACAGGAGAACAAGATAGTAGGTCAAAATCCCAAATCGGAATCTCAGTACTTCTCCAATCTCTACCACTTCGCCTCTTCCAGACGCGACACCCCCGCCTCCTCTAGGACGCCTCTTGCCCCCTCCCAGACGGCCCCCTCCGCCTCCTCCAGATCTCGCCCCCACCCCCTTGTCCGCCTCCACCTCCTCGAGATCTACACCCCCTACCTCGTCCCGGACACCCCCTCCGCCTCTGCCAGACGACACCACCCTTTAGCCCTCCCGATGCCCGCCCACCTCCGCCACCTCCAGACACCGCCGCCCCTCCACACCCCCCCCGGACGCCCCCCTCCCCGCCTCCTCCAGACGTCGCCGCCCCTCAGCTCCCCACCCTGCCCCCTCCGCCTCTCCAGACGTCGTGATGAGGACATCAAACCTAAGGATGTAACCACTGCTTCGACCTGTTGCACTGCATCCTCTACTTCAACAACATCTTCTCCGATAGAACTACTTTCGGCTACTGCAATGCCATATTACCCAATTGGATCGAGCTACATCTACATGCCATGGTGTTACATCTACATGCCATGGTGCCACGTCTACATGCCATGGTACTATGTCTACATGCCATGGTGCTACTGCATGTGCCAAGCAAGAGTTCAAGCTGGATACGTTTTGGAATCCAGTTTGGCCTCCGGAGACAGCATCGACTTCAAACGTGCATAACTTTCACATACAGAGTCCGTTGGAGGTCCACGAGTACTTGACGGAAATCTTATTTCGTTTTCTTTCCAACGGATTTAGCCTCACTGATAAATTCCTTCTGTACACGTCGGAATCACCAAAAGAAGATGTCAAATCACCTGTTTGGGCCAATTAGGGCCTTGTAATCGTACTCCACTTGGCCCATATGCCGGCGGGCCCCCTGCGGGGCGTGTACTGTTCATGTGAACAGTAAACACAAATTAGTACCACCCCCTTAGTTCTGTTAGATGTGTGTCTCCTCATCCCCTATTTAAGGAGGCCACACCCCCTCTAGTTTCCTTAGATTTTGTTTAGGGAAATGATAGATTGAGGACGTCCGGAGGGACTAGCTAACGTCGGACGCTAGATCCACCGTCCACGAGTAAGCTAGTTTTTTTTGTTGTTGTTGAAGTAGTTTGTCAATTACTGCAAAGAAGGTTTTACACGATGGTTGTCCGTCTTATGTCACCAATCTAACATTTTTCTCCGTTAAGTTTGGTTGGTTGATTAATTAACCTAGGCCGTAGGGATCAGTAACCCATATAGCAGCATAGGGGTCCCTAACAATGTTGCATCTGTAGAAAAAAAAGTTACGTACTATTCACGACGATGATGCAAATTTTTTCAACGTGTTTTTTCTCCATATGCTTTGTTTTGATTTGTGATGTTGCAACCATTGTCCGGTGATGTTGCAACCGTTGTCCGGGGATGTTGCAACTATTGTCCGGGTATGTTGCAACCATTGTCCGGGGATGTTGTAACCGTTGTCCAGAGGGGATGTTGCAACCGTTGTCCAGAGATGTTGCAACCATTGTCTTAGGATGTTGCAACCATTGTCTGGGGATGTTGCAATCGTTGTTCGGGGATGTTGCAACCGTTGTCCGATGATGTTGCAACCATTGTGCGGGGATGTTGCAACCGTTATCTAGACATGTTGCATTTTCGGACCGTACGATGGAACCTATTCCTATAGGCCACGCCATCTTCTAATTAATCAAGTAACTGAGGGGTGTGGGGCCACTATTGAGGACATCAATTAACCAGATGAGAGTCAATGGTTTTGATTAACCTTCGTAACTTTAATCCAATAGTGGCCGAACCGTATGATGAAAATCTCGGCGTCGGACATACGAGCCATGGCAGCATCCAACAAAAAAATGTTGCGATCGTCAAAAAAGGGTAATGATCCCACACATACGTCCGATAGGAAGCAAACCGCTCGGACGCCTCATCACTTGGGGTTGCTAGTATCACCCGTATAAATAGGAGAGCATGCAGCATGATTGCTAGCTCTTTCTTTCACGCTACATGCGTCGACGCAGATGGTGGTCGGTTTGGTCGGTATTGCATGGCGGGCGGTTGGGCCGTGCGTTTGCCGATTTATAAGCGGTAGGGCATCGCCGCAGCGCGCGTTGTCCCTCCCCGTGGAGGAGAGCGTGTGGGGAAGAAGTGGAAACCGGCAAGGCAAGGCATATCAAAGTCAAGACATTCAAACCGCCAGTAGACATGTTTTTGATCAGACGGGTGGGATGCTCCACCCGTACGTCCAACTACTAATAACGCCCTTTTGTTTATGTTTAGTTTGCCTTCGTTGCAACTTGTATCTTTTGCGTGTGTCGACTAGACCACCCAATAAAGATCCTTATTTAGAATCCCAACTGAATTCAAATATTTCAATTCCTATTTGCAATTTCAGATTGATTTATCTTGTTCTTGCGTGCTTCTTTGGTGTATACAGGAATCGACCTTCATGGTTAGGTCATCTGGGTATTCGTGCACGGTTGATAACGACTTGTCGAGTAGTTCAGCGATTGCATGGTTTCGAGCCTTACATGTTCGTAGCTAGGATCGTGAGAGTTGAGCGACTGCTACCGAACTTATCGTCTCATCGAAAGATCGGGCCAAAACAAGGACCCTCGAGTTCATCAAGTGGTATTAGAGCTCCACCTCCTGTTAATTCAGCAAGCGTGAAAAGCGTTGCATGATGTCTTTCATGTAAGGCGTGAGAGGTGCATCTTCCTCAATGTTGGGCATGCTATCCCCCCCTTGTGACCATGAACCTTTCATTGTTAGTATCAAAGCAAAGAATAAATCACAGTGTATATGTCCCTATGAACTACTAGGTTATGGAGTTTCACAAGTCACTCAAACTCAAGCTTATATCCCGTTCTTACAAGTTCTTACCAATGCAGCAAGGAAGTGGTACAACTGGTCGCTGGTTCGTGATACTCTCACTTGCGATTAGCCCAACGATTGCGAGGAATGACACCTGCTGAGTTAGTAGGAAGTGGAGCTCGGAAGGCTAGTATGTAGCAAAGGAGTAGCAATTGTTCAAATCAGTATGCAAAGTTGAAAAGCAGTTCAAAGTACTAGTCACAAGTGTTGGTCCTAGTCTAAACCAAGCCTAGCTAGAGCAACTCACAAGAACAACTAGTAGTAACAACAAAAAGCTAGCACAAGAACTATCAAGGAAAACGAGCAATGGATGACTATGCTAAACTGAACAAGAGAAAAAAAAATCAAGAAAAGAGGCAGCTCTGAAATTTTTTTTGTTAACTTTCTTTCTTCTTCTTTTTTTTTCTTCTCTCTGTCTTTTTTTAATAACTCGGAAGCTACTGGAACCAAAAACAAAAAGAAACTTGGATCCTCCTGTGAGACCTTGCTCTGAGAACTTGTATCCTCCTCGTGAATTAACTAGAAAAACTGCTCCCTGATGCGGCGACAACGGCGCCGACCAAAGCAAGCCGGGCGTTTCGCTCCTCGATGTGGCGGCATAGTATACCCGCGACGCCCCGAGAAGCGAGGCGGTCTGGCTGATCCAGAGGCGGGGACGACAACGGGCGACGGTGGTCGGCGGTGTTGGCCGGATCCGTCGAGGCAAGCGGCGGCGGCGACTCTCCGAAGCGGCTTCGGATGGAGTCGGCGGCGGCTTCCTGAGTGGTGGCGTCGTCCCGAAGCGGTGGCAGCCCAAGAAAAATCCGAGCGGCGGCTCAGATGGCGGTGGCGGAGACAGCTCTCCGAAGCGACTCCGGATGGAGTCAGCGGCGGTGTCGTCCCGAAGCGGCGGTGGCCCAAGAAGAATACGAGCGGCGGCTCAGATGGCAGCGGCGGCGGTGGGGCAAGCTTGGGCGGTTGTGGCCGAAACGAAGAGGCGTGCGGACAAAAAAATAGCAAATCTATTCTGCCTGCCGCCGTCTCGCGAGCGCGCCTTCCTCGCATTTCCTCGGCGCGTTCATCAACGATCTTCGCTTCCTTAGTGCATCGTCATCAAGCCGAGCGATGCGGCATCGCCTCGGTCCAAGCGGTACAATTTTGTTCGCAGTTCCTTTGGCACCAGCACCTTTTGGTCCTCGCTCCAGGTGGAGGCGCTGCTCCCAGGCGCGTACACGTGCAACAGCTCTACCCGGGAGAAAAGGACCAGCAGAGCACAGATTTGCTGTTGTTCACGCGGAGGTATCTAACACAAGTGGTACGTGGAAAGCAAAAGAGCGCAGTCACCAGGTCCCAAATCACCAAATTCTTGTTCGGTTGATTCTCCTGGTGAGATCCGGGAGCACTTCCTCGGGACTCGACGATTTGCAAGAGACTCTAAACTAGACCAATCTAGATAGGAAACTAGCACAATGACTCGACAATGCAACGAAAATTCAACAACGCAAACTAAAAAGAAAAATTGCAAAGGCACAGATTGGTTTGGATGATGAACTAAACCTTTTTTTTTTAATTTTCGTGGCTATTTGGACTGTAGGAAAAAAATTCTCACCGATGAATTGTAGCTCTGATACCACCTGATGAACCCTAAGGTCCGATTGTTGGCCCGATCTTTCGATGAGACGATAAGTTCGGTAGTCGTCGCTCAACTCTCACAATCCTGGCTACGAACACGTAAGGCTCGAAACCATGCAATCGCTGAACTGATCGACAAGTTGTTATCAACCGTGCACAAATACCCGGATGACCTAACCACGAAGATCGATTCCTGCATACACCAAAGAAGCACGCAAGAACCAGAGAAAGCAATCTGAAATTGCAAATATGGATTGAAATATTTGATATAAATTGGGATTTTGAATAAGGATCTTGACTGGATGGTCTAGTCGACACACGCAGAAGGTACGAGTTGCAACAAAGGCTAACTAAACATAAATGAAATTCAAGAAAACTAGAGGGGGTGTGGCCTCCTTAAATAGGGGATGAGGAGCCACAAATCTAATAGAACTAAGGGGGTGGTACTAATCATGTTTTACTGTGCACATGAATAGTGCACGCACCCCGGGTGGCCCGCCGGCATATGGGCCAAGTTGAGTACGATTACAAGGCCCAAATTGGCCTAAACATGTGATACGACATCTTCTTTTGGTGATTCCAATGTGCATAGAAGGAATTTTTTGGTGAGGCCAGATCCGTTGGAAAGAAGATGAAATAAGCTTTCCGTCAAGTACTCATGGACCTCCAACGGACTCTGTATGTGAAAGTTATGCACGTTTGAAGTCGGTGCTGCCTCCGGAGGCTGAATTGGATTCCAAAACGTATCCAGCTTAAACTCTTGCTTGGCACATGCAGTAGCACCATGGCATGTAGACGTGGCACCATGGCATGTAGACGTAGCACCATGACATGTTGACGTAGCTCAATCCAATTGGGTAATATGGCATTGCAGTAGCCGAAAGTAGTTCTATCGAAGAAGTTGTTGTTGAAGTAGAGGATGCAGTGCAGCGGGTCGAAGCAGTGGTTGCATCCTTAGGTTTGATGTCCTCATCACCTCCTGTTGCCGCCCCCACTGCTGTCAGTGTTGCACAACCACACTGTAACCCATCCGTTGCTAGCTCATGGGCCGATGAGGTAAAAGATGAAGCGAACCCATATGTTGCTGATACGGAGTCCGACGGTGGGGTCATTCCCAACAATGATTGTGATCATTGGCAACGACGCTTCAATCGACAAGGTATGAAAAGAGGTCCACCACGTGAGGTACGTGACCATAATGATTCACTTGGTAAAATTAAATTCACTATGCCTCTTTTTGTTGGTAAATATGATCCTGATGCTTATCTCACATGGGAGTTAATCGTAGACCAAAAATTTTTGCATGCCATAAATTTCCTGACAATAAAAGGGTTAGGGCTGCTACTAGTGAGTTCACAGATTTTGCTTCTATTTGGTGGGATGAATTGTTCCGTAATGAATGAAACATACCTAGAACTTGGGATGCTATGAAGAGAGCTATGCGAGCTAGATTTGTGCTATCATATTATTCTTGTGATTTGTTTAATAAATTGCAACGCTTAAGACAAGGTAGTAGTTCTGTAGAGGATTATTATCAAGAATTGCAAACTGGTTTGTTGCGTTGTGGTTTAGAAGAAACTGAAGATGCTAAGATGGCTAGATTTTTGGGAGGTTTAAACCGTGAAATTCAGGATATTTTAGATTATAAAGAATATAATTCTATCATCCGTTTATTCCATCTTGCTTACAAAGCTGAAAGAGAAGTGCAGGGTTGACAATCTCGCTCTAGGGGCAATATTGGAGGATCTTTTGTAGGTCGGCCAATGCAGCAACAACACATGGCACCTTCCTCCACTTCTGGTTGTGATGCATCCTCCTCAAGCCGTGCACTCCCTGCTGCTCCTTTCACTCCTGCACATGTCCTTGAGGCAAACAAATCAGCAAAGGTACAAGTGCTCATAAAAAGTGCTTCTTCCGTTGTTTCTACAGGGCGATCTAGAGATGTACAATGTCACCATTGCAAAGGATTTGGGCACGTGATATGCGATTGTCCAAGTCAGCAAGCTTTGCTTATCAAGGACAATGGTGAGTACACTTCTGCTAGCGATATTGAGGAAGAACATGTTTTGATTGCAACTAACAATGCAGGTGATGAAACCGAGGAAGAACAATTAGGCCATGAGGCATCTGATAAGTACTAAGCCTAGTTGTCCAGCGTGTGCTAAGTGCTCAAATGTAGCTTACTGAACAAAATCAATGCCACACTTTGTTTCAATCAAAGTTCATCATCAAAGAATGTTCATGCAAAGTCATCATCGATGGCGGAAGTTGCAACAATCTTACTAGCACTGACATGGTCGAAAAGCTTGGCTTGACCACAACTCAACACTCTCATCCTTACTACATTCAATGGCTGAATTCTTGTGGTAAGTTGAAGGTGACTAAACTTGTGCGCGTATATTTTTCTATTGGATCATATTATGATTATGTTGATTGCGATGTTGTACCTATGCAAGCATGCTCGTTATTATTAGGTAGACCTTGG
Organism: Phyllostachys edulis; assembly: GCA_036346405.1. Classification (NCBI taxonomy): domain Eukaryota; kingdom Viridiplantae; phylum Streptophyta; class Magnoliopsida; order Poales; family Poaceae; genus Phyllostachys; species Phyllostachys edulis. The sequence continues at coordinate 12,260,339 of CM070547.1, read as the reverse complement.
CAATATGATAGATATACTGAACATCATGGTAGATCTAATCATTATACTTTCACATATAAAGAAAAGAAAATCACTTTGCTTCCAATGTCTCCTGTTGCTATATTAAAGGACGAATTAGAAAGAACTGAGAGAACAAGTACAGAGAACACAAAAGATGATCATAAGATTATAGCACCAAGTGAAATTAAATTGAAAGCACCTGTTATGTTAGCTACAAAATCTGATTGCATTGACTTGGAACAACATCAATTTGAATGCTCTACTATGGTTTGCAAAGAATCTTTGTGTCCTTTAGAAGATATGCATGTTTCTTTGTCTCCTGTTGCTACTAACTTTTTGTAGGAAAGTGATGATTTGGAGACAACGATTGAGTCGAGGACGACTCAAATTCAAGAAAGGGAGGATGATGAGGACATCAAACCTAAGGATGCAACCATCGCTTTGACCACAGACCGTGATCCTCTACTTCAACAACATCTTCTCCGATAGAACTACTTTCGGCTACTGCAATGCCATATTACCCAATTGGATCGAGCTACGTCTACATTCCATGGTGCTACGTCTACATGCCATGGTGCCACATCTACATGCCATGGTACTATATCTACATGCCACGGTGCTACTGCATGTGCCAAGCAAGAGTTCAAGCTGGATACGTTTTGGAATACAGTTCGGCTTTCGGAGATAACACCGATTTCAAACGTGCGTATCTTTCATATACGGAGTCCGTTGGAGGTCCACGAGTACTTGATGGAAAGCTTATTTCGTCCTCTTTCCAACAGATCCAGCCTCACTGATAAATTCCTTCTGTGCATGTCGGAATCACCAAAAGAAGATATTGTATCATCTGTTTGAGCCAATTTAGGCCTTGTAATCGTACTCAACTTGGCCCATATGCCGGCGGGCCACCTGGGGGCATGTACTGTTTATGTGAATAGTAAACACGAATTAGTACCACCCCCTTAATTCTATTAGATGTGTGGCTCCTCATCCTCTATTTAAGGAGGCCGCACCTCTCTCTAGTTTCCTTGGATTTTGTTTATGTTTAGTTTGCCTTCGTTGCAACTTGTATCTTTTGCGTGTGTTGACTAGACCACCCAATCAAGATCCTTATTCAAAATCTCAACTCAATTCAAATATTTCAATTCCTATTTACAATTTCAGATTGCGTTATCTTGTTCTTGCGTGCTTCTTCGGTGTATGCAGGAATCGACCTTCGTGGTCAGGTCATCCGGGTATTCGTGCACGGTTGATAACGGCTTGTCGAGCAGTTCAGCGATTGTGTGATTTCGAGCCTTGCGTGTTCGTAGCCAGGATCGTGAGAGTTGAGCGACTACTATCGAACTTATCGTCTCATCGAAAGATCGGGCCAAAACAAGGACCTTCGGGTTCATCACGTCGTCGCCCCTCCGCCCTCTCCTGGACGCCGACCAAGGTCAAAATCCCAAAATCAAGCCCCACCTCCACCGCAGCTCTGTGAGTATGCTCCTAATGGTAGTCGATTTCTTGGCTTTTTATGAGATAAGGAATGGGAAGCTAGAGTAATGTGAATCCTGAATGATGTAGTCGTGTCGAACTCTTCTCGACAAAAGTCTAAATCATGAAGGCTGGTGAAGTCTCCCTACAGCTCTGTGGATACATTATCCGGTTAGTAGATCCCCTATGCTATCTTTTTGTTCAATGTGATGCTACCTTTTGTGATGTAATAATTATTTGCTTGGCTACATGTTTTGCTATTTTTGGAATGACAGTCTGTGATATAAGTTTAAGCTACTTGCAAATGTATTTTATTTATTATGTTGAAGCACTTGCAATGTTTGAATCATTGTCTCTATGTTGTGTGTACGTAATTGTTGTGTAGCTACTAGGTAGGATTCCTTTGTTTCTTTAGGTTAATCCAACATGATCATTATAGTAGGATTGTTGTCGATGCTCTTCTTATCACAACTTCTCATAAGGATGACACATATGTAAAACTGATGCATTAATTCTGTTATACACACAGAAAAATTTAATGGTAGATTGTGAATGGATGTATACCAGTTGGCATCGTGGTGGTGCTCCCTCTAATGAATGGATAGAACGCACCAATGTACTTTTTGACTGTGCCTTCATAATGGATGGTGTAGTTCAAGGTGGTACCATTAAGTGTCCATGTGCCATGTGTCGGAACTATTTTCGGTACAAAAGGGATGTTGTGGAGATGCACTTGTGTAAATATGGGTTTAGGGAGAACTATAAAACATGGACTTCACATGGCGAGAGACTTGATAGGATTGGCAAATCTAACTTGCCAATAAGCCATGAGGGATTTGATGAAACTGACCATGTAGACAATAAGTTGGTTGACCTTGCTAGTGATGATCCACCAACAATTTGTCAGGAGCCAACGGCTTCAGCCCGGGCCTTCTACAGGATGGTCGCTAGTGCTGATGAAAAGGTCCATCACAACACAACACACTCATCTCTGTCTGCTGTGGTCCGTTTGCTTGCTATAAAACACAGTACAATATGTCCATTGCATAGTATGATGATACTCTACGGATAATCCATGAACTACTGCCTCCCAACTCTAATTTGGCTGAGGATTTCTACCGTTCAAAGAACTTGTTAGAGGGCTTTGGTATGCCATATGTGAAAATTGATGTTTGTTATAATAATTGCATGCTTTACTACAAAGATAATGAACATAAAGATAAGTGTGACTTTTATGGTACCTCTCGCTATGAGGAAGGCCATAATAAAATCCCACGTAAAGTCTTGTAGTATCTGCCCATTACTAATAGGCTAGAAAGGTTGTATGCACATGAGGAGACAACAAAGCTAATACAATCACACAAGCAATCCACATCTGGTAAGATGGTGCACCCTTGTGATGGTTTAGCATGGCAACAGTTCAACAGAGACTTGCCTAACTTTGCTAGAGATCTCATAAATGTGCGACTCGCTGTTTCAACTGATGGTTTCACACCCTTCAGTTTGGGTGCTGCTCCTTACTCATGTTGGCCAGTCTTTATCACTCCATTAAATCTTCTGCCAGGCAAGCTCATGAGGGCAGAATACATATTCCTTGCCCTTGTTATCCCTGGTCCTCAACATTTAGGAAAGAAATTGAATATTCTAATGCAACCTTTAGTTGATGAGCTGCTCAAGTTGTGGGAGGGGGTAGAAACATGGGATGCTTCACTGAAGGAAAACTTTACAATGAGGGCAGCCTATTCATGGTCCACCCATGATTTTCCTGCTTATGGTAACTTTGCTGGATGGAGCACCCATGGTGTGTTAGCGTGTCCACAATGTCTGTATGATTGCAAAGCATTTCAACTTCGTAGTGGTCGCAAGGCTTGCTGGTTTGATTGTCATAGGCGTTTCCTACCTAGGGACCATGAATTCAAAACCCAAGCTAATGCATTTTGAAAGAACACAAAGGTGTTGGACGAAGCTCCTAGGCATTTAACGGGAGAGGAAGTCCAAGCCCAAATGAATGCATCATTAGTTGATACAAAAAGCTTTGGTAAAACACACAATTGGACCCACGTAAGCTGCTTTTGGTAACTTCCATGCTTTAACAAATTACTTCTTTGACATAACATTGATGTCATGCATAATGAGAAAAATGTAGCTGAGGCTATATGCAACACATGCTTTGACATATCCGATAAGTCTAAAGATAATGTGAAGGCGAGGCAAGATTTAGCACAAATTTGCAACCACCCATCATTGCACTTGGAGTTGAAGGACAATGGGAAGTGGCACAAGCCAAGGGCAGCATTTTGCATTGACAGAAATGACAAGACAACAATACTTAAATGGTTTCAAGAACTCAAGTACCCCGATGGGTATGCAGCCAACATTAGGAGGGAGGGGCGGGGGGTAAACCTCTTGCAAATGAAGATCTTTGGTCTAAACAACCATGACTACCACATCTTCATGGAACGCTTACTCCCAGTTGCATTCCGTGGATTCGTTCCGGAAAATATGTGGGTGTGTTTGGCCGAGCTTAGTTTTTTTTTCCTATAGACAATTGTGTGCTAAAGAACTAAGCAACGATGTCATATGTTCACTTGAAGAGAACATTGCAGTTCTTCTATGCAAATTAGAGAAGATATTCCCTCTGGGTTTCTTCAATCGTATGCAACATCTAATTATACATCTTCTTTATGAGGCACGATTCGGAGGTCCTGTCCAGAACAGCTGGATGTATCCGTACGAGAGGTAAAATTAGTATATCGTCAATAGCCTTCTAACTTTATACTTGCTATTCCTAAAGTCTTGGGCTGGTCCTGCAGGTGTATTGGAAAGCTAAGAAAGAAGGTACGAAATAATGCTCATGTTGAGGGGTCCATAGTTGAGTCTTACCTAGTAGAGGAGGCTACAAATTTCCTCTCACTTTATTTTAATCCCAATGTGAGATCAATTAGAAACAAGATTCCTCGATACGACGATGGTGCCTGTACCTTCCAAAGTTCATGTAACCTTGAAATTTTTCAATTCATTGGTAGATGCATGAGTTGTCAGGGTTGTTGTGATCTCACAAACGAGGAGTGTCGTGATCTCACAAATGAGGAGTACAAGGCTACTTACTTGTACATATTGACGAACCTACCATAGATGGGTGATTTCTTTGAGTATGTGTTCAATTTAAAAACTCTAAATCATTTTCCATAAATTCTCTTTGAGTATGTTTTCTAATTTATTCTCTTCTTTTAGGAAATTTGATATAGAATAATGAAAGAGCCGAATTACACCAACAGAGAATCAACTTCGCGAATTAAGATTAAATGGTTGGAAATCTGGTCGTGGCGCCATTCATGGTCCTTTTTTTTACTGGTTTAAAACCAAAGTAATGTTGTTGAACACTTAAAGTTATATATTCTTAGCCTTCTTACATCATCCAGAAAGTAAGAAATTAAATTATATATGTAGTGCATGAAGATATCTAGCATTAACAATGCCTTGCACCAAATTTCTTATGGTTTCTCCAAAAGGGTAACCACTTATGGATGCTATGATATGAATGCATACAGATTTTGGTCCAAGAAGTATGAGAATGCTAAATCAGGATTAACTACTGCCAATAGTGGTGTTTGTGTGTATTGTATTGACGAAGATGATAATATGCTTGAGTACTATGGTGTCATTGAGGACATCATCAAAATTTCGTGGGAAGACGGCATGAAACTAGAGATGGTTTTATTTGATTGTCGTTGGTTTGATCCAACCCCTGTCGGAGTTAGGCGTTCTGAAAATTTGGGATTGGTAGAAATTAAGCACACGTCTAGGTTTTCGAATTTTAAACCTTTTGTCATGGCAAGTCAAGTGAAACAAGTGTATTATCTTATCCATGCAAGTCCAGACAAAATCTATTGGATTGGTGGGTTGTGTATCATGTTTCTCCACATGGATGTGTACTTCCTAGCGGCATCAATGACGATTCCATTCCTCCAGAAGGGCCACCATAAGATATATCGTTCTATCAAGAGGATGGTTTGGAAGTACATTTTGTTATCGATTTAGGGAATGACCTAGACATTGTGATGCCATGCATTTCAGATGAGATAACCGATCCTAAAGACTTGGACTTTCTGGCCAACCAAAATGTTGATGGTCAAGAAGATGAAGACAGCCATGAAGATGAAGAAGTGGATGAAGGCGATGAGCTTGAAGCCCCTCACTATGATCCAGATGATTTCTAACTTTGTGTTGCTTACATTGTCAAATTTGTCAAACTATGTTGTTTCATTTTGTTGCATGTAGCATGTTGTACTCCCCGTAAGTGAAAATAGTTGTACATGCACTAAGTTTTTGATGTAATTTTATGTCTTTGTTATGTGGTGTTGTATGAAATGTCGCCTGTTCCTATAAGCTTTATTCCATTAAACTGAAAAAGTTATGACACAAAGGCACTGATGACAACTGAATATGTCTTTGCTATGCAGGTGATGAACGGCCTTCACCACAGCGGTCTATCGGCAAGGCAGTGTGCAGCCAGTCGGTCCTCGAACAACAGCAATCATGGTGATAGTACCTCCTGAAGAACCGTGACTTCTGGTGCTACGGAGCAGTCTGCACAAAGAGGGAGAAAGAAGAGGTCACGGACCCAATTAAGAGTACCTCCGCAAGGTCGGAAGGTTGACCTTGAACCTCAGGGTGATGAGTAAGTTTCACAACGCATGTGCTTTCTTCGGCATCCATCATGCATCATTCATCATTCTAGCATCAGTTCATCAATTCATGCATCATGTAGTATATGCCGCTTGAGTCTTGACTGTTGAGCAGTACTAGTATAAAACACAGTACTAGTATAGTTTGTTCCCCAAGATTTGACATGGACATGTTTTCGCAGTTCATGCGTTAAGAAGGTGAAGAAAGGCTTGTATTACTTCTGCAGGGTTCATTTCCTATTAGCAGCGGGCCCCAATGAAACAGCTAACCGATCCACCCATTTAAATATGCCCTCTCTAGATTCTTTACCTACCATTTTTTTGCATACGAAAGTGGAAACCAACTCTGAACAGATATAGATATGGAGTTCAAACAAGACCGAAAAGTCAACCATAAGGCTGTTTTTTCCTCATATTCTTTCAGGCTGAATAGTAGCAAACCTAGTTAAAACAAGAGTTCAACCATAAGGGAAAAAGACTAGTGCTTGGCTGAGAACACTAACCTATTGACCACCATCTCTTCCCCAACTCCAGTAGCTAGACACAGTGAGCCTGCAACCCTAGTTGCCATGGTGAAGAAACCTAAATTCATTACGAATTTTCCTTGGTGTAGTTATGAATTCAGCTCATGACAAAACAGCAATATGTAGGCTCTAAATGCAAGCTATGCATCCAGTTGGATGTTTCTGGACTTTTTACACAGGATCCAAGTTCTTTTGCAAAACGCATGCTAAACTTGAATGCTTATGCCAAATAATGACTAGATGTATACAATCTGCCCCTCAAAACCGATTTGTGTTAATTACCAAAGGATACTAAGCTGCAATTGATGCTAGGTTTTAATTAAGGATTTTCAGTTTGCAAAAGTGATATTACCTCACCATCAGGGGGCACATTTTTCCTTGCAATACACTAATATACTTGTGTACCACTTACTCGTTTTGTTCTAATTATGTACAGGCAATTCAAGTACGTAAATTACCACCTCAAAGACTACAAGTATAGCACACAACTTGGAGTTATTCTCAAACGAGAATACCCGGGCACCGTGAAGAAATTGGATCACAAAGGCGATCTCATTGATATCCGCCCGGTGACCACGTGGGCAGATTATTATCTGGATGAAAACGACATTGGAGAGACAAATGTAGATCGAGTGAAGCAAGAGTTCTGGGTATGATTGATACTCCTAGTTTACATACAGTCGACTATTACATTTTCATCTAACTATGCATTTCCTACATAAATATGCAGGCTTTTTTTTTCTGTGGGTGATGAGGACAAGGAAGAGGCTGACCGTGTTTTCGAACGGTATGCAGCGAAATGAGTACGAGATATGATGTACCAAGCTCGTGTGGATATGGTCAAGAAGTACTACGAGAACCATGGAGAGAAACTTGATGACGCTCTAGCCTGTCCAAGAGAGCTTTCAGAAGAACAATACTTGCAGGTCAGGCCTGACTGGTGCAAAGAGGAAGATTGGCCTAACCTCTGCCATTATTAGGTCACCGAGTATTTCAAGGAAAAGCGAAGGAAAGGCCAACAATCACGGTTGGAATCCGAAGATGTTGCTCAAAATAGAGGAGGGTCGCAACCATTTGCAGAGACACAACAATTTCTAGTATGAAATCTATCCATTACTTAAGCATTTATTGCATTGTTATCTTTTTTATTCTAATTTGTACTTATCCTGTTAAAACAAATGCAAGGTTACCTGACTGTTTGAGCAGTCCATCTAGAGGGCAGGCATCAAACAAGCGATGGAACCCCCCCAAAAAAAAAAAGATAAAAGTTTTATCATATTTTATCCAGAGAACTATAAACTAGGCCTGGGTAGAATTCTCATAGAATATTCAATATTCTCCTAAATTGAAAAGAGATAGTGCTTTGATCTCACAAAAATTTTTGATACTGGACCATCACTTTCTGAAGCTTTATATTGGAGCTAAACCTTTTCCAGACCTTTACTAACTGCTTGCATTTCTTCTGCCAACATTTTTAGTTGTATCTGTTGAAAAGCATCAATTAGAAAAATGCAAGTACATCTCGGGAGTAAAAATACAAACACTACTAGAAAACGGGGCAAACCTGACGGTCCCAAATTACCCTGACGGGCCCGCAACGGCCGTCAAGGTTTATTATTTTGGTGACGGTAATAGTAACTCCCTCAGAAAAATTCTAATTTTCCTGACAGTTATAATAAAACCATCAATATAATATATTTTCCTAACGGTTACAACCGTCAGGTTAATTGTTTGGGAATTTCGAGCGCGGGAATTTGCCTCACGCGCCAGACCACCGCGCCAATAGTTACTGTGCCACGCGAATTGCAATTTTCCTGACGTGTAAAGCACACCGTCAAAACAATGTTTGGGTAGAAAAACCTAAGCACTTCTCCCCAAACAGACGCCTCAAATCCTAGCTTCCTCATCCATCTGCCGCCCCAGCTCCACCCCCGCCTCGACTCCACCCGGCTCCACCACCGCCCCACCTCCACCCGCCGCCCGCCTCCACCTCGCTCCACCCCTCGCGCCTCCTCCCGATCCTCCCGCGCATCTCCACGCCAGATTCTCCGTCTCAGACCCTTTCGCCCCAGAGCCCTAGCGCCTCCCCTCCAAGGCGCCTCCACGTCGCATCTCCCGACCTCCATTGCGCCTCCCCGCTCGCCTACGCCAGATCTCCCGGCCTCAGACCTCGCCTCCCACCGCCTACACGCTCACCTTGTGCACGCTCGCCTCCGATCAAGGCCTCCCTCGGTCGCCCTCCCTCCCGATAAGCGCCTCCTCGGCCTCCACCAAGCGGATCCGGCCTCCACGGCGCTCACAGCTCCGGCCATCTCCAGCAAGAAGCCCACCCTTGCCTCCTTCCTCGATCCGAAGGTAGCCCAAGATTTGTGTGCTCGATAGCTTCATGCTTCATATAAATTTGGTATAATATAAATTATTTGCATATGCTTAATGTGCTTTATTGTGTATCATTTGTCCTTGAAAGAATCCATGTTCTTCACTCTTCCTGCAAAGCATTAGCTCAATGTAGAAAAGCCACTTGCGAAGACGACCAAAATTAACTATCCTTTTTTTTATATAAACTATCCAACCTTTGTTATACATCCCATGGAAAAAGTAGTCTTTTAAGTTTGGGGTGAGATATATCTTGAGAGGAAATAAGTTTGATCCTTGACCTGAAATAACAATCAGGGGTTGCAAGGTGATTTCAGCAGAACAATATGGAAATCAAATGAACTATCTGAGTTTGTTTCTTTGTGTCCCAAATTTCCTAATAGGATGAAGTGTAGAACTCAATTGACATCAAATTCGATAGCATAGAAACCAAACAAACTATTTTAATTTACATAAGCTGCACAGTAGCTATTCAATGAAACAACATGCTTCAACTGAAATTTTTGAACGATACCTTGTCACCGACAGCTTGTGCAGAAGATACTAATGGGGGAGGTGTATGGACCTGGAACCAGATATGTTTGCCATAATATATATGTGATACGACACTTAGCTTCTTGGTTCCTTTGATGCGATGGTGATGGTTTCAACTTTCAAATGCAAGTCTTGTGTCTGTGTGCTGTGCTCAGGATGGTGTGCTTGATACTTTGATGGCTTTATTTATAGGATACATGTCAAAACTGTGCCAATGTGGGTGGCTTATGTGTTTGTTCATTCAATTGTTTAATTAGCAGTTGAATAGCTATTTTGTTCACACCACACCAATACTGTGACAAATAGTATATATAATCTTCAGTCATTCAATTGCCAATAATGCAGAGGGGATATATAAGAAAACAAAGGAAGCATCCTGTGCAATGTTTGAAACGTAGACATTGTATCCTTGATGCTTACCCAAGTGTGTAGTATAAAATAGTAGACTTGTGCAATTTGTAACACTTAACTGGCTAACCGAGTTCAAAGTGTGTCAAGTGTCAACTGCACCTACCTGTCACTTGTAATATGGTAATATGATTGTTTTAATATGTAGCCTTCAGAATCTCTGCTAGCATGATTTTAATGTGTAATCTTCTTGCCTTCAGAATCGCTTGCACTCTATATGATGAAATGTTCACCTTCTTTTTTATGCGGGATGGTATTGTTGAGAGAGCTCTGATGCCAATGGTATTATGATTTCACCAACATGTTCTAGGCGATTTTGCGGTATTGTCGAGAAAATATTTATTTCATATTAATTTGTGTAATGTGTGTCCACCTTTGTACTAAGCATTCAAGATTGTATTGCAGAGCATGAGGTTTCTTTCACTTTCAGCATGAGGTTTCTTTCACTTTCAGTCTCTATGGAAAAACACTGCATCCCTATGATAGGGCATCGGAAAAATTGTTTTATGTAAGTATTGCATTACTTGTTTGCAGGATTCTTTGCTAGTTTCATATTTGGTCAAATGGCTTTTAGTGGATATAATCTATGAGAAATAATCTTAACTAATTGGTGACCTTGATGCGTGCATAGGTACTTATTTAATTAAAAATTTATGCGATTCTGAGATGTGGCAATGTAATGGTCAATGTACATGATACATCTATTTGTCTCAGATGCCTACCGATTGATTGGTCATACTAGCAAGTCTGATTACTCGGAGGATGGAATTAATCATGGAAGACTAACAATGTAGACCGATGTCATGAATGTTGATAGGTAAACGGCATGAGCATGAGCAATATGAAGGAAGAGAACTTGCATTTTTTTTCTTGATAATGCAAATATATCCATTTTACTCCCAGCTAATGCAGGAGTTTAGCTTTTAGTTGTTGATCCCACACATTTGTGTAAGCGCTAACCTGTGCTATTGTCATAAACATATTATTAAATATCGTTAAATGTTGTTAAATATTATTAATTACGTTAAACGGCATCAAAAAAACCATTACTGTCCTTAGGGGCATTTAATACATTTAACACCTCGGAAGCTACAGCCAGCCTACCTAAAATTGGCCTACTTCTATTAACTTGGCTTTTGCTATCGTCATTAAAATTGTACTCTGTGCGTGTTATGATGCTTATAACCTTCATGTTGTTTGGCAGATTTGCTTGGACTTTTTCCCCCTCCCGCAATTTTAGTCGATCATCCTCATCTTTGGTTCGGTCTTCTCCTTCAGTTTTGTCGTGAACATATTGAAACTTTTAAGAAATCGATGTAGAGTACAAGGAGTTGTCTTTAGAATCGACATCGAACAATCGGGACGACTTAGGCATTAGGTTGTCAACCCACATTCATTTCAGATCTTCTTGATCTTTGTTATTGAAAGCTTTGCCTTATGTTGGTGCAAGGGCGTTTCAATCTTGAGGCTCGGCGGTAAGAACTACCATAGGACATGCAAAATACTTTATCTCATATCTCTCACATGATAGATCAGTACAATTATTTTCATGTATTGCTCACATGATACATACTTTATCTGTTATCTCACATGGTAGGTCAAAGTATAATTTTTAGTCTATAAATACCTTATCTCATATCTCTCACATGATAGGTCAAGAATAATCGCTTATGTGTTTGTGTGGGTTAAATTTGAGGTGATTTTAGACTACATGGTTACCTTATCCTTTCTCCATATTTTGCACCTAAAAAATTGCTTATGAGATGTTTTGTTGTTTTGATTGCTTTCAAGCTGGTGAATAGATTTGTAGGACCGAAATGGCGACAGAGGGGGGGGGTGAATGTCGCTCTCTTTAAAATCGACCCCGAAGCAAAAGATTAAAACAACTCACAAATCGACAAGCATACATAAAGGACTCTCGCCTATAGAAGCTATAAACTCCAATGAATCAAAGCCTCGAGCAATTTAATCTCGGCACCACTCGTGTGATGGCAAAGACACCAAGCTAAAAAGCACAACTCCAGTTGCAACAAGATGACAGCCACAACAATTAACACCAAATTCTCAACACAAAAAAAACTACAGCAGACCAAGATCTCTTGTATATTCCAAAGAAATTTCCAATAAATACTTTATCTCTCTGGGCAACAGCCTACCAGACAAGCACTCAAAGCAAAACAGGATAAAAGCGAGGGCTCTACAAGCCGCCCTAGTGCTCCGTGATTTTAGCACAGAGGGCCACGGCTTCGGTTTCACGGAAGAACAAGCCGCCACACTACTAAAAGCGCGAATTAAAAGCAAAGACAAAGCGAACTCAAAAGCAAAGAATACCGCAACAACAGGGAATCAATAATGCTGATCTGATTTTTCTCTGCCTAACCGAGCTCCAGATTGTGCGATGCTTACAAGCCACCGCATGCAGCAAGAGACTGAGATGCAACACGCAAGATCCAATCAGCAGCAGCAAATCTTCAGCGAAACCGGCCGCCACAGTTTTCTCAAAGCGGTAGAAGCCGACCAGCAATCAAGATTTAAAATAATCTAAAACAGGAAGCTTAGACGCAATTTTTCGGCAGGCACAGGCAGCGAGATGCAATTAAGACAATAAAAACCGGAAAACAATAAAGGCCAAGGAACAAAATTACCGGTGCTCCGGTTTTCACGGATACAAGCCTATGCCAATCTTTTCTCGAAGAATAGGCTCTCTGAGAGCCGCACCAAAGGGCACCGCCAGGAGCTCTCGGACTTTTAAGCGTGGGCAAGAACAGCGAGACAAAGCAATTAAACAGATCCAAACAACGAAATCTAGGACAAGCCAGAACAAGAGACTAATCAAACTCAAATAAAAAAGCGGCCGGCAGATTTTTCTTTGGAGAATCGCTCGAGAGGTGAGGCACAATCTGCGATCTACTTTTACGGGGCTTCTAGCAAGCAAACCAAGGTAATCAAAACAGATTCAAGAAACAGAGACATGCAAGCAAAAATGTGTTCCCCATACCAAGTGACAAGCGAAAAAACAGATCAACAACAAGAAAAAACAAAACACGCAAGCCACGCCACAATCACCTAATTCTCTGAGGCGACACACATGATTTTTCTCCCAAGAGGACAGGACGCCATGAACTGATTTTCCAGGAGCTCACACGGCGCCGCCACAGGAGTCTCCAAAAACGCCCCAAAAAGGAAAACGAAGGAAGAACAGAGAGCACGAGAGAAAACTTCAGATTTCCATTCATTAAAGCAAAAGAAATACACAGAGCTACATCCCCATACGCCTGGACATTCGGAGGAATGATTACAAGAATTCTCAATCCATCCTCTCTCTCTCTCTCAATCCTCAAGAACACATACACACATGGAGAGACCCAAATGGAACCCTAACTTTTACACCCACTCTCTCTCAAAAAACAGCACAATCTCTCCCTCTCCTTTTATAGCCTCCCACTAATGGGTTTGCTCATGCTTTACCCATTAGGTCACCACCTGCTCGATGCTTTATCCAAACCCGCTTCCTTTAGCGCAGCTTTGCGTTTTTACCGAAACGCCCCTCGCGCACCTTCCAGGAAGCTTCCTCCTTTCTTGCCGCGCAAGCCTCGCAACCACTCCGAGTCCTCGCCGTCTTCGACACATCCCGACTGTTCTGACCTCAGCGCCACCTGCGCCTAGTCCAGTCCTCCGTGTCTCGCCACGACTCCACTCGACGTCCTGCAGTCACACAGACAAGAAACAAATCACATAGCACCGCTCGACATATTGTAACCATACAATAGCATCAGACAAAATATTCAGAGCCCAAACCGATCGAACCGAAAAATAAACGACTTAAGCACGTTCGACCTAGCTCGACAAAGTTCGACCGAAACCGAATGCACCGCGCAACGACATGGTCCGACCACACAAACCAAACTCGACTTCCTAAACCTATGTCAATTACTCATCACACACATGGGACGACCTCCACATGGTCTCTCAATCTCCCCCTTGATGAGTATATTGACAAACTCCGAAAAAGCGCAAAGTTGAGTTTGAGTTTGAAGAATCCAACATGGTCCAAAGAAGAAGAGTGAAACTAATGACCATGTCGACAGAAGGAACACTAGAGCAACAACTAAAAGAGCAAATTGTTCTCCAAAGCTCTAAACTATTCCCAACAGACTTTTTCTTCTCTATTCTCCCCCTTTTGGCAATAAACACATCAAGAATGCTCAAGAGAGAATATGACATGTCAATGGATGAAATGGCTGAAGTTTGATTATTCTAAGCAGTTAGAGCCATGAGAATTATCCAGAATGACCATAATGTAATACACCAAGCCATAACTCAATAAAAAGGCTATCTAGATCATGACAAGATATGTATAAGCTAGCTAGAACACATAGATGACAATCTGAAAATGAGGTACATTATGTGAGCAAGTCAAGTCATCAATGAGCAAAGTCTAGCTAGAGATATCCAAGGATGATGCAGGCCATATCAATAAGCTAAGCGTAGCTAAGAAGCTTAAATTGAGACCAAATAGAGTGCTATGCTCAAGAATGAAACATTGGTTAAAGTACTTGATACTTTTTGTAGCTTTAAGCACATTGAACACATAAGACATATTTTCTTTTGAAATTCATGGTGGTTTCCAACCAGATTTTGTTTTATCATGTGCTAGGTCTCAAGCCTTATGCGACTACTCCAAGCGAGAAGCTTAAGAAGATAGTCTAGGTCACCCAAAACTCCCCCTAAGTTCATGCCAAGTGCAATGGCAAGCCGTCTCATAGGAGAGAATTGGTGAGATCAGTTTTTTCGCACAAAAGAGATCTTTTTGCCTTTTAACAAGTTGTACTAACTCATGCATCATCAAGAGACTAAAACAGCTCAATCTAAGGCTCAATATAGATTCATCACTCTACCCGACCTATTTGACATGGCATGAATCATAAAAGGATAGCTCAAGAAAGACTAATCTCGAGTGCTAACATGACAAGTTTTAGTTTAAGTTGAGCAATTTTAATTAACTTATCATGGCAAAAGCTAGGCTACACATATGAAGTCATGATAAATCTAGCAAATAAGCACAAGTCATGGCAAGGTGTAAAGCATTGTAAACATGTCATAGCGGGATAATAATCAAGGCTCAATGTAGTTATATTACAATGCGAGAATGCTAGAAATGCGAAAGATCCACTCCCCTCAACAATAGATGCAACTTTTAGTTCAAGTTGAGTTATGTCAATATTAAGCTCGAAGCTCCCAAATGAACTCCCTTGAACCAAAACAATAAATCGAGAAGTCGGCAAAGAAAACATAAGACAAAGCGGTCCTTAAAGCATAGATAAGATATAGAGAATACTATGGCTCAGATGACTCTCATCTACCCCATATGACTCTAGGACTATCAACCGCCCACTTAACACACCTAGGAGCAAACACGTGCTGCCTGTCTGCCGAGGGTAGCCCAACCCTCGCTAGAACCTACAAGAAGTGAGTGAGCTCAACCTAGTGAGATAAGTAATACTAATAAGCAACATCCTAGAATCACAAGATAAGAGCAAAATCTAAACAACTAGACAAAAGAAGCACTCTAATCTATGCTAGGAGGACTAATCCCAAATGCACCCAAAATGCAATGCAATAGTAAGGAGCTAGAGCATAAATAAGATAGTAAAGCAAGAAACCCAAAGCTCCCTCACTACAGTCCATAAGGACAAACCACCCCAAGCTCTCCCCATGAGTGAAAACCTTGAACTATCCAATGGCTTGGTGAAAATGTCACCAGCCGGTGGTCACTCTCCTGGCAAACCGAGCACTATATCGCCCTTCTCTACATGGTCTCTAAGGAAGTGGAAGCGGATATCGATGTGCTTGGTCCGGAATCTTTGCTGGGTTCTTGGCAATGTTAATCGCGAAGTGTTATCACAAAAAGTGGAACAACATCGATAACTAACCCAAAGTCCCGCAGGTCGAAGCCATCGAGCACTTGGCTACAACAATCGGCCGCAAAGAACGTGCTCGGCCTCTGCGATGATCATGTAACACCGGATTGCTTCCTCGAAGACCAGAAACAAGAGAAGTGCCAAGAAATTGGCGGTCGGAAGTGCTCTTCCTATCTATCCTCTGACCCGGTGAAGTCGCATCAGAAGGCTCTCAAGGAAAGACAGGATGAGGAAGAGTACTAGATACCATAGTCAATGGTAGCTCGCAGTACCGAAGATCGCTTCACCGCTTTGGCGGTGAGAAACGCGAGGAGAAGCTCAAACGAGCGCACAAACACACGTAAAAATGTATGTCCGGTCTCGAGCGTTGAGGTACAAGAGGGAGCCAATCATGCTTCGAAACTCCTTTTGATCAACTGGCTCGCCATCCTCATCTGGTCAAGATAAATTTGAGAAGCCATGGGAGTCGACACGGGCTTACCATCACTCATGTCGGCGTCTCGGAGATCACGAGTGTACTTGCCTCGATGAAGAAAAGTACCCTCCGAGTGCCGCTTGATTTGGAAGCCAAGAAAGAATGTCAACTCACCCATCATGCTCATCTCAAACTCGGTGCTCATGACATCCGAGAAGCTGTGAAACGAGCATGAGAAGAGTCGCCAAAGATGATGTCATCGACATAGATTTGGACGAAGCGTAAAGTCACTACCAAGCCTACGGATAAACAAGGTCTTGTCTACTTTACCCATTTCAAACCCATGACTCAACAAGTAGGACTTAAGCCTCTCATACCAAGCTCGGGGAGCTGCTTAAGTCCATCTGGTGCTTTGAAAGCTTGAAGACATGGTTTGGGTATTTGGGGTTCTCGAAACACAGAGGTCAGTCGGACGTAGACTTCCTCCTCAATAAGGCCATTGAGGAAGGCACTCTTCACGTCCATCTGGTAAAGCTTGAAACCCTTAGAAGCCGCAAAGGCAAGCAAGATTCTAATGGCTTCAAGTCGAGCTCTGAGGGCAAAGGTCTCCTCGAAGTCTAGACCCTCAACACAGGAAAACCCCACTGAGCTACCAATCTAGCCTTGTTTGGGATGATTACCCGTCCTCACTCTGCTTGTTCTTGAACACCCACTTGGTTCCAATGATATTGTGGCCTCGTGGGGGCTCAACAAGCGACTGACCTTGTTCCTCTCGAAATTTTCTAGCTCCTCATGCATGGCATTGACCCAAGACTCATCGAAAGGGCGTGACAAACATCCTTGGGCTCAAGGAGGCAATGAAAGCGAGAATGGAGCAGAAAAGAGAGTGCAGATTTTGAGCGTGTGACACGCTCAAAAGATCTCAATGATCTCGCTCTCAAGGATGCCTTTTACGGATATGTCGGGAGGTCTGGATGAGAAGAAGAAGTGGCCTCTACCTCGTGTGCAGACGAGGCAGGACAGAGCCACTAGCTCCGGAGGAAGCGGAAGGCAAAGTGATCACCTTGAGGTGCCGAGGAAGAAGGCATCTCAAGGGAGGAAAAGGAGCTGAATCGTAAACAACCATCATCTCCCTCGTCCTCATCATCCACAAAGATGGTCTCGGATCGCTCTAAAGAACACGAGATATCTGGCCTAGTCCCGGGTGGCCTCGTCAAAATCACCTCGCGAGTCTCTACCATTTTGCTAGACTCGCAGCCTGCACCCTATAAGCCCTTGAAGAAGTCGAGTAGCCTAGAAAGATACCGCCACAGAGCGTGACTCGAACTTATCTAGGTTCCCGGACTTCAAAATAAAGCACTTGCAACCAAACACATGAAAATGAGAGACGCTGGGCTTTAGCAGTATCTCGACTCATAAGAAGTCTTGGTGCAAGAGTGCCCAAGAAAACTCGATTCAAACATGGCACGCAATCGCAATGGCTTCAAATTTCAAAACTTCCTCGGTGTAGAGTACTCATCAAGCATCGTCCCGCCATCTCGACCAAGGTGCAGTTCTTCCTCTCCTAGCGCCATTTCTTTGAGGGCGTATGGAGAAGAGAATCGGTGCTCTACACTGCCTCACCGCAGAAACTCTCAAAGTAGGAATTCTTGAACTCCGTGCCATTGTCATTTGCGGATCGCTCGTAAGGCACCGGGAGCTCAACAGACAAACCTACTAAAAAGACCTCGGAAATGTGTAAATGTCTCGTCCTTCGAGGCTAAGAAAAACACCAAGAGTACCTCGAGAAGTCATCGACCACAACAAGAACATACCACTTCCCTCCCGCCGATCAAGATTTCAGCCGTCCAAGCTGTGTCCATGTGGGCAATTGTCCTGCATCGGTCATAATAATTGGACCGGAGGATGAGAAGCGGCAACCATCTTGCCGTGCGGCATGGAGTGCAAACAAGATCTTTGACCATCTTGAGTTTGGCGGACCACGAATGAGATCATGGTCGCTAACTTTCGGGTCAAATGGTCAAATCAATATGACCAAGTCTCCTATGCGAGAAGAGAGATCGCGGGACTCGAAACAACTAAACACACGAGAGGATCGCGGAAGACTCGGAGAGAACTCAGCACGAAAGATCCTCCCATAACGAGAAATCCATAAACCGACTACACCAAGAATCAAGAATTTTGCAAGCGTTTTCTTGAAGCTCACCTCGAAACCGTCATCGGAAGTGAGAAACGGAAAGCAAATTATCTGCAGCCTTACTAACCAAGGCAACATCCTTAAGAATAAAAGAAGCATTAATCGCCGCAAGACCTTTGGCGATGACGCCCGAAGAAGCGCGTCTCGAAGGTGATCGTCTCATCACCGAGCGCGGGCTAGGAGGAGAACCAGCGGAGTCTCCGGTCATATGACGAGAACAACCGAGTCTACAAGCCAAACCTTCTCCTTCCCTACCCGGCGAACTGAGTCAAGCAGAGTAAAGTCTCGATCTTGGGATAAATCAACAATGATTTTGGCACCTAATCTTGAAAAACACGTCGGCGGATGAAGTAGTCAAGCACGATGACCTCTATCTACCCTCGCTCTCTGTAACTCAAAGCGAAGGTCTAAGAGTAGACCCAAAAGCATTCTTTGGGTCCGATCGCTCTGGAGGCGAGTCGAACACACTGCATATCTTGAACACGCCATGGTAGCTATCTCGATGGGGAAAACGAGATCTACCCTCGGACGGCGGAAGTCACGATCGAAAGCGACATGAGGGCGAAAACCGAAAACTTCGGAAAAACCAAGTCCTCGATCTTTGCACAAACCCATCGGAAGAAACAAGCCTAGACCTCGTGTTGGTCTTAGGTGCACTCAAGGTCCGGGGCCGACCACGAATGCGCCTAAGAGACTCAACATGGTCTCTACGCGATCTTGGCGCGCTGAAGCATCGATCGACCGTGTCCATCCTTCCGATGGAAGGTGCGGTGATACTTCACCTTCGAGAGGTAGAAGCGACATGTGAAATTACCTTCTGTCGAATCCACGGACATAGCCCGTGACTTGAAATGGACTTTCTCGGTCACAGGCTCGGTCTCGATCACACACAGTGCTATGGAGTGCGAGCACGGCGGTGGATGCTTCCTCATGTCCTCAAAGAAGTCATATCCTAGACCACGATTAAATCTGCGGATCTTAGATTGGTCTAGAATAAGATTGAGCTTCTTCTTGCCTCCTACAAATCTCTCGAGAGTGTTCATAAAGTCTTGACACTCCCGAAGAGAGAGGTGCAAGAAGAGCGGGGAAGAAGAGACAATGAGAAGGTAAGGGAGCAAAAGAAGAACCAAAGCGAGAGGGAAGAATGGCTTGTGCACGCCTGACCGACTCAAGGGACGATCCTCTCGCTAGCCGGTTGGTTCACGTCGCTAAGCGTCTCAACCTTACCACAGGGCCTCTCCACCTTTTCCACAATCATATTACAAGCACAATGTGGCTTCTCTAGAAGGTCCTTAGTTAGCTTCACACATTTCTCATCCAAAGCAATCAAGTCGATTTTAGTTTGTTACACTTAATGCATGGTGAGCTAACGGGGTCCTTAGAAGCAAACTTAGCCAACTTCCTTTCATGATCAATCATATCTTGAAGCTGTTTGGAGACGACTTCAAGTTCAATGATTAACTTAGGGCAGTTCAAGCATGAATCACTTGGCTCAAGTAAAGAAGCTTGTAGTTCAACAATTTTATGATCTGCCTGTTTTAAGTTCATCTTCAAGTTATTGCAATTTTCACAAGACTCAAGCAGATCAAGAAGCATGGCATAAGATCCTCTAGCGACAATGTCCTTACCCTCACATGAGGTGGGAGAAGTAGTCTCATCGGTAATAAGTAGGGTATGACCATCCTACTCAACTCTAACTCAAAGCGGACTAACATTCTCCACCTTAACACTATCAAGTTTGGAGGACACACTATCATGTGAGGTCCTTAACTTCTCCATATCAACTTGACAAAGCGAGCATGTATCACAATCATCACTAGAAGGCGGATGTAAGAGCAATAATCTCTAGTGACAGTCTATCTATTTCCTTCTCTAACTCAAAGACACCTAGCCTTAGCTTTAGCATGAAAACCTCCTAGCTTAAGAAAAGCATGATTGAGCTGTTCAGAGGTGGGATCTACCTCGTCCGAGTCGAGTCTGACTTCTTTGTCAGCCGAGTTCGCCCTCGAGGGCCATGAAGCACATCTTGGGAGAAGTCGTCGCCGCCATCCTTGGGCTCTTGGTCACCCGTCCGTCATCGTCGCTCCATCCTTCCACCTCGCCGAGGTCGAGATCGTCGAGCGGTGAGGACGATGGAAGAGCTTCTTAGCTTTGTCGAAGTTGCGGAACTTCTTCTTCTTTGGCGTCTGAGTGGAGGCTTCTTGTTGCGTTCTCGTCGGTGTAGTCGTTCTTGCCCGAACCGCCGTAGTCGTTCTTGCCCTTCTCCGGCTTAGGGCGGTTTGCTCGGATGTGGTTGGGGCCACCACACTCGAAGCAAATCACGGGTCCTCCTCTCTTCTGTCCCTCCTCCTTTGTAAGCGTGGGAGAATCTTGAGCAAGGAGGGCAAGCTGCTCATCCATAAAGTTGCTCTAACCGATCATCGATTATGTCACGAGAGAGCGACAAGGGAGAAATTGCAAGAGGACTCGGAAGAGAGACCGGTTGAATCGGGATCGGTGACCAAGGCCATCGATGTGACTTCGACCTCGAGAGACAACGTCAATCTCGTGAGTCTTGAGGCGTGAGTCTGGCGCATCAAGAGTCAAGGTCGAGAGGTCTGTCGTGTCTTTGATGGTGGTCACTTTCATCTCCCACACGCCGCGAGTCTTAGTAAGTATCGGCGAGCGTTGTCCGAAGTCGGGTATGTGAGACCGACCGCTCGGAGGTTGCTCAAGATCTTGTGAAAGCGTCTGAAGCACTCATCTAGGGACTCACCGGCCGCATCTCGAATTTGTTGTATTCTCGTTTGAGCGGGTCTGTCGAACCGTCTTGATCTGGGTGGTGCCCTCATGGTATCGTCGAGGTCACCCGGATATCGTAAGCGGACGACAGGTGAGATATCTTGGTCAAACTCACTCGACTCAAACCACGGATGATGATGTTCCTTGCCTTTGCATTCGCCTCAACATCAGCCATGTTCCCACATTGATGTTCTCATCGGCGAGAAATGAATCGTACCTTGACCTTCCGCCAGATGGCATACCCCAGGCTGGATGTATGTCTCCATTCGGCTCTTCGGAAGGGTGTCGATGCCATCGAAGACAAAGCGGCAATCGAGTACTTGTCCGTCGCCATGGCTCTTGAGACCGGTTAAGATCTATTGAAAAGAGCTAACCGGCTCTGATACCAATTGTAGGACCGAAATGGCGACAGAGGGGGGGGGTGAATGTCGCTCTCTTTAAAATCGACCCCGAAGCAAAAGATTAAAAACAACTCACAAATCGACAAGCATACATAAAGGGACTACTGCCTATAGAAGCTATAAACTCCAACTGAATCAAAGCCTCGAGCAATTTAATCTCCAGCACCACTCGTGTGATGGCAGCACACCAAGCTAAAAAGCACAACTCCAGTTGCAACAAGATGACAGCCACAACAATTAACACCAAATTCTCAACACAAAAAAAAAACTACAGCCGCAGCCAAGATCTCTTGTATATTCCAGCAGCCCCGGCAACAGCTACTTTATCTCTCTGGGCAACAGGCCGGCCGCACAAGCACTCAAAGCAAAACAGGATAAAAGCAGGGCTCTACAAGCCGCCTAGTGCTCCGTGATTTTAGCACAGGAGGGGCCGCCGCCGGCTTCGGTTTTCACGGAAGAACAAGCTGCCACACTACTAAAAGCGCGAATTAAAAGCAATGACAAAATCGAACTCAAAACAAAGAATAAACAAGAACAACAACGGGGAATCAATAATCTTGATCTGATTTTTCGCTTAACCGAAGCTCCAGTTGTGCGATGCTTACAAGCCACCGCATGCGACAAGAGGCCGAGATGCAACCGCAAGATCAATCAGCGAAGACAAATCTTATTGAAACCGGCCGCCACAGTTTTCTCAAAGCGGTAGAAGCCGACCAGCAATCAAGATTTAAAATAATCTAAAACAGGAAGCTTAGACGCAATTTTTCGAGCAGGCACAGGCAGCCAGATGCAATTAAGACAATAAAAACCGGAAAACAATAAAAGGCCAAGGAACAGCCGCCGCTGGTGCTCCGGTTTTTACGGGATACAAGCTGCCTATGCCAATCTTTTTCTCAGAAGAATAGGCTCTACAGGAGCCGCACCAAAGGGCACCGCCAGGAGCTCTCGGACTTTTAGCGTGGGCAAGAACAGCAGACAAAGCAATTAAACAGATCCAAACAACGAAATCTAGGACAAGCCGAACAAGAGACTAATCAAACTCAAATAAAGAAAGCGGCCGGCCAGATTTTTCTTTGGAGAATCGCTCAGAGGGTGAGGCACAACTGCGATCTACTTTTACGGGGCTTCTAGCAGCGCAACCAAGGTAATCAAAACAGATTCAAGAAACAGAGCTGACATGCAAGCAAAAATGTGTTCCCCATACCGAAGTGACAAGCAGAAAAACAGATCAACAACAGTAAAGAAACAAAACACTGCAAGCCGCCGCCACAGTCACCTAATTCTCTACGGGCAGGCACACACAGATTTTTCTCCCAAGAGGACAGGACGCCATGAACTGATTTTCCAGGAGCTCACACGGCGCCGCCACAGGAGTCTCCAAAAACGCCCCAAAAAGGAAAACGAAGGAAGAACAGAGAGCACGAGAGAAAACTTCAGATTTCCATTCATTAAAGCAAAAGAAATACACAGAGCTACATCCCCATACGCCTGGACATTCGGAGGAATGATTACAAGAATTCTCAATCCATCCTCTCTCTCTCTCTCAATCCTCAAGAACACATACACACATGGAGAGACCCAAATGGAACCCTAACTTTTACACCCACTCTCTCTCAAAAAACAGCACAATCTCTCCCTCTCCTTTTATAGCCTCCCACTAATGGGTTTGCTCATGCTTTACCCATTAGGTCACCACCGCCGATGCTTTATCCAAACCCGCTTCCTTTAAGCGCTTGACTTTGCGTTTTACCGAAACGCCCTCGCGCAGAAGCTTCCTCCTTTCTTGCCGCGCAAGCCTCGCAACCACTCCGAGTCCTCGCCGTCTTCGACACATCCCGACTGTTCTGACCTCAGCGCCACCTGCGCCTAGTCCAGTCCTCCGTGTCTCGCCACGACTCCACTCGACGTCCTGCAGTCACAGAGACAAGAAACAAATCACATAGCACCGCTCGACATATTGTAACCATACAATAGCATCGGACAAAATATTGAGCCCAAACCGATCGAACCAAAAATAAGCGACTTAAGCACGTTCGACCTAGCTCGACAAAGTTCGACCAAACCGAATGCACCGCGCAACGACATGGTCCGACCACACAAACCAAACTCGACTTCCTAAACCTATGTCAATTACTCATCACACACACGGGACGACCTCCACATGGTCTCTCAAGATTGCATCTGCCATACAATTGAAAACTTTGCCCTATAGGTGTTTCATAGCTGGAAAACTATCATAGCTGCATATCACTTAATGATGCAATGTGCATGCATGAATAGGATAGTTTTGTTTACTGCATGCCTTTTTTCTCATTAAAATGAAAACATTATAACTGTCACTCTACAGATACTTAAATTAAGATTGCTCCCACGCTCTTTCTCGAGATAGATGTCACTCTACAGGCGCTTACAATTAGCCCTTAAAAACTTTCACCACACCATAACAACGCTACTCTGACGAAGGGACTTCCTCATCCTCACAAATTCTCCAACACGGTACCTCATAAAAGCAGGGCTAGATGAGTTGATCTTTGTTTTCTTTCTCCCAAGTTCAATATATAGAAAAGTGAAACTTGTTTAACTTACCATGGCATTGCCCTTTTGTGACAAAATATGTAAAAAACTATAAGAAGATTTGTGAGTATTTGTGGAGACAAAGTCACCAATTAGATGTTAAGTGAATAATTATCTTGCCGTAAACAATCATGTGCCTACCTCCTTCACGAAATTTGTTTATGGTAACTTTGACGAGCAAATCACCATTTATTTTTGGGTGTTACAAAGGCCGAGGTAAACAAATGCGAGCCGATTTAAATGATTTCTAGAATTCATCTCATGTAAGTACATAGATGTTTCTTTCTGTGCACATCTTTCTATATATTTTGACGGTTCAATGCTCTCTCTTACTAAGAATTCGCAGGCCTCGAACCTAGCAAATATGTTCGACTTCATTGCCTCTTATCATGACAGTTAATTCACTCATTCCGTAGAAAGCAAGGATCACGGAACCTTGAAGATAACAAAGCAAGAAACTCTTTTTGTAGTATGGTGCGTTTGTTACATTGTGCTAGCTACACTCTCGACCATTGAAACATGAATCTTCCTTTTGTTTGTGTGTTAGGTCATCGACAACAAGTGTTTTTCCCTTTCTTTCCTTCGATAGTATTGTTGAGAACAGAATAACCAAAACTGCTGATTGTATATAACCATCATGGAATTTCATGTTCAGCTTTTCATTAGGCAACATCATTTTTCTCGACTTCATGTTGATACCATCCGCTTGGTTTTGCACATCGTTAGAGCATACCAGATCCTATACAGGCAAAACAAAAGTCATGTAAGATTCCAAACATTTGATTCGGTCATAATGATCTATGGTCACCATGGCCTTGTATCGCGCGCATTATTGCCGCCTAGTAGTTGTACATATATGCTCTTAGTAATGTCGTGAGAGCTATTCTTTTTTAGTAAAACTGTAGCATATCCCATATATATTCCTTGTGTTTGCTCTTCTCCCATGCAAAGTTTGCATCAATAACCAATGCCCATCCATATATGCATGTTTGATCCTGTGCATCTCTCTCTCTCCCTCCCTCTCTGTGTGTGTGTGTGTTCATTTCATTCCTTTCTTGTGTTTACTTTTACACAACCTGCGACTAAGCAGCGATAGTATATATAGCTACCTTCTTTGCACAATTTTATGCTGAATTAACAAGAACACTTAGATCTTCACGTGCATTTCTGTACTGATTACGTATAGTCATGTGGATTTCTCTATCCAACTCTCCTTTTTTTTTTGTTGCTATGGTCTTTTGTCTAGTTATGAAAACTAGCTACCGTGCATGTTGTACAAGACATGATATTGTCGGATGTGTATTTAATATAGGACTGTGATAATTCAAACAACATTACAAGCCATTACGGTTTCTTCAACTCAAGTTGACATAATGTTTTCACCTTGCGGACAAGGGATCGGGCTGGATCCTCCCATGTGGGCTCTGGCCGGATGACGGTCTTTGATGATAACGCTTGATGTAAGCAGCAGGGACAACAACGATGGCGACATTGATGGCGACACCAACCATCTTGCCATTCGTGACTTTCGGCGATCTCTTGTAGTTCTTTTGACTAGCTGAACTTGAATGTAATGGAAATTGGGACTTTTGTGACTTTTGTATACGGTACTTCACTTTAGATGTCTTTTGGATGGATGAACCAACTGGAGGTGAAGTTTATGAATGTTGGTATGCTTGTGCTAGTGAATATGAATCTATTGGCATTTATGAAAATTGAACTTTTTATATGTTTGTTCATTAATTATAATGTTTCTTGATTGGATGGTGTTGTGATTTGATTATATGATTGGGATATCCATTTACTGTTTGCTACAACATTTTCTATCTGTAAATCTCTTTATGCGGTATTCATTACGCCATTTGCAAATCAATTTTATTGACGGGAAAACCGTCGGGATATATTTTCTTGCATTCGAAATCAATTTTCTTGTGGCGCAAAACCGTCGATGAAATACATTTATTGACTGGTATCGGAAAAACGATCGATGAAATAGCTAATTTTCTTGACGGCGCCAACCGTCGATGAAATACATTTTATTGATGGTATCGGAAGAACGGTCGATGAAATAGCGAATTTTCTTGACGGGTGACATAGCAGTTAGGAAATCAATTTTCCTCACGGTTTGGCCCTCGGAGAAAATTCCGTTTTCTTGACGGGTAACACCGTCGAGTTTAATTTCCTGACGGGTAACCGTCGACCAAAGTGAATTTTCCTTACCGGCTAGGGTGAGAGGTTTTGCTGACGGGTAACCGTCAGAAATTAAACTTGACGGTTTTCCTATTTTATTGGCGGTTTTAAACCGTAAGGGAATACCTGTTTCCTAGTAGTGAAATACTACTCTCGGGAGTAAAAATACAAATACTACTCAAATTGTAGGTTGTTTTAGAATACATAAATAGTATATTGTTCATGATTAATTAAGCTGGTGTTTACTATCATGCACAGATGATTAAAATCTTATATCTCCAATCTCCATATCCACTCTGCCTAACAACCCACTATATCCTAGAGTCTAGTAACAACCCATGAAGTTTGAATTGGAATATAATCCACTAGTGAAGTACAATGTGCTTAATGAATTCCTTATCTTTGCACAAAAGACAGATCTGCCATACAAGAGCCAGTACTAGTGCTGACATAAGAAAGGCTATCATGAACATGCCTGTATACCAAAGGGTGAAAGGGGGCATGTCTAGTGCAGACCATCCATTAGGTGCTATCATGCTAACCTTTTTGATTTGGACATCAAATCAAGTCAAAAATATTGTGAAAGTACTAGGTTGTTCTAAATAGTATCTGTCAGCTTATAAAATTTCAAGGCAAAACTCAATACATGATGAGAGATTTTTTTAAAAAAAATGAAATATCTTACAAAACATACATAAAAGGAACTATTCACATCAAATTTCATAATTTTTTTCCTTCTAGAATTGGTTGAGTTTGTAAGTATTTGTGAAATCT
The DNA here is from genome assembly GCA_036346405.1 of Phyllostachys edulis. NCBI lineage: Eukaryota > Viridiplantae > Streptophyta > Magnoliopsida > Poales > Poaceae > Phyllostachys > Phyllostachys edulis. The sequence continues at coordinate 12,233,080 of CM070547.1, read as the reverse complement.
ATCCATTTCTTAAGCGTTGGTGGTGGTGTTTCTAGGGTTAAGTTGTGGTTGTCTAATCTTGTAGGAACAGAAGTTTGGTCCTAACAAGGCTACTAGATTAAACACATATGTCGTAATGAAGTCAGGAATAAAAAATATGGATAGAAGTGGAAGTAGTGCTACAGTCAGCAGCCAAAAAGCACAACAACACATGGTAAGCATTATTCTAGGTACTGAAAATTTGAAAACTTTTACTGAATTACACCATATGCTGATCCTTACTATATCGATCCAGCCCTAATCTGAACCATTATTCTAGCTACTGTTTAGTGCATCTTGTCAGTTTAGCATCTAGGATACAGAGGGAACTTTCAGTGCATGTTAATTAGATCTAGATTAATTAATCCTTTGTGCGGCTCCCAGCTGCATCATTAAACCGTCATCACTGACCTCTGTATGCTACCAGACCACCTCCAATGTTGTGTTTTAGCCGGTTCAAATGAGGAGAGAGAAGGCATTGAATCAATTCAATACATTAGAGGGGTTAATTCCAACAAAAAAATACATGGAACCGAACTCTACTTAGGAATCGATTCAAAGCATTAAACAACTCATATGAGCATTAAACAACTACATAGAAGAGAGTGCGTTTGAGAAAGGATAATATTATTATGTGGTTTTTTAATGTAACGTGGGTCCCAGTTATTAGTAGGAACCGATTCAATACATTGGAGAAAAATAAGCTCAGTTTCTAGAATACTTACGTGGCCTGACTTTGAATCGATGTCGATTCAATACACTAAAGATGCTCTCATTGCGCCTTTAATTAATTAGATCACTCACCTCTGTATGCTATCATTTACATTATGGAAAGTAGGAAGTGTTTTTGCTATCTACAAAATTCTGCTGCAAAAAATCTAGGAAAAAGATGCTACGCATGAGATCGTACTAAAGCTGGCTTCAATTGTTCCAGGGATATCTACCACCATCCTACACACAGCCAAAACTATATTAAAACAAGGGCATCAATTAAAAGGGTGAGAGTTATGGAAAGTAGAAAGACAAAGAGAACATGTGGTGTACCCTGCCATGACTGCGGGGTGGCTGTCTAGCCCACTAGGAGAGGAAAATACATAGCAAAGCTGCCATTGGCTTACCAGTGCAAGTACTCCCTTAGCAAGGTTTAGCACATGGTCCCAGATTTTTTTTTCAAGATACTAGTGTCATGTCATATCGAACTTATCACGGACGGATCGAAAGGAACCGCTCAGGATACACCTATCCTGACGGTTTTTAATAGAACCGCTGCAGTGATAATCACTGTAAGAACCGTCAGTGATAATCTCCGCTATCATAGACAGTTCTTAACAAAGACCGTCTGTGAATTATCACAGACGGTTCTATTAAAAAACCGTCTGTGATAGTTGCATATCACAGACGGTTCGTAATAAGAACCATCTGTGATAGGCTGGCATTATAAATACCTGGTCCCGACAGACCCCCTGCCCATTCCCATTTGAGCCACCACCTAGGTCCTCCCCCATTACGCCAGCTTAGAGACGAGAAGGAAGGGAAGGAAGGAGGAAGGGAGGAGAAGGAAAGGAGGAAGGGAGAAGGAGAAGGAGAAGGAGAGGAATCTTGAGGGATATTTGGTATTTTCGTCGTGAGCTCCGAGGATAACAATCTATATCCATTTATGTTTACTATAAGTTAATCGCTAATCAATATAAGTATGTTTGGTCAATAGGAAGAGTACGTACTTGCGGTTTATTAATCTAATTTGACACTAATTTGTTACATGCGTAGCGTAGATGGACCGAAACTGGATGTACGGTGTGAACCGTGTGAGTCAAGAGTACATTAATGGCGTGGTTGCTTTTAGAAGAGTCGCCGAGCAAGATATGTTGAGGAAGGAGATAAAATTTATGTATTGTCCATGCATTGATTGCGGTAATTTAAAGATGTTTAATAACCCAGCGCAGATCGAAGCGCACTTGATTCGAAGGGGTTTCAAAAAAGGGTACACATGTTGGACCAGTCACGGTGAAGAGCAGATTATACAAGAAGTTAATAATGACGACATCGCGGAGGAAGTCAACGATATGCTTGGATGTGGATATGCTTTTGATGAGGATAGGTCGACGATGACAATCTAGATCGGATGCTACGCAATGCAGAAGAGAACTACAGTAAGAGAGAGTTTTGTAAATTCGAGGGCTTAATGGAGGACTCGGTGAGACCTTTGTTCCCTGGCTACAAGCCGGAATACATAAGGTTGTCAACTGTGCTTAAATTGCTGAAATTGAAGGCAAGCAATGGTTGGTCCGACAAGAGTTTCATGGCGTTGTTAGGTCTCCTAGCGGACATCCTTCTGGAGGGAAACGTGTTGCTCAACACCACCTACCAAGCAAAGAAGGTTCTTTGTCTATTGGGAATGGAAGTAGAAAGAATACATGCATGTCCGAACGATTGTAACCTCTACCGTAAAGAGTATACAGACATGCATGTATATCCCGTGTGCAAAGCATCCCGATACAAGCATAAGAATACTAATAAGGTGAAGCAAGGACCTCCTGCTAAGATGTTATGATATCTGCCTGTTATCCCACGTTTGAAGTGTTTATTTGCGAACCCAAAGGAGGAAAGATTGCTGTGTTGGCACTCGAAGGAGTGTAAGAAAGATGAAAAGCTAAGACACCCTACTGATTCTGCCTAGTGGAGAAACTTCGATCGGAGCTTCGAAGAGTTCGGTGCGAAACCGAGGAACATAAGGTTAGGGTTGAGTACAGATGGAATGAATCCTTTTGGTAACATGAGCAGCCGACATAGCACCTGGCCCATCGATCTATGTATGTACAACCTTCCTCCTTGGCCGTGTATGAAGCGGAAGTACATTTTGATGTCATTACTTATCCAATGGCCAAAGCAACCTGAGAATGATATTGACGTATACCTAGCACCATTGCTGGAAGATCTTGTGACACTGTGTAATGAAGGGGTACAAGTATGGGATGCGTACAAACGAGAGAGCTTCACTTTACGCGCCATGTTGTTCTGCGCCATCAATGATTTTCCTACCCTTGGTAACCTATCGGGCTTCAGTACAAAAGGAGCCAAAGCCTGTCCGCACTGCTTAGATAGTACAAAGAGTGTATGGCTGAACAACTCGCGTAAAACTGTGTATATGCATTACCGTATGTTCCTTCCTAGGATTCACCCATATCGCAAGATGAAGAAACAATTCGACGGAAATAAGGAGGACGGTTCAGCTCCAAGGGCTTTTAGAGAGAAAGATGTCTATGATATGGTTAAGGATATCGATGTTGTGCTTGGGAAGGGACGTAAATTAAGAACCGGTGAGAAGAACATCTAGAAGAAGTAGTCAATTTTTTAGGACTTGCCTTATTGGGAGCACTTAGAAGTTCCCCACTGCATCGACGTCATGCACATGGAGAAGAATATATGTGATAGCTTGATTGGTCTCTTACTGAACATTAGTGGCAAAACAAAGGATGGTGTTAACGCACGGCGTGACTTAGTTGGTATGAACATAAGGACCGAGTTAGCACCGAAAGAGACCGATAAAGGGCGAACGTACCTTCCCCCAGCTTGCTACACTCTGTCCAAGGCTGAGAGAAATAAACAGTGCCAGAGCTTGCATGGTGTGATAGTTCCGTCCGGTTACTCCGCTAACATTAAGAAACTTGGTTTCTATGGAAGATTTGAAATTAATTGGTATGAAGTCTCATGATTGTTATGTGCTGATGATAGAAATGCTTCCTGTTGCAATTAGGAGTATCTTGCCGAACAAGGTCCGAGTGGCAATCTTGAGGCTGCGTTATTTCTTTAACTCAATTGCTTAGAAGGTCATCGATCCCCAAGGACTAGATGCTCTGCAGGCCGAGGTGGTGATGACTCTATGTCATCTTGAGATGTATTTTCCTCTATTATTTTTCGATATCATGGTCCATCTCATTGTTCACCTTGTGAAAGAGATAAAGATATGCGGCCCTGTGTCCTTACGTCATATGTACCCTTTCGAGAGGTACATTGGAATTCTCAAGTCCTACATATAGAATCGATCTCGACCAGAGGGCAGCATCATCGAAAGTTATGCAACCGAAGAGGTCATTGAGTTCTGCGTCGACTACATGGCTTAGGTGGAACCGATAGGTGTGCCTCTATCTCGTCATGAGGGGAGACTGGAGGGTATCGGGACCATTAGAAGAAAATCAATCACTCCCGATCTGGATACGTATGGTCAAGCCCATTTCACGGTCTTGCAACACATGACCCAGGTGTCCCCGTACATCGACGAGCACAAAGACATGGTACGCCAACAGAATCCAGACCGATCGGAGGTTTGGATCACGAGAGAGCACAACTCTCGATTCAACGAATGGTTAAAGGTGCGATTCACTAGGAGGTCATCAAGTGATGATACGCTACTATGATTGGCAAAAGGGATAAAATTTACAATTGTGACGTGGCAAGGATACAACATAAATGAGTACACATTTTGTACGACAGCTTAGGATAGGAAGAGCATAGTCCAGAATAGCGGTGTCCGCATAGATGCGTTTCACGAGCAATTCAATACCGCTGAGCCACGTGGGTTGAATTCCTACTATGGGTTCGTAGAGGAGATTTGGGAGATCGACTACGTACTTTTCAAGATCCCCCTGTTTTGATGCCATTGGGTTAAACTTCCGCAAGGTGTGAAGGTCGACAAGTACAACATCACTATTGTGGACCTCAAACGTGTCGGATACAAGGACGAACCATTCGTACTAGCTAAGCAAGTTGTTCAAGTTTTTTATGTAACAGACCCAGTAAATAACAACCGCCACGTAGTTCTTCATGGAAAAAGAAGGATTGTTGGAGTTGAGAATGTCGTGGATGAGGAAGAGTACAATCAATTTGATGAGTTGCCTCCTTTCGGAGACGGCATCAGGCTCAAGGAAGAACCCAGTGAGAAAGCTAGCTATATGCGCGTCGATCATCATGAAGGGCTATATTTTAATTAAGAATTTACTCCATTGTAATTTATTCCATAACATGAGACATGTCAATGTGGACTTGCCATGTGTTATAGACTTGTAATGTCTTATTTTGATGTCAATGTGGAATTGTCATGTGTTATGGATTTGTCATCTTTGATTTTGATGTCAATGTGGACTTTATTCTAATGTGGAATGATAATATTATGCAATTGTAACAAACAGACGATAAAAAAGACCATATCTTTTTTACATCACAGACGATAAAAAAAGGATTAGCGATCCTATCTTAGCCTTCAAATCTTCGTAAGCCTTATCGTCAGCTTCAGTGGTGGCGGGATCAGCGACTGTCAGATCAAACACCTCCACCTGCGACCTTGCACGCTCAATTCACGCTTATAGCCGTTCGGACTCCGAAACCAAGCCCCATATAGCCCAGAGGCCATCAACCTTGGTCTCATCCGTCTCGGCGAGGTTGACACGCTCTCCTACAATTCGGATGTCGTCCTCGACTCACCGGGCTGCATCCTCAGTGTGGACCAAGTAGTTCCATAGGACGATCTCCACGATGAGGTTTACTCGCTGGATGTCGCAGACCCTCACATTGGTCCGTCTGAGGAGGAGCTCCACTCGACAGATGATGGCCGCTATGATCTCCGGTAGATCGGAGGGCCTACAACGGATGACATTGCGAATGGTAGGCCTTGTCTGCAGCTTGGGCCAGGTTGTGACCAGAGAGGTGCGAGTAAACAAGCACAATGTAGGCCAATACAGCCAGCACGAGAGGGGAAGCCATTTGGAGTTTGTGGAGAAAGGGGATCAAGGAGGTTCATGAGAAATCCCTTTCAAAAGGGGATATCTATTTATAAAACAGGTACTAAAGCCAGAGCGGGAGACGAAGAGATACTTTGGGAGCCGTAGCGACGTTGGTGCAATCGTGAGATGAAGAGACACATGCATTGCACGGGAAAACGAAGAGACACTTGTCACCAGGTTTATGTGGATAGGACTTTTCACCAGGTTATCACAGACGGTTCTATTATAGAAACGTCTGTGATTACTTATCACAGACAGTTCCATAATATAACCGTCTGTGATATCCCTTCATAAGGAGGGAACTGCTAGGGTTTTTGCCCTTACTGATCGTCACTTCCACTGAAGCACCGTTCGCCTCCTCCCCCGACGGCCACCCCCGACCGACACCCGGCCGCCCCTGCTTCGTCACCAGCTCTGGGCCATCCTCCTCCGACTCCAGCCCGATGAGCGGTTGCCTCCCTCCTCTGACTCCAGCCCAACGAGCGGCCACCTCCCTCCTCCTATGCAGCCCGTCGCCTCCTCTTCCACTAAAGCACTGCCTCCTCCACTGCCCATCGCCATCCTCCTCTCTGGCCTATCACCGGCTCCCTCCTCGCACCACTGGCTCCAGCGCCTCCTCCGGTACTCCCTCGCGCCGCCGACTCCATTGCCTCCTCCGGTTCTCCAGTTTCCCTCCTCTCTGGCGGCTGACGGTGCGTTTCGTCGTTGCTTTGTTGATACTATGTAGCTAGGGTTTGAATGTTCTTTGTGATACTATGTTGCTGATTGATGAGTGCAGTTTGAATGTTCTATGTGATACTATGTTGCTGATTGATGAATGCATGTAAAGTTTTATGTAGTTTAACCTACTGATATGTGTCAAGAATAATATTTAGACTGTATTTTAGATTATAGATTTATTATTTGTGGTAAGAATATTAAGTTTATGCATGCTATTTCTAAATCAGTGTCTCACTTAGTGCCATTTTTGTCACTGTATGTTCTTTTGGCAAGTCATATCAGTGTTTATGTTTGTAAAATCCTTTTTTTGTTTCATTGACTTTGTTGTCCAGTTGTTTGATACATTGATTCAAAGTATGCTGTTTATATTTGCTTGAATGAACAAAAGAATGTTAGTGCTATATTGGAGACTTCCTTGAGTAGTACGAACTATATATGCTTCCTTTTGTTATGAATGTATTGTCTATTGATGTGAATGTATCGTTTGATACTATTTGAGTAATAGATACTCTGCATGAATAGTCAGCAGTGTTAATTATATATAGCACTTCTATTTTTACAAGGCAATTTTAGTTAATTGGTTGGGTAACTTCTATTTTTTTGTATAAAATATGTTTCTATATTATGTGCAAATTCTTCAATATTAATGGTATTTGTGCTCGATATGATGAGATTATGGCCATGGTGGGTGTTCTTGGGCATTGAGGGTGATGGTGGGTCTTCTGCTCTATGATGAAGATGGTCAAATACTGAAATTGAACTAATAATCAATTCATATTTGAGCTCTACTTTGTTACTTACTGCTGTCATCTTGATCTGTTATCAATCTATCACCTTTGAGTGGAACTAGCTGTAAAGCATTTTGGCTCTAGTGGTTACTAGCGGTCCTGTTGGTTAGACCTTCTATTATCCAAGTAGCAGGTTTGCTGATCTTGTGCTTTGTATTTAGTTACACTAAGGCTTTTCAAGTTCTATGTATAATCAACATCGGTTCCCTGTTTGACCGAAAGTTTACTCGGTGATCTTTTGATTTTGAGGTCATTTAACAGTCCAGTAAAGTATTATTTAGAGCTCAAATTTTGAATCTGTATTATCATGTTTAATTTATGAAGAGTATAGACAGTAGGGTTCAGATGGCAAAGACTTGTTCTTTTGTAACTCTCCTTCTAAGAGCACACACTATCATCAATCATCTTTGCTTTATGTTGTTTATTGATGTGTTTCTGATGTTAATGTTGAGGCTTCCGGCTGTGACTCTTTGTCTTGCCCTGTGCATGACCATACTACCCTCCCCTTATCCCCTTCACTCTCACAACTCACTATTTGGGTAACTTCTATTTTCTTTACTACGTATTCTATATTTAAGTTCAATGGGTAACTTCTATTTGTTTATATAATTAATGTGTTTACAAAGCAATTTTAGTTAATTGGTTGGGTAACTTATATAAATAGCAAGTAAGTGAGATGGCGTCTCAGATCTTACGCCAAGCATCGACACCGCCGAATGCGTCTGGATGTCCGACGGAAGTGATACGTGGCGAGATGGTCGACGGAGGGGCATACAAGGATCGAGCGCCACACCGCTGCTGACAGACGCGATTTACGCTTTCGCGCTCGTACAACACAATAATCCTATATCATACTTCATAATAATGCGTCTCGGTGACTATACCTATATATGTAATTCTATTTTTGCAAAGTCACACAAAGAAAAAACAATATCACCTATGTGCATTTTATGTTTGCCATCATATGGAGCAAATCATTAGTGTTAAGATAAAGGATCCCGAGGTTTGTCAATCTCGAAATAATTATTTTCTAATTATAAATTTAAATATATATGCTTACTACTTTACTCTTGCTAGCGACAGGGCTTATATATAGATTTAGATGCACTCGTTGCGAAAGAGATCGCGGACGTTTGAGTGAAGCTCTGCGCCTTCATCAAGACACAGATCATTAACGTCAACGGAGACTTTCACTCCGTCGATACCTCTTAACCACCTTCAAACAATTGACTTAATTGTAATCCAATTGTAACTATAGCGACAATACTTGAAAAAAATATTTTGTAATTTAGAATTTGAGTTGTAAATGATCACTTTGAGCTGTCAACAAATTATTATATGTGATGTATCTATTTTCTGCATGCTTGTTTTCAAAAGGCATGGCTAGCAATTCCTGAGGCCAGCCGAAAATCAAACAAAGATTAGTTAAGAATAAAGAACTATCACAGACGGTTTTTTGTTGAAACCATCTGTGAAGGTATAGTATCACCGACGGTTCTATTTACAAACCGTCTGTGATACATAGAATATCACAGACAATTCTATTTTCAAACCATGTGTGATATGTCTCAAATCACAGACGGTTTGTAAATAGAACCGTCTGTGATACACTACGTATCACATACAGTTTTTGGTGGAAATCGTTTGTGATACTATAGACGGTTTCCACCAAAAACCGTCTGTGTTATTCCATATCACAGGCGGTTTTTGAACTGTCTATGATAACCGTCTGTTATCACAGATATACAAATTCAAACGGGTCAAAAACCGTCTGTGATGAGTCTCTGTGTACTAGTGTGTGCTTAATGTTTGCAGTAATAGGGCACATATTTCTCTGGTTTCTTTACCTAAGGCTTTCTGCTGCTAGCATTGTTTTGGTTTCCAGGAGAAAATCTGGAAATCTAGTGCAATCAGTCGACTACTTGGCTTGTTATCTTAGGCCATATAATCTTTCTTTATTTGAGAATAATGTGGGTAACGCTTCTATACTTATCTTATGTTCCGCGAAATATATAGATGCATATTTTCATGATTATTGCTTTATCACCACACGGTGTTAAGTACTAGCCTTAACTTTCTTTGTTTGGTGTGCTTGTTGTTTTATGTAGATATCACACACTTACAGTAAAGTTGCTGCTATGTGCTGTGGAAGTTTACGTTTAAATATGAAAAGAGAATGGATTACGAGATCATGCCCCCTTTTTTCTTAAAACGGAATTTTTAAATGTGAACGTTTACGCTTAAATAAACCTCTGTATACTCCCAGATTTTTTTGCAGCAGAATGTTTTTCAATGTAAAAGTGTACAGAATGTATTGACCGGTTTATTTCCATTGTATTCCCACAAACTGAAATATTTCAATTGACTTGTAGGATAACTACCAAGCCGAACTAAATAGCTCTGAACACCCAGAAGATTCACAGCGGTACGACTTGGATGGAAATGTTCTGTACACTCCACCATGCGTTACTATAATGCCCTGGATCCCCCACTTCCGGACTATTTACCGGTCCTGGGTTCTTCCCTAACACAACTCATGCAATATGACTTGCCCGTTGTGGAGAACATAATCACGTAAAAGGTAACCTTTCTGCCCGCCGAAATGGGAAAATGGTTGGCACTGAATTTACGGCATCTGATTGAGTAAGAGTTTTGTTGGTCCTTTTATTATAGCTATCCGTAAAAAGGGGCCCACCTCTTACCTCATCATCATTGTCGTCGTCATGTTCCCCTGCCCGGGCCCCCTTTTACCAACCTATTAGCTTTCATTTCTTCCTTTCTTTCATCTCATTTCTTATTTTCCCAATTTCATTCATTTGATTTGATTTTTGAGAAAATAGTTTTGATGCAATACACATAAAATAGAGCAAGATACGGTTTACATTTAATATAGCTATATTCATGGCCAAGGGAGTAGCTTACCTTTATAGTAGTAGAATTTGTCGGCGTCGATGAACCCGGTATCACTACTGCTGTTGGTTCGCCCGCTGCAATTTATACGACGGTGCGAATAATAAAGAAAGAAATAAATAAATACTTAGCAGTAATTATGTACGACTAGGTGCATATTAGTCAGATGATTCTTTTTGTTAGCGGATTTTAAATTTAATAACATTTTCGAAACTCCCGGTAAGTTAGCACTCCCATAACTATGGTTGTTCTACTAAATACTCGCTCTAGGGTCGAAAATGCCTAAGTTCGCGTTTAACCTAATGAGAAATGAAATACTACTCACACTCACATTTCATTAAGTCTATTAAATTTTACTCAAAGAAAACTCCTAATTAATTATTTTACTTAAATCATGTAATGTTTCAAAACTCATTACTAATTTATATTTATTAAAGTTATCATTTTATTGAATTTTCTGAAATTTGAAAGAGTTTATTTGCTTTATTTGAATTTTTGAAGTCTTAAAAGTCAAAAATAAATTTTTTTAAAGTTTTTAAAGTTTTATTTGAGTTAAAGTTGAAAAATAAAAATTAAATTAATTTTGTGAATTTTCTGAAATTTTAAAAGCTTTTTCCTAAAAAATGTTAAAGCCAAAATAATTTATTTGCAAAATTAATAGCCAACTTAAAGTTGGAAATAATTTTATTAAGTTCAAATCAACTCTAGGAATTTCGTGAATTTTTATAGAATTTTTTGGACTTATTTTACTACTTTCTAAACCTTTCTTGAATTAACTCGATTATTTAAAATGGCAAAATCATTTTAATTATTAAAACCTTCTCGCCTAAACTCGCCTACCAACCTCTCCTCACTCACAAGACCCCCTCTCCTCCCTTTCGCCCACTCACCACCCTATCCTCATTCCGCCTCCTCTCCCAACCGGTCGGATCGAACTCACGGTTCACACGCACCCACGCGCCTCCCTCTCTCCGCGCCGTAGGATCCAGATCCAGCCGCCCACCACCTTCTTCTCCCCTACCCCCACTTTCTTCTCCACATGAGCTTCCCCGAGCCAACCGCCATTGCCGCGGGTGGGAGCTCCCACTCCACCGCGTTTTTCTCCTTCTTCCCCCTCGTCTCCACGCGCGCACGACCCGGTGCCTCAACCGCCCTCACCCCCACTTCTTTCCCCCCCTCACGCGCGGTTCTGCCGGATTCTCCAACCGCCGCCTCCATTGACACCGCCCACGATCTCCCTCCCCTCACCTCCCCTCGCCCTATAAAGGAGCGCCCCAGCTCCGCATCTCTCCACCGATCCAAACACCCCTCATCCCTTAGCCTCTCTCGCCAGTAGTGCTCGGATTTAAAGTTCTTCCGCCACGCCACCGAAGCTCCCACGCCAATTGCCGCGCCACCGACGACCCTCCGCCACCCCGACCCCACATACGCATCGCCGCCACCTCGCTGCGTGCCGTCGTGCACTCACCCGAGCCTAAGACCGCGGAGCGCCACGCCACGAGCCGGATCGCGCCGCTAATCCTCGCCACGGCCTCTCACGTCAATCTCTCGCCGAGGAGGTAATCCCTAGGTTCGCCTTGCCGCCCTCGTGCGATTGGCACCACTCACACTCATGGAGCGCCGCCAACGCCGGCGAAGCTCGCGCCGAGCCGCCGGCTCGTCCGGCCGTGTGCACCTCCACGTGGTCGCCACGGCGCCACCACATTGCCCGTGGCGCCACCTCAACGCCAAAGGCCAGCGTGGCTGCTCGTCGTCGGCCAGCGTGGCAAGGTCCACCTCCTCGCACTCCAATGACCAGAGACCTAGTCCACTAAGAGTTAAGCCACCGACATGTGGGCCCCACATGTCGGCCATCATTAATTTTTTAAATTCAAAATCAGTCGCTGACGTCATGCTTGCACAATAAATGGAATTTCCTTTAGGAAAATAATTCAGTAAATTCAAATAAATCCAATTTAGGGTTTAAATTAGAATTAAATTTGTATAATTCATAACTTTTACATCTTAGCTCCAAATTAGATGATTCAAATTGCTAAAATCTTAGAAAATTATTGTCTAACTAAATAAAATATAAGTATTCAATTTGGAATTCAGTTTAGTCTTGTTTTAGAATTTAAAATTCATTTAAATTCCAAAGTTAGATCAAAATTTGTAAAATTCATATCTTTTGATTCCCAACTCCAATTTAAGTGATTCAAATTTCTAAAATTTTACAAAATTATTATCTAGCTAAATAAAATAGAATTATTTATTTTGAGTTATTTTGAATTGCCTTTTTGAGTTGTTGTTTGAATTTCGTTTGAATTTGGGTCGTTTTCGCGTATAGACTTCGACGATTCCGGAGAGTTAGATCCTTCGGAGAATTTAGAGAGTCAAGACTTCAACGAAGGCAAGTTACACTCTTGACCATATTTGCACCCATTATTTTAAATTATTTAAATTCTGTTTTAAATTATTATTGCATGCGTATTTATATTCATGTAATTTAAATCCCTGTTTTAAGCTTTATAGTTATTCCCTATTCCATTGTATAGCCAAATATTGCTCAGATGGACCATATGGAGAACCATTCGAACGTGATATATATAATCGGAGGTAGAAAGTGAAAATATTGGATTATAAGATAACATGATCGTTGGATATGAGATTAAAGAAATTGATTTGTTGTTGAGATTAAATTATAGAAATATATTATTGGGCATCAGATTATGGGAGATGTAAGTATAGGATTACACAATTGATGGACATGGGATTGTAGATATGCATTATGGATGGATATTGAATTATAGAATCACGTGTTTGTTTGGATATTAGATTATACTGAATACATGATGCTTAGTTATTGATTATACAATTATACAATTGTTGATCGATAGATTATAGGAAAAACAACGGTTGGAGATTGGATCATATGAATGCATTAACGACGGATGTAGAAATAAGTGATCAATGGATATTGAATGGTAGAGATAGCTAACTATTGATATTGGACTATTAAGATTGAATTATAGAAGTAGTCTTTATGGAATATTGATTTGCTTGGATGTTGGATTATAGGATTAAACCTTGGTGGGATTTTGGGAATAAAACTTGATTAGATATTAGAAGTAGATAATTGTTGATAATGGATTAACGAAGAATGGATTACGTAAATAGATAATCATTGGATATCGGATTATCAAAAATTGGATTATAGGATTACATAATCATCGGATTGATGGGTATTGAATTATTAGAAATAATTCATTAAGGATTAATGGATTGATAGATATCAGATTATAAAATTAGAGTATTATCGAATGTTGGATCGATGGAAGTCAGATCATAGGAATAGACTGATATGGTGGATATCGGACTAATCAATATTGGAGTATGGGATTTTACAATTGTTGGAGTTTGGATGAACACAGTACGGATGGTTCACTTACCGGTCTCGTACCTGACAATACCTTGACATTGAATCCTCACCCTTGTCACCCTAGATAAAACCTAGTTGATACAATAGTATGAACTAGGATCATTTGAAAATGTTGCATAGGCATGCTTAGACCAAAAATGTTGATTTGGGAAATTTCAGCCAAAAAAATCAAATATTGTTTAAATTGTATCCATGGCATTGGTGTGTTATGGAAGTTTATAAATGACTTTGAAAAATGAAATAAAGTGATGGTTTGGACTTGGGCTAAATGGATGAAAGGTTGGTGCAGTTTATGCACCTGCTTAATCTGTTAGGATTAAGGCCTGTGGTTTAAATTGAAGTCGCCCAAGTCAATTAAGGACCGCCTTCGAGCTGCCTTTGCTATGCCTATAATGGGCTATGCCTCACCGTGCAACCACATGTCCTCAAGATGGGGAGTAGGACTGGCTTAATAATTAGTGATACCTAATTGTTATTTGTGCCATTTGTTTGTGTGGGTGTTGGTTAGACAGTTTTCCCACCTGGCGCAAGAGGGGGCTTTCGGAGGATGGGTAGTCCAATGGAAGTGAAACCTTAGCGGACACGAATACTTTTGGGTAGAGCTTTGTAAAAGCCTTGGCATGTGCTCTAGACTGCTTACCTAAGGTAGTGAGCGGTGGCATAGATATATGCTAGACAAACTAGAGAATTCGTGTATTGTGGGTAAAGTGTACAACCTCTGCAGAGTGTAAAACTATTCGAATAGCCGCGTCCGCGGTCATGGACATGCTAGCAAAGCCACTCAAAGTTATACTTTGGTTTTTGGTTTCAAAATGATTTGACATAAATGATTTTGGATTTCTATCCAAATGGGATTTAGGCGGGAAGCCATGTGATAGGAGGGTATCCTTCACCATTCATTATGGAGGTTATCCACACTATAAAACTGTTATTGAAAATCTGATTTTAGATATGGTATAAAATGGCCTTGAAAATTTATACAAGTATTTAAAGAAAATGTCGCTTATGCAAATTCAACCATATTAAGCTTTCCTTTGAGATATCCATATATGCATGTCATTCTGTTATTTGACGGTGTAACTTAAGAGCACGGTAGTTGTGCTCATTCTTGCTTAATGCAAATAATTTCAGAGGAGAAGGACTTTGCTACCGGTGTGGATCTCGACGACTAGGCCGCTTCCCCAGTTGATTGCCTGTGGCACATTAACAGGACCCTACTATTTCTCCGTCTTCCGCTGTGTTTATTTTGTTGTTGGCCTGTAAGCCACCTCTGTAATCAACTCCGTTGTTATTTATTAATAAAGTTGTGATATGATTTTGTTCCCATATTTGTTTACTGTGTGAAGTAGCGACTGATCATGGGACTAGTTCAGAAATGCACAGAGGATTCGGGAGTGTTAATCCCGGGTCTTACAAATCAGCACGCGGTTATTTAATTTTCTACAAATACTCGGGATCGCTTCACGTTAATTAAATTAGCATGATTTAAAATGTTCAAATGCCCGACTATTCGCTAACGAGGTACAGGTTTATTAAGCACACACTTTTACTTTTTAATTAACAGAAACGAGGATATCCTATCTTATTTTAGTAATTACTCAACGGATTGATTTTAAGACGGTTTAGCCCGATGTGACCTAAATGAGTTTGATCGATCGCATAATTACATCATGCTAAACATTTATTTAATTTATTTGCTAATTTCTATTACCACAAACATTAATTACTATAATTTATTAGAAACTAGACAACTTTTCCTACAATTTTCCTATACTTAACTCCCCTAAACCTAATCACCCTAATTCTTTCTCCTAACCCCAACTCTCACCTAACCCCTAATTTCCTTTCCTAATCCCAACTCCAACCAAATCTCTTTCTCTAATCCCTCTCTCCTCTTTCCCCCCTCCCCTCACGGCCGACACACCTAGCTCTCTCTCAGTTGCAATCTTCCTAGCTCCCTTCTTCCTCCCCAATTCCCCCATGGCGCATCCTCCCTTGGCGCCATTGCTCCCCTTGGTCCCCCGCTATGTCGCCGTCGGCGCCTCCCGGCTCACTTCCTCCCACTCGGCTCACCTGAGCTTGTGCCCGGCTGCTCCACCGTAGCCCCCTTCTTCTTCTCCCACTCTACCGACGTCGTCGCCTTGGCTCCCGGCCCGGCTATGGCTCTGCCGCCTCCGGCTCCCTGCTGGCCTGCTTTGCCCGCCACCTTTCGCGCCTACCGCTGGCTCTGGGCCCGCCGTCGCCACTGGGCCCGCCTCTCCCGCGTGCCCTCCTCTTCTCCTGTCGCCGCTACTCACCACTCAGCCCGTCGCCTCGCCCTCTGCTTCCTCGAGCGGCTTCGGGGCCACATTGGTTCGGCCCACTCACCTGTGCCCCTCGGCCCTCACCTCCTCTGCGGCCAGGCCTGCAGCCGCCGCCTAACCCCTCTGTAACCTACCTTTTTGTTCTTCATTAAATTGATTTCAGAATTATGGTTGGATCAATTCCTGATGTTAGCTGATTTTCATGCATGTATGCCATGGTGATTGACTGGAGATGGAGGTGGCTACTGGAGATGGGCTACTGCCTATGTTGCCACATTTGCACTGAGGTATCCTTCCCCCCTTCTTGTTTAACCCAGTTCCTCCCCCTTGCTCTGTGATGGCATGAATGAATGGTAGTGTGGCTGTGGTGTGGGTGCTACCTGTGCAGTGAGTGGGTATTTCATATTGGGGTATGAATGGGGTTAC
The DNA here is from genome assembly GCA_036346405.1 of Phyllostachys edulis. Lineage (NCBI taxonomy): Eukaryota > Viridiplantae > Streptophyta > Magnoliopsida > Poales > Poaceae > Phyllostachys > Phyllostachys edulis. The sequence goes on along the minus strand of CM070547.1, from coordinate 12,216,720 downwards.
CTCTCTGGTGGTTTTGGTCGGTTTTGGGGGAGATAGCCGTGGCATGGTCGCAGTGGTGGTCACCGTCCTCCTCAGTGCTTCTGCTCCTTGATGCTTGGCGATGTCGGTGGTTGCTGATGCATCGAAGCCGTCGTCGATGCCGGCCATGCTCCTCAGGCTTCCCCTTCACCCATGCTCCCTTCCTCCCTTTGCTCTTGGTGCTGGCTGCAAGCTGTAGCCGTGTTGGGGGAGATCTTGGCTTGCTCCTTCCTCTCCTCTCGGCTGTGAAGTGTGGCTGAATGAGTTGGGAGTGGGAGATGGACTTGGCTGGATTGAAGCTTAAGGGGAAAGGCTTGGTGTTGTGCTTACCTTAGCCTATGCAAATCTTTTTACCATGACACTATTCCTATTCTTACCATGATCCTATCTCTTGGTCTTTCTTCCTCCCTGTGCTTCATTTGACCTTCTGTGCTCCCCTTGATATGTATTCCTAGGCTTGGTTTTTGCTCTGCTTGTGGGGAGGCAGTGGCTTGGCCTTTGGCTGTGAAATGAGATATGTGGTGCTAAATGAATGGCTAGGCTTTGTGTTGGCCTACAACTAGGAAGTGGAATGGGGTGGTGATATCTGTGGGGTCGTGCTGACTGCACAACCAGGATACTGATGGTGTTGACTTTTGATATACCCTGTCATGCTTTGGCTGAGGGTGGAGTTTAATGGAAGAGTTAATTCCTTATTTGCCATTGGAAGTTGGCGAGGTCCCTAAAATGCCATCGAAAAATTGCTCATCCCTTGTATGCCACTCGTTCTCAATTTTAATCCCTTATTTGCCACTCTGGTCAGTTGACCGTTGACTTGGACGCGAAAAGACGATTTTGCCCCTAAGTATGCTGAGATCTTTAGGGAATTGTTTGACATAGTAATATAGTTCCAAAAATTATGAAATTTTTAGGGGAAGTTCCTGACATAGTGTATATTATTATGTAATTTTTATAGGGTTTTATTTGTAACATATTTTTCTCTAAAAATATTTCAAGTTACAACCGAAAATTTAAAGATTTTTAGAGAAAAACATGTTGCAAATAAAACTCTATAAAAATTACAGAATAATCTACACTATGTCAGAAACTTTCCATAAAAATTTAATAATTTTTGGAACTATATTACTATGTCAAACAATTCTCTAAATATCTTAGCCCTAAATAATGCACTTAGGGGCAAAATCGTCTTTTCGCGTCCAAGTCAACGGTCAAGTCAATGGTCAATTGACCGGAGTGGCAAATAAGGGATTAAAGTTGAGAACGAGTGGCATACCAGGGATGAGCAATTTTTCGATGGTATTTTAGGGACCTCGCCAACTTTCAATGGCAAATAAGGAATTAACTCTTAATGGAATGTGCATTGTGGGATTATGCTAAGGCTATGGCAATTGCAAATAGTGGGCGTGGGATTCAGAATACCCTATGAAGTTTTGAGCTGAGAGTGGCTTAAAGGGAAGATGAAATGTAGGATTTTATTATTGTTGAGGCCAAATGGAAAGGGTAGGTGTTGGGCTTTATTGCGCCGCATGATGAAACCCTAGGAAGTAAGAGGTGCCTAGTAAACTTAGGTTGGCTTGGCTATCTTGGTTACCACAGGGGCTGACTAACTCCGGTTGGTCAGGTTATCTTGGTGATCAAGGGACCGGTTGACCTAGGTTAATATAGGAATGCTACTGAACTTCGGGGAAACTGACAGCAATCTATTTTTTATTCTAACTAGCAATTATTGTCTTTGGTTTTTGCTAACTACTTTCTAAGCTTTTGGTTGCATGAAATTGAGAGGTGAAGGATGATGGGATGAGATGGCAATGAGGGCTTCAAGGATATGAATGCAAGAACATTGATTTGTAATTTAATTAGCTCTTGTAATTAATATTATAATTGTTTGTAAAATTAATCCTGTATCCATTGTTGGGTTGTAATATTTTAATTCCGCTTTGTAAACGGACTGTTGTAAGGTCTTTGAAGTTGAAACCTTTGTATATTCTTTGGTGTTTTGAAATGTTGATACCACAATTTATAAAGTCAAGTGTGTTAATTATATGCTGATCAATAATTGATGAATTTTTAATTAACGCTAATTACAAATTATTGTTGTTTAGTTTAACTTAATTACGCGGGGTCTCACACTTTGCTCCAAGAGAATGCGCAGCTTCACTAGCGACAAGAAGTGCAAGGTCACATGATAATGGTAACAACTTTAATTGAAGATATATCAATGAATTTTTCATGTATAATGAATCTTCAATTTGTTGTCTTCCAAATGCAGATGCTTTTCGAGAAGCTCAGAGAAGAACCACCCGCCGAGATGATGTGTTGTCAACCACCAAGTTAAGTTCAGGTTAGAAGACTTACTACATTGCAAAAATATTTTATGGTCTCCAGGCCAATATTCCAACCAACAATCTTCATCTTTTGTCGTTTGGATGAAATGTTCATCTAGAGAACTAATTATTTTTGGTATGACGGAATGCCACCAAGCAGTGCAACAGTTCACAGGCTTCATGTTGATTAATGTAACACCTGGGCATAACCACATTCTTAGTTCTATGTTGATGGTAAGGTACCAAGGAATGCCACCTGGGCATAACCTATATAAGCTACATTCAATTTCAGAATTTCTGCTAGCCATGGATTGCCTATGGAAGCTAGATTGTAATTTGCATGACCATACATTTCCTAAATATATTTTTGTTTACATCACTATTATGATTGACAATTCATCCCTGTTTGTTTACATTTAAAGTTTAAGAGCTATGATTGGAGCGATGAGAAAGAAGAGGGGGTAGAAATGAAGCAAGGGATGATGAATTCTTCTACTTGTTTTCAATTTTTGACATTTTATATTCAAGGACAAGAGTCATGCATGCATGGTAGCCTTTTACTGATTGTACATATAGCTTGCTACAGGGAACTGGTTCTTCGCATGTGGGCTCACAAGTAGCCCATGAAATCCTCGATGAGGAGATTGGGGGCACACAAGCAGTTGATGGCAACATGGGTAGCGAGGTTAATGGCAACACCATCTTTCATGTGCCCAACAATGACGGAGCCAACAATGCAGGCGTAGACCAAGCTAACAATGGAACTTCCTAAGAAACATGCCTCTAGTGCAATCAGACTTGCAGCCACAACTTGACTCTCTTTTGGCTTTGTGGCTTTTGGACTTATCTTTTGGTCTTTTAATATGTAGCAACTTGGTAGATGAAAGACTTGTCTCTTGGCTCAACATGAGGCCTATTGTGCAACCTAGCTTGTACTGTGAACCTATTTACTTATGCATGTAAACTTATTGACGCATGGATGCTTTGTAATTTGGTAGCAGCTTCGGTGCTTGTTAATTTGGTACTATTACTAGTTGATTGTATGATAAAATTTGGTTCTGATGGAAGAATGGTTTATATTGAATTGTGAATGTGTTATATGTCTGGTTGATTTATATTTCATTGTGTAAGATTAGTTATGTCTACTGTAAATGCTAGGTTGCTTCTGATGTGGAAATTAATGTTCAACCATTTACATTTTTTCTAACGGTTTTAGATTTTTCTAGACACTGATGCAACTACTGGCTATGCCAACAAGCGATTACTGTTCAACCTTTTTCCTGTCGGGTTCGGATCGTCACTAAAAATTAACTTTTTCATGTCGGTTTCAAAGACCGTCGTGAATATACTTCGCGATGTACTTCCCCGTCGGGTGCCCGACATAGATTTATAGTTATGCTCAATGGGATCAACCTTTTCCGTGTCGGGTTACAGCCCTCACTAAACATGGTAAAAATCTGTCAGTTCCCAAAGACCGTCGTGAATTTTATCCGCGACGGTATTTCCCCGTCGGGTGGTCGACACAGGTTAGGGGCCAAGATTAATGGGAAACCCCGACGACAGGGTAATTTCCCTGTCGGTCACCGTTGGGAATAACCGTCACGAATAATTTTCTTGTCGGGTAGCCGCAGGCATTTAAGACATTCGCGTCGGAGGACTCCTCACGGCTAATACCTGATGGTTACCCGTCGGAAAAATAATTCCTGACGGTTATTCTCTTTTTCCTGATGTTTTACACTACTGCGAAAAGTATTGTTTGGAGTAGTGAGAAATAAAGAACTAGCTTGATGCTGGTGTTTAGATAGATCTATTGCAAAAGAAAGAGAGGAAAGGGATGACGGTGCTCTGGCATGATTTAGAGAGTTGTTAGAGGAAAGAGAGTCGAGTGGAGTGATAGTGCTTGCATGAGAAGGAAGAGATTGAGGGAGAAGGAAGAGATTGAGGGAGAAGAAGACTAGAGGAGCTGCGAGAGATCTCGACTGTAGTACTTCTTTATTCATTTTTACATCTAACGAGGCATTGGACAGCTTTGCTACCCTTTTTAAAAGGGTGAGTGGCGTGCAACTGGTCTTTCTTGTGACTAGGTGATATCAACAATATCTATGATCTTTTGTGACATTTATATAGTGTTATGGTATTGTACCTAAATTAAATATTCCATTACATAAATTATTTTATTTTTATTTTCAAAGATAGAAAGAATATATATTAGTCGAATCCCTAAATCCTGTTTTCTAGAGCTTATTGAATCAGACACCCAAAGCCGTGTCCGTGTCCAAGTAACACTCTTACTAGTTGATTGATCCTACATCGACTTCCGTGGGCTATCTAAATGTGCAGCTGGTGCCCATCTCAGCCACATCTGCACCACCTTTACTCGCACAAGTTATATAACTTTGGTATATCCACCAATGAGAGGAAGCTATATATCTATTTCGGGACAGTTGACACTTGACATAGAACTCTCGAGTGTTGCAGTTTCCTATATTTCTTAAAGCTTTTCCAGACACACAAAAAAAAAAAGTTGCATTGGGAGATAGTGGGGATAAAACTGGGATGACCTGTAGATAGTGATAATTCAACATTCTGCCATTGACCTAAGGAACTAGCTGCCACACATGTGATTAAAGATGTTTCTGGGGCTGAACACGAGATGCATGCATCACTGTTCCAAAACAGTGCTCGCTCCATAGATACTAATTAAATGGGGATAGTGATTTGTTTTGCTAGGATAGCGGCATCAAGACATGTGATCTTCGTCTAAGATAAGCTTGTGTTTTCTCTTTCCACTTTCAGAATTGTTCTACTCTTGCTACTGTTGGTGTGATCTGTGCGTCCATATGGCATACTGCTGCACATGGTGATAACATCTTGCGAGGTTATTTATTTGTTAAAACAGTTAATGAATGGTCACATGGTGAAAGCATAGCACAAGTGTTCTCGAGAACACACCATATATATGGGACAATGTAGCAGCTGGTGGGTGCAAACTGTTTTAATCCATGTCACAGTTAGAACCTGGAACAAGAAATTGAATAGTTCTACCTGTTATGTGGTGTGTAATTTTACGGCAAAAGTCAACTTTTGGGTAAATTGATCATAACAAAACCTAATTATGCTACTTCTACCCGACAATCTTTAGTTTTTGTTAAGTTTTACGCTGAGTCAAACTGTAATTGTAGGCTCTGGGAATAGTTGATCTGCGCATTATGAGAGTTTGTACTGCAAAACTGCATGAGGACTCTGTTTTCGAATGTGAATTAGGAGTGTCATGCTGTTTTTTTTCTTCTAACTTTCGATCAGATTCTGATGTATTTTCATGAGGAAATTGTTTGCTATGACTATAAGATTTGGGAGACACCGGGTGAATAAGTAAGGCTCTTGAGATTTTTTTTTTTTGAGAGGGAAGCTTTCGAAGTGATTTCACAGCAACTTACATCGCAATAGTTTTGGATGTATTTTCATCTTAAGAGCAGCTAGAGCTTTTAGAGCAGGATTAGTGTAGAATTCTTTAAGAAAATTGTTACAGTCCGATACCACTTCTTAGGCGCAGTAGCCTCAGATCCGATCGGAGTTTGGAAGAAACGGCACAAAGGAGATGCGGCTTAAGTCATGAAGAGGACAAGATCACGAAAAGACGAATTCGAGAGCGCTAGATATTATAAGTTTATTTAAGACATCACTTCCTTGTAGAATATATCTCTAAGTCCTAGTAGGTTAGGATATGAGTCACCCATATTTAACAATCTTCACCTTCACTCATAGCTGTTGAAGTCACTGTGCTCTATAAATAACTCACTCCTAGTCGGCTCCACCTTTTTGTTTCTTTTCATTTTTTTGTTTTTTTCTTCCACCTTTGGGAGTGCTCCTACCACAGAGGCTCATGCGCATCACCGTAATGTATATGTCGATGTCTAGGCTAGTTTACCTAGACCCTCCACCTGAGAACTCATTTGTTGTGTAGTTTAGTTAACCACACCTATTCCTACAACCCTCCATGTCATAGGTTTGTACCGTCTCTGAGCTCCACCCGCTCGTCGGTACCGCGTGGTTGGTCCCATTATGTCTTCCTTCTTCCAACAGCTTGCACATTCGCCTTCGCGCTTGCTAGATTTTGCAACCATCTTTGCAGTTCCACATATAGCTACAGATGAGATCTGATCAGTACCTACCGCTGAAGACACGGTTTCCTTCTCATCAGAATTTTTATCAGACCTCCCATTGGTTGTTCTTCCCTTATGATTACCCATCAATCGGTATCCTCTATTGCTCTAGATACTTTTCATGATTACATGTCCTTTGCAAGTAACTCGCATGACTCCACCTCGAATTGATACCTTACAACCTTCGAGTTCAAACGACCTCACAGATATTATATTATTCTTTAATCTAGGAACATACCGAACTCCCGTTAATGTGCGATGTGCTCCATTATACATCTCCAATATAACCATTCCCACCTCAGTAATTGTGTACTCTTTGCAATCCACTAAGTGAACAGTTCCATGCGCCGAACATAGAGATTCTTCATCAAACATCTCCCTCACCGAACATATATGGAAGCAACAACATGAATCTAATATCCATCCATGAGAAGTACCTGATTGACTGACGACTAGTACGTTTGAATCATCTTTAGCTACTGCCACTGAGCATGCACTCCTCATTTCCTTCAAACTTGGACAATCCTTTATCATATGGCCTTTCTCGTCATACAGATAGCATAAGCGTGTACCCTTGCTTTTGCCCTTCTTCCTGTGACGTTTGCTTTTGCTTGACACACCTATGGCAGTCAATGATCTGAAGGCTTCTTCAATGACTCTGTCTTCAATAGATATACAATTGTCTCATTGAAGTTGAGAGTGTTTTTCCTGATGAGAATATTCATCACCAATTGCTTCCATGATGGGGTTAGATATGACATCAATATGACGATCTTGTCGTCTCCTCAATTTTCTTATCCACACTAGCCAGCTGTGTGATAAGCTTGTTGAATACATTGAGATGGTCAACGAACCATGTGCCTTCCTCCATACGCAACCTGAACAATTGTCGCTTTAGCACCCACCGGTTTGTCAGCGACTTTGCTATATACAATTCTTCTAAGTTAATCTATAATTTCTTCAGCGAATTGCTCCTATGATGGGGTTAGATATGTCGTCAATATGGCGACTATGTTGTTCTCCTCAATTTTCTTATCCACACTAGTAAATTGTGTGATATGTTTGTTGAAGACACTGAGATGGTCAATGAACCATGTGCATTCGTCCATAAGCAACCTGAATAGTTGTCGCTTTAGCACCTACCGGTTTGTCAGCGACTTTTCTACATACAATTTTTTTAAGTTACTCTATAATTTCTTCGGCGAATTCTCCTTAATCATTGAGTACTTTACCTCATCGGAGAGACATAAACAGACTGTACTGATAGTCTTCCACTCCATCACCTTCTAGTCTTCATCGGACGTCTTTTCCTTCGCCGTCGAATTCCTGCACTTGATTCCACATCGTCGACATCGATCTTGATTTTGTGCCACTTGACGCTTTGTCGACCTTCTCACAAATTAGATTAATATGGCATTGGTTCTGATACCACTTGTTATACTTTGATACCCCTTCTTATGCACAACAACCCAGATTGGATTAGAGTTGCAAGATACGGCACGAGCGCGCACGGTATCAAGAACGAAGTAGATGACCCCGTAGATAGAACCAAATAACGATGATGATAGAGAAATATTTGGTGAAGCCAACTGTAAATTTCTTAAGCACAACCTCAAAAAAATACAAGTGATTACGCTCTCTCAAAACCCTCTTGAACTTTTTAGGACACTCGATTCCTTGCCCTATACAAGAATTTAGTGCTAAGAATAACATAGCTTTTTATATAGTGTCCCCTAGTTCTCCTCCAAAAAGGAAGTAGGAATCCCAATCCTATTAGGATTAGGATAGTAATCCTTATAGAACATATTTCGAAGTCCTAGTAGGTTAGGATATGCGTCACCTATATTCAACATAAATCTTGGATGGTTAGCAAATCAGATTTTTCTTGCAGGTGGCCTTGATATGAAGCTAAATGACTCCAAAAGTATTTACTATCTCCATTATTTTTTACTTGTCATTTTGGACATCGTCACGATCTCCAATACACACATTTGACCATTGTTTTTTTTTCTAACTATATGTTAGTAAAAATATAATAATATGAAAAGATTTGTTATAGCAAATCTAGTAATATCAATTTAACACGACAAATTCAAATACTTTTGTGTATATTAGTAGTTAAAGTTTGAAAAGATTGACCACATGTATTCTAAAACGACATCTAAAAAAGAACGGAGGAAGTATTCATTAACATTTTTTGTTGTTAGTACTTGAATTTCTCATTTATCTAATACTATCATGGTTTCTCCTTTTGATCTAGTTAAATCTAACACTCCAAATGTTAGTAGTCCAACTGGTATGGCACACGACTTTCCTTGGCGAATACCCAGGTTCAAATCCCACCACCAATATTTTGTGGGATATTGACATCTACATCTCTCAGGTGTTTACTTTGACCAATTTGACTTGTACCCAGAATTATCTCATCAGTAGTATCCTATATTAGTCCTACAATATGCAGTCCTTTTATATCTTACTTTGTTATTATAAAAATAAAAATAAAATTCCGGATACAGCGTGTAGAGAAGATATTGACATCTACATCTCTCAGGTGTGTACTTTGACCAATTTGACTTGTACCCAGAATTATCTCATCAGTAGTATCCTATATTAGTCCTACAATCTGCAGTCCTTTTATATCTTACTTTGTTATTATAAAAATAAAAATAAAAATACGGATACAGCGTGTAGAGCAAAGATGATGTTGATAAAATAAAGGATTTCTTTTGGAAAGACTTAGCTTAGATGTTTAACTCAAAAATACAAAAAGGGCATACTGAAAATCTTTTTGAGCAATCAGGGTGGCGACACTTTTCTCTTTTTTGAAGAACAGGGCTGGCAAGAATTTGTCCACCCAGAAACAAAGTGTAGTAGTGGCTAACTGAAAACTACAATCAATTGTAGCTATCAGAAACTAAACAACCTCGTACGATCCAATCAACATGGAGTACTAAAAAAAAATTACAACTTCCAACTTAGATTTGTCAGCATAGATGAGTAAGTGAGCTGCACGATGCGAGATGTCATCCTAGTAGTTCTATTTGCTTATGCATAAATAAGATATGATCACTACTATACAAAGGGTCATTATAGATGATTCTAAATCGTCATCATCGTCGGTTTCTAAATCGTCTGAATTTATGAGTCTGTGATAACAGGCGATTATCACAAACAGTTTCAGAGCTGTCTATGATAAGTCTCAACACAGACGGTCTTGTCGTATAAATCGTCTATAAAGGTCTACTATCACAGACGGTTTCCACTAACAACCGTATGTGGTATGTCGAATATCACAGATGGTTCTTTACTAACCGTCTATGATATGTCTCCAATCACAGACGATTAGTAAAAAGAACCGTCTGTGATATCCAACATACCATAGACGGTTGTTAGTGGAAACCGTCTGTGATAGTAGACATTCACAAACGGTTTATACAAAAAACTGTCTGTGATAGTTCGTTATATATAACTATATTTTTTTCTGATTTTCGGCTAGCCTCAGGAATTGCTAGCCATGCCATCTAAAAACAAGCAAACAGAAACAGATAAATCACAGATGAATCAATTGTTGACAACTCAAAGTGATCATTTACAACTCAATAAATTACAAAAGATTATGTTCAAGTATCGTCGCTAGAGTTACAATTGAATTACAACTACCCAAAGTGAATTACAATTGAATCAATTGTTTTAAGATCGTTCCGCGGTGTCAATGGAGTGAAACTCTCCGTTGGTGTTAACGATCTCCATCTTGATGAAGACGGACAGCAGTCCTCGAACCTCCATGATCTGGCCCATAACGAATGAATCTAAATCGATATATATGCCATGTCGCTTGGAGGATTAAAGTAGTAAGCATATATATTTAAATTTATAATTAGAAAATAATTATTGCGAGATTAACAAACCTCTGGATCATTCGTCTTAGCACTTATGATTTGCTGCATATGACGGCAAACGTAGAATGCACATAGGTGATCTTGTTTTTATTGGTGGCATTGCAAAAATAAAATTACATATATATGTATAGTCAGTTCGAGACGTATTATTACGAAGTGTGATGTAGGATTATTGTGTTGTAGCACGTACCGAAAATCACGTCCTATGTTGCAGTATGGTGCTCGATTTCTTGTGTATCCCTCCCTCAGCAACATAGGCACTGAACGACCTACGTGATTCCAAAAAGTTATCCTCGTCCATTTCAAACGAAGGAAGACTAAAATAAAATTATGTATGGAGAAAATGAGCATACCTGTTGAGTATTCCTTGCACAAGGGTGAAGTCGTGGTTTTTGTTGAGTAGGGAATCAAGGTATATTACCTTGTTTCTCTTTGGTACAATGACTACAAGGATCCAGTGGAACCTACTCATGTATGTCGCTATAGTCATTAAACCTAAATTCGTGCTGCGTATAAAGTACAAATGAAATTTGTATAGCAAGTAGTGAAGCACTTACATCTGGTTGTAGGGCACCAATATGTAGTCTTTGTTGCCCTGAGCAAGCAATCCTGTCATTATATAATTCACGACGTAGGATGCGTCTTCAGTGATGCATTGCTCAGAGATCAAGTGTGGGTCGAGGAAACCCACCGGTTCTTGCCATCGCCAGGCATTTTTCATTATGTATTTATACATAAGCAATGAGTTGTGACATTTATCGGTATTACGTGAATGTAGAACATGATTGTACACACTTACAGTGTCCAGCATCGTAGAAGCGAGGCGTCGAGAGCATTGAGGTTGAATAGGTCGAATTAGTCTTCGAAACCCACGACGAAGTGGCCCGGCTCGTGGAAGAAATGCCCCTTCGTATATCTGACGATGATTCCAGTATCACACCCCTTCTCTTTGGTCTTCCGCATGTATCAGACATGCAAAGACTAGCAACCTACTCCAACGCAGGCTAATACTGTGTCAGGGGCCAACAGACTTCAGAGGGAGTATTTCCCGAGCTTGGGAGGCGCCTTAATGTTCTTCGATTTTGATTTGGCCTTAACAACTCGCCCGCTACACATGTTCCCATGAGATGACTCGGGAACCGATATGGCAACAAGCTTTTCTTGTTCCTTCAGCGTCTTCTCCACGGGAACCGATGAGGTGGCCTTCTGAAGCGAAGGTTGAGGTGGAGTCATTGAGGGTCCTGTTGAAGTGGCGTGATCGTGTCGAGATCACGACACTGCAGGGTCCTGGGCGATGTTCTTCTTGGGCAACTAGATAAAAGTGTACATGGCATCCCCTAGTATTCTGATGTCTTTGTTTGAGCGAATCTCCAGCGGGACGGCCATGAAATTGTCATGTACTATGTCCACCTGGACCTTGGCATAACCTCACGCCACTGGCATCAGGCAAAGACTCGTCCTTCCTAGCATGGATACGTCATCCCCCGCCCAGCCTCAATAGAAATGGACACAACAAGCCTCACTTGGAGCTTGCAGGACATCGGCTCCTACAAAACGATACACAGTTAGCTAAGGTGTCCTATAGGTCTATCTTTAGAGCATTCCAGAGATGTACATTACCTTGATGTCGTCGATAGATAATTGGACGCGCTATGTTCAGAATTTTGTGTGGACGCGATGCCACTCCGATGTTGAGGAGGACTGGCTCCCAAAATAACGGGAGCGGCTTGCGACTGGTTGAGGAGTTGATTCATTTGATCCTACAATCTTGTTATCTTTCCTTGAAATTTTGCAGTAAGCTTTGCATTAATCTCCTCTACCAACCGGTCCTCGCGCTCAGCCTTGGATCTCTTCCTACTCATATACATCTCGAAATCGTTTGGGAATCCCTCCCTCCAAGGTACGTAAACCCCAAGGCCTCGCGTGCGACCCGGGTGCTCCTTGTTTCCCAAGGCCGTAGATAGTATATCCTTCTCCCTAACTACTTCGAAGGAGCCTTGGAATGATTCGGTAGTCAATGTGTGCTGTAAGAGGCCATCATATTATTTTAGACACTATGAAGTTATGGACTTATTAACAACTAGATAGTTCGACATATTTACCAAACGTTGGGACACTTCTTCGTCTGCCGGGTTTGTGAAAGAGATGCCACCCGAAGACGTGGCTGATGCCCTCGCTCGTTTTAAACTAGCTTCGATCACGCTTGTCTGTGATCCCAGCAAATGGCCGGGGGGCCTCCTGCCGGATTGCGTTCTCGTCCTCCGCCGTCGATTGCGTGGTTTTACCTGTGTACCTAGTGGTGCCGAGTTTGTGGGGGTGGGTGTTTTGTGTTTGGAGAACTTTGTGCGCCACACTTTGCTCCTGAAATTCGGCCGTCGTCTTCATTCGCACAAAGACGTCTATATAGTTGGAATTATTTACCGCAAAATATAATAGTACATCCATAACCTAACCCACGGATAAAATAACACTTGCACATCCAATCTACATATATCAGGCCAAATCTAGCTATGGCATCAGTTCTAAATCACCGCTAAATCTAATATTATCTTCTAAAGTTCACTCTGATGTCTGATGTGCGCCGGTATGATGTTCTCTATGATTAATACTAATCGAGAATATATTATGATGTCATGTGATCTTTCAATTGATTACCGTGACATACTCAAGCATAGTAAGTACTCAAATTATCCGAGGTTTAGTGGTATATTTAAGCTTTGAGAATTTAGGGGAAGATAGCAGCAGGATCTGTGCCGGCTAGCAACTGCAATCGTCTAGGGAAGTATGCAGCATTTTGAAGTCATCGATTAATTTGATTATTATTTTAGTGTGTTAATTTGATTTCTTTAGAGTGTTACTTTGATTATTTGACTGTCTTGAGATGTGGTAATTAATTTAAACTTGGAATTTTGGAAAAGTGAATCTCTCAGATTATCATTAATTTGGACTTGGAATTTTGGATCAGTGAATCTCTCAGATCAACTGACTGAAACCTTGTAAAGATGTTCCGGAAGCCGATCATGATCTTGAACACTAGCAGCCTACTGAAAGTGATAGGACGTCCACTAGGAGTAGGGGATACACGCCATGCGTAGACTTTAATGGGAGCGTATCATTTGCACGGGGACTGAGCGTAGGTCAGTTGGCGTAATAAGTTGCTATAGTGCACTCATTCTACTCGTGTTTTACGCGCGTCTGTGCTTACCAAAATAAATAGTTTCATTAGTTGAAATTGAGATCTCTCCTTCTATCAAAAAAAAAAAATCATATCCATGGTAAACTTTCGCTTTGAGCAGAGGAGATTCATGTATGGTGTGCAGGTTGATCCGTAGGAGGAAGCTTTGAAGCCAACGTTTTCCTTCCGTGATCCCAGGTGCCAGGTGCACATCTGACATGCGGGCTACAAGATTTGTTTAATTCTTCGAACTGATGTAAGATTTGGATCCGGGTAGTTACAAACGTATCGAATCGATTCAATATCTTCTCTCCTCTTTTAAACAGGCTAAAATACAACATTGCAAATAGGAATCACGAGGATATTATTGTTAGGGAGGCCTCTGACAATCGCCCTTTCTTAAAGGGTATGGGTGTAATGTTCCCATACCCAAAAGCCCAAAAGACATGCTGTACTGCGCCCACTCTACCCGCCATGGTCTCCCCGCCTCGGGGTCAGGGACACCGGACAGTTGGGACCCACCTCTGGCCACTCACGCGCGGCTACGCAAGGGTTCCCGCTCACGCCCACGGCGGTGGACCCCACCAAGGGCAGGGCCAATCACGGGACGACAACGCCGTACCGAATGTCCGACACGGCCCGCTGTTCACCAATATTATTGCCGGGGTTCACCTCCCGAAAAGGACATCTCCTCTCTATCTCTCTCTCTGCTTTTCCTCGCTCGGATGGATGTGTTCTTTACTCAAAAGGGGAAGATGAGAACGCATGCGCCTTTCGCGGCTGTGGGGGTGGTGAAAATAGCTGCTGCTGCTGCCGCTATTGGAGGATAGCTGTATGGGGCGATGGAAAAGGCCCTGCAGGGATAACGTCGGGAGGCGCTACGACGATCACGTCGGGGCGGGAGGACGCTGACTGCTAGCTAGTACTCGCACTGCTGGTAACTACTTATTACTCAGTGCGCTAGCGGTAATCTCTCTTCTTTTATAAATAGACGATGAAACACTGCCGTATCATCCTTTTTTATCGCCTAAGCCTTGTTTAATCCATTCTCAGTAGTACGAAACCCAATCACTTTGTTCATTGGTAACTTGTCACTTGGACTGAAGGCGGATGGAGATATCTGATGCACAAGATTTAGATCTAGCGGCCCAAAAATTTCGTTGAAACCCAAGAATTTTTTAGTTAGTGTTGTACAGATAATCCCTACGTCGATACCCAGCGAAGATGATGTCTGATTAATTCCTGTCGTCTTCGTCTCTTTGTCTAAGGTACCCAACGAATTAAGATTATGATGCCTTTGGACTGTAGTCTGAACCTCCTTCAGTTCAGGTTTCTGAGCTTCAGCACGAAAACGTAAACACAGTTGTCAAATGATAAATAGTAATCGAATTGACAAAGCAAACACAAACAAAAGATTTGTGATGCAAAACTGCGTACCCTTTTCTGGATTTTCGTCACTATTTATACTCTATATTGCAGCCTAAAGATTGAAGATACTACTTCCGAAACTAACTAGAAAACGAGTCCAACTGGTTCGGTAATTACAGCTGAAAACGACACGAATTCAAAATCCGAGCGCAACTCTGGAACTGACTCAACTCTGAAAATAAAAACAGAAATCTCTAAGACTCAAACAAGGATTGAACAAATTATTACAGGAATGATTAATTCCAACAAACTCCCCCTAATCCTGACTATCATTAGTGAGAACATGAATACCAATTAAATCACACATCTTCTGAAATTGCACAAGCGGCAAAGCTTTTGTCAGGATATCAGCCTTCTGTTCATCTGTTGGCACATGACGTACATCGACCAATCCCTCCTCGACTCATTCTCTTATAAAGTGAAAACGTGTATCAATATGTTTACTCCTCCTGTGAAATACGGGGTTCTTCATTAATGCAAGAGCTGCCTTGTTATCGACATACAAAGTAAACGATCCATCATCTTTCCCTTTCAATTCTTGAAGCAATCTTTTCAACCAGATTCCCTGACATGCCGCCGAGGTTGCTGCTATGAATTCAGCCTCGCAATTGGATAATGCTACACTTTTCTGCTTCTAAGAACACCACGTTACCATGTTGCCATACAAATAGAAGATAGTTCCTGTGGTGCTCTTTCTATCAACGAAATCTCCAGCCAAGTTACTGTCGCTATATCCAACTAGCAACGACGCCTATTCCTTCCTGGAGTAAATCAACCAGTGATCAATAGAGCCAGCTACATACCTCAGAATATTCTTCAAAGCCTGCTCATGTGTTTTGGTTGGTCTCTCCATAAACCTGCTTGCAACTCCTACTGCATAGCTTATGTCTGCAAAGCCTGCTCATGTGTTTTGGTTGGTCTCTCCATAAACCCGCTTGCAACTCCTACTGCATAGCTTATATCTGGTCGGGTGTGTAGCAAATAGCGCAGATAACCAATTAAACTTCTATAATTAGAAGCATCGACCGGTTCTGCATTATCATCGTTTTCAAATTTGATTTTTGGTTCCATTAGATACTTGCATGAATTGCAATCTGCCATCCCAGCTTTATCAAGGATCTTCCTTGCATAAGCTGATCGTTTGATCGAGATGCTGTGACTTCGTTGTTCTACCTCCAAACCTAGATAGAAACTAAGAAGTCCCAAGTCACTCATTTCGAAATCTCTCATCATCTGATGTTTGAACGACTGAACCTTTGCAACATCAGTGCATGTGACAATCAAGTCAACCACGTAGACACCAATTATGACTATGTATGTGCCTTCATGTTTCTTATAAAGGGATTGTTCCTGCTTGCATTTCTCAAAACCAAGTTTCTTCAAACTATCGTCTAGCTTGTAGTTCCAGAACCTAGGCACTTGTTGAGCCCGTACAATGCTTTGACAACTTGTAAACCTTGTCTTCTTGGCCTTTTATAGTATAACCTTCAGGTTAATTGACATACACTTCCTAGATGAGATCACCATTTAAGAATGACAATTTGATGTCCATGTGATGAACTTCCCAACCAGAGTGTGCGAAAAGTGCAAGAAGTACTCTCACCATTTGTAACATCCCAAATTTTCCGAGTTTTTGAAAATTTTCAAAAATTTAAAAATAAACATTTGGTTTTATTAATTTGCTAAAGCTTAATTTGAAATTTAGAATTTAAAAGCAATTTAACTTGAATTAATCCAACTTCAATTAATTCAAAAGTTGGTTTAATTGAGCTTTCTAGATTTTATTGGATTTAAAAATCAAAAGTGTTATTTTAAGCCTTTTCTTGGATTTTGTTGGATTTTAAAAAAGAGGTTTTCCTTTGTCCGTATGTTAAAAATAATTAATTGCAAAAATTAAAAGCAAGAGTTAAGCTGAAAATATTTTTATTAAGTTCTAATTAATTCAAGAGATTTCTGTGCATTTTTCTTGAATTTTTGGACGGCTTTAGCTATTTTCTAAAAAGGTTTTTGTTTTTCTACTATTTTCTTTATTCAAAAAACATTAAAAATCTTCCTATTCACCTTGGGCCGAATCTCTTCGGCCCACCTCCCTTTCTCCTTCACAGCCTTGCCACGTCTGCTCCACCAAGACAAATTGCGTGCCCCATCCCTCGGACACCATCCAATCTTGATCGAATGGCTCCCTTTCCGCGCGCTAGTCCGCTCCGCGTCTCCCCTCGCGCTCGCTCACCGACAAGGCGGCCCCACCCGTCAGTGACCACCCCCACCACTGTGCTTCGTCCTCCTCCCGCCCGTTGGGAGCCCATGCCGGGCACGCGGCGTCAACGCCCGCGCTCGTTTTTTTGCCGGCACCCGTCGCCTCCTCGTCCCATCTCTGCCAAGCCGCGTCACCTCCCACCTCCGCCGCATTCGCTACCGCCACCTACCCTGTCAGCGCCCTCGCCCTCCTGGTCATCTTCTTCTTCACGCCTCCGTCCTCGCCACCTCACCATCACACACAGGTGTGCTTTTATACCACACACTCGCCTGTCACACGCCTGTCACAGATTGAAGGCAACAGGCCTTTGCACCACGCCACCACCCACTCCTCCCACGCCTGCCGCCTCCCGTACATTCTCGATCACAAGGCCATGGACCCGAGCTTGGCCGTGAAAGTCCTCCGCCGCCCATCCTCTCTCTCGGCCTCACGCTTATTTACATGCAGCACCAGAGCACCAAGGCCTCTCTCTCTTTCCCTCTCCTCCCTTCTCTCCCACTCTCTTTACTTTGCGATTGAAGCACCTCGCCGCCACCTTCGGACGTCGCCGCCTAGCGCCGCTTATCACGCCTTCTCCGCCTCCGACTCGCCTCAAAGATCGCTAAGCCGAGGCCCACCTAGTCTTGCGCCCCTTCGCCGCAGTAGTCTTCGAGCATCGCTGCCGCCTACAACCGCCGCCGCCATTTCTTCCTCCCCACCGGTGACCTCTGTCGCCACATCACTTTGACCTCAGGCACCAAAGATCGCTGGCGCCTCTCCTCAAGGTGCCTCGCCGACCACCAAGACCCGCCATTCGCCGCGACCATCGACCAGCGGCGCGTCGCCTCAGTGACGTGGAGACCGCCACTGGCGCCCGTCGTGACGCCACGTTAGCCCTCTGCTAATGTGGTTGCCCCGTCCAAGAAGCCCATGTGGCTTTTCTCGATTTTCCTTTAGAAAAATAAATCGAAAAATCAAGAAAATCCAGATTTGATCATTTTATGTAAATTCAAACTTCCGAAGGCCATAACTTCCTCATTCGAACTCCGATTCGAGTGATTCAAATTTCTAAATTCATTCCATAACTTCCTCATTCGAACTCCGATTCGAGTGATTCAAATTTCGAAATTCATTATCTTCCTATTAGTATTTATTTAGTAATTATTTGAATTTTATTTGGTTTTTTTATTTATTTAGCTTGTTTCGCACGTATAGATTCCGGTGTTTCAGACGAATTCATGGATCCAACGACCGAAGCATCTCTACTCTTCAACGAAGGCAAGTCATAGACCTTTCATCATATTGAACCCATTTTATAAAAGTATATTGTTTGATATAAACATGCATTGCTAATTTTATAATAAATGGTTTCGGGATTAGTTAATTACCTAATTGCCATTATACCTCCTTGATAAATTGTGAATGACATGTATCCTTGAATGACATAACTCCTTGGACACCCTAAGATGGATAATTCTTAGTTGGATATTATTGTACTACCAACTTGGGTATCGTTTATGCTTAGCCATGCTTTAGTTATACGATAGATTCATGATCACATACTCAAAAATGATTGAACTTGACTTAATGATATATGGAACTATGGTGCGACACCACTGTTGTGCAACTATGGTGCGAGATCACTGTTGTGTCAATTGTGGTGCGATGCCGTTGTTATTAAAATTTGTTGTGCCATAACAAGGGTTTTCATTTGGCTGGGTTGAACGAAAATGATTTAAGCTCGGGCCAGTGGTTGGATGGAAAAGGAGGAATGCGCGAGGCAATGCGGGAGGCATATTATAGGGTACGGGAGGCACTTAGGTGCGCGAGGCACATAGAATGCAGAAAGTCTAGCCTGAGTAGCCACTAAGGACTTAACTTTGTGCGCCATTGATCTGGGCCATACCGTGCAACCACAAGTTCATTTATGGGGTGGACTGGGCCAACTAATTAGTAATGTTTTGGTTCGGTTCTGTTTTGGTTGGGAACAGCGCAAGAGGGGGCCAGTATGGCTAAACCTTAGCGAAAGCGTAATCCGTCAAAACAGAACTTTGTAAAAGCCTTGACACGCTCTCTAGATCGCTACCTAAGGTAGTGAGCAGTGGCATTGACCATGCTGCATCAACTAGAGAGGTCGGTATTGTGGGTAAAGCTGTACAACCTCTGCAGAGTGTAAAACTATTCGAATAGTCGTGTCCCCAGTTATGGACAATGCCTGGTGATTTCACACGAGGGGTAGAATGTTATCAAAAATGTTGGAATGGGTTGGATGAATCTAGTAGATGGTTGTGTGTAACATCCCAATTTTTCAGAGCTTTAAAAGTCTTTTGAATAGTTGTAGTGAGAAAATTCACCATTTGGGTTTATTTGATTTTAATTAAAAAAAGCTTAATATTGGACTTTGAGTAACAAAACAATTTAATATGATTAAAGTCAACATGAACAGTGGTCAAAACTATTTTATTTGGATTCTATGAGCTTGGATATATTTTCGAATTTTCTCGAATTTTTCCAAGTTCATTTGCTATTTTCCATTGCTTATTTGAATTTCGCTAATTTCTAAAAGGAAAAGCTAATTAAAATCTCCAAACAAGACTTGGGCCTAAACCCAAGCTCTTCCTCGTTCGCCCAGCCCGGGTTGTGCAGCCCAATCTTTCCTCGCCGTTGATCGAATAACGCTCGATCTCCACGCTGCTGCCCTCTCTCCCACGCGCCCGTCACCTCCACCGTTGATCGCAAATGGACGCCCAGATCTTGAGGTCTGCTTGGAGCGGTCCGAACGTCACAATGCATTTGGGCCGCACGATCAAGTTTGACGGCCCGATGAAGTGGCACTGCGGCGGAGAGGTCCGAACGCTCTTCGCTTGTGGGCCGTCCGATCTAAAGCGGGCGATCAGATCTTAGCCGCTAACGCCTCACCCTATCTCTCGACGCGTGGCCCGCCATAGATCGCTGCCTCCGACAAGGTTTCTTCCTCATACGCGACTTCAGCTGATCGCATCCGCCATTGTCGCTTTCTAGAAGCTCAACCCATGATGCGTTTCGCTAACAAAACTCCCCCGATTTTAGCACCAAACTCAATCTCGATCTCTCCCTTACGGACTCGCTCAAATTCAAACTCCGATTTCATCTCTATCCTGTTTCCTCGCAAGGGTCGTTTGGGCGGTTTAACCCCTTGCCACATGCCATCTCGAGCTCGCTTCAGCCTATAAAGGACCCTCTGCTTCGCCGCCTTTTCCAAAACCCTCGCTCAATTCCACCCGAGAGCCTCCACATTGCCGCCGATTCGAGCTTTAAGGAACCTCGCCGCCGGTGAGATTTTTTCGATTGCGCCGCCATCGTAGCCGCCAGCGTCGCCGTGGAGCACACCATCGGATCGCCATCACCTCCTCGCTTCCAGACCCTTCCCGACGCCAATTGTTTCACCGGAGTCGCCGTCTGACAAAACCCGAAGCCGCTCCGCCGCTCCAACCTCGCCGCCAGCCACCACAGCCGTCCTCGACCACCCGACCTACACCCTAAGGTTCGCAATAACGCCACTACACACCCATACCACCCACCCTCGCCGGGATCATCAGAAGGCCATGGCGACCATCGGTCGATCGATTGTAGCCGCCCTGCCGCCCACGCCACCGCCACCTCGGCGTCGTGCAGTGTGTCATCCTCGTGGCGCCAGCGTCCGCCACGCGCGCAGCGCAAGTGTGCCACCTCAAATTTATCTTCGATCAAGTGGCTCGGTGGATTTATTCCACCGTGAGTTGTGTCGCCGACATGTGGGTCCCACATGTCGAATTTTTTTATTTATCCTTTTCCGAAAATCCTTCACGACGCCAAAGATTGCGCAATAATTCGGATTTTTCTTTTGAGAAATAATTCGAATTCCAAGAACCTATTTCTAGGTTTTTCTTTAGATTCAAACTTTGAAACCCCATATCTTTTGCATCCTAACTCCAAATCAGCCCATTCAAATTTCTAAATTCATCTAAAATCAAGATCTACCTAATGGAGATTTTAATTATATTTTTGGAGTTGTTTTGCCTCTGTTATTTATTTATTTTGTTTTTGTGCTTCGCTTACGAGTAGACTTTGACGTCATGGAAGAGTTGAAGAAGAAGGAGCTTTCAAGACCAGACCAGACCTAAACTTATTCCAAGGCAAGCTATACCCTTGACCATTTTGCTTCCCAGCTTTACAAAAGTATTTTAATTCAAATTATCGCATCTTAATTCAAGTATTTATTTAAATGTTTTGGGTGCGAGTTAATCCCAAATTGTTATGCCATCCTTGTGTAATTATTATGCCCTGATCCTTTGTCACCCTAGTTACTATTAGTTGGTAATATTGTAGCACCAACGTGGGTTGGTTAGCACGAGTAGATTGCTTAGCCATTCCCTAATCACTTATTCATGTGAGACCGCAATTATTAATCGACTAAGTGAATATGCAATCTTAAATAACTGTGTGTACTATGTGTCTTTGTGGCATGTGTTGCACGAAATCAACCGGGTGGTAAAAGGATTTGGACCGAGGCAAGTGGTGGATACTGTGTGAAATGGTGGAATCTGTGTGATCTGTGTGAATAATAATCTGTGTGGTCAGTGGTTTAGTTGGCATGTGGAAGTCTTGCCTCGGCCAATTAAGGACCTCACCATGTGCGCCATTGAACTGAGCCCTGCATGCGACCACATGTCTGCTTTTGAGACGGGCCTAGCATAGTAAGATAAGGTATCTGAAATGCTTTGTTATGATTAGTGCTAGCTACACTAATTGTATCTTGTGGGTAAAGTGTACAAACTCGCAGAGTGTAATTTAATCTATTCAATAGCAGCGTCATGTCATGGACAATGCTCGGGATATCACACTAGGGTAGATTTTATTAAAACTGTGTGGGAAGGGAGTCTGTGTGGTTTGAATCATCCAAATATGTGAATAAAATTGTCTAGGTCAGTGTGTGTCTTTGTGAAATCAAATGTTAAAATTATTGTTATCTATTTGTTTTAATTGCTTTCAATCTATTATCGGTATTCAATTGCAAACTTGCATTTCGCAAAAGAACCACGTAATGCCTTTCCCTTGTAAAATGCCAAAGATGTGTATATATTGCATTTACGTGGTGTGGCTTGCAGTACAGTGTGTACTCACGCTTGTTTTGACGAATCAAGGTAAGAGGAGGAGTCTTCACCAGCTTTCGAGGACGAGTTTATCGAAGGTGCCTGATCGCGAGGTCTTGATCCCAGTCGGTTGCCTGTGGTGAATCGATGGGGTGCCGCTACCGCTTTTGTTTCTGCTGCTTTAATTCTCTGTTAGCCCTGCGTAGCTTGAATAAATGTAAACTCGACCTTAAGGTCAAAACCATTAGTTATTAATCAAAGTTATTCGTTTATGCTATTATTCGCTTGTATGGATCGATTTCCACCTTTGTTACCACTGTGTGCACTAGCGTGATCCTGGGCTAGTGCGTTGAACACAGAGGGTCCTGAATTGTAATTTCGGGTCCCGACATTGTGGTTGATGGTTGGGAAGTGAATAGGGTGTTCACTAGTTGTTTCAAAGAAAATTGATTAGTTATGTATTAATATTTTAAATTGTGTTTTACAATCTACTTACTGTATTTACTGTCAATACTACTTTTTGCAAAAATAGCCATAAAGCTATCCTTGTCAAACCTTGCATGAATATAACTTGCATACATTTCTCTACGACTTGCTGAGTACATTCAAAGTACTCACGGCTTTATGCCCTCTGGTTGATTAGTCGCTGAAGAAGAACCAGGAAGCACTGAGTTCTACGAAGAAGACTTCTTTGAAGACCATGCGAACTAGGATGCGTTCTTCACTCAATTGCCTGTGGACATGTCGGATGGCTTCCACGAGTTTGTTTATTTTCCGCTATAAGTTTACTATGTTATCTTTAGCCATGTGTGGCACCCTCTGTAAGACTTGACCATAAGGTCTTTTGCTACTATTAATATTAATTTGTTTACTTCATCTATAGTTTGTTGTACGGTTTTTGATACACCAATGTTGCAACTGTGTGCACTAGCTACTGATCCAGGGAATAGTGCAGATATACACAGAGGATCCTAGATCCGGAGATCCGGGGTCATCCAGGATCCTGACACCATTTCAATTCTTGTCACAGGTGCAAAAACCTCTTCATAATCAACTCCTTATTTTTGAACATACCCCTTAGCAACCAGTCTCGCCTTGTATCATATAACATTGCCTCCAGCATCCTTTTTCAACTTGTAAATCCACTTTAAACCTATGGGTTTATGACCAAGTGGAAGGGATGTTAACTTCCAGGTGCTGTTTTTCTCTATAGCTTCCAGCTCATGCTTCATTGCATTTCTCCAATGCTCCCCCTTCGATGCCTCCTGAAAATTAGCAGGTTCTTCTACATCCATCATATACAAATATCCCATACGATCCATAAGCTCAGTGTGGTCATATATTTCCCGCAAGCTTTTGTATTTAGGTGCTACACTTTCTGGTGTGGACTCAGCCGAGCTTTTAGTTGCCCTGTAATCAATGTCGGTCTGTGCAATTATTGTATCCAGAATTTGTGATTGCGTCACAGCTAGTGATGTGGAGGCGATAGGTGAAGCAAGTTCATCATTGTCCTCTCCATCGACAGTGAAGGTAACCCATTTTCGCATCTCTTGACTTACTTCTTGATTATCTTCCCATTCCCATTGTTGATCTTCCTGAAAGGCAACATCTCTGGATACAATTATCTTACAGTCAATAGGGTTAAACAATTGGTGAGCTTTGCTGCCCGGCTCGACACCTAAGTATATCAACTTTCGGCTTCTATCATCAAGTTTCTTCAAGTATGTGGTCAACTTAGCATGTGCTAAGCAACCAAACACTCTTAAATGCTCCAGGTTTGGTTTTCTTCCCCTCCATGTTTCATACGGTGTGATGCCATCCAACGCTTTCACTACTACAAAAATGCTAATATCGACGCCGATCACGCATTTGCTCATCGAAACCGTCAGATAAACACAATCTCAGATGGTTTTTGTTTACCGATCATCTGTGTTATTTTTCGCACTAAAAATCGTCTGTGAAGAGGTCATATCATAGACAGTTCATGTTTAAAACCGTCTGCAAAGTATCACGCATTTATTACGACTAAAACCGCTCGCGATATTACCCAATATCACGCATGCTTTTTATCGTAACCATCTGTGATACTTCACAGACGGTTTTAAACATTAACCGTCTGTGATAGTATCACAGATGGTTTTAAACATTAACCGTCTGTGATATTACTACATATCACAGATGGTTTTTGTTGAAAACCGTCCGTGATAATTAACTCATCACAGGTGGTGCAGTGTATATCGGTCCCCAACAGACTCTTCCTGATCTCCATCTCTGGCGCTACGGTAACCGCAGGAGATCTCTAAGTTCGGTGAGTCCATCGCCACTCTGTGCCCAGTTTGAGTATCGCCTCGCCTCACTGAGCCCGCTCGTGTGGTCCATTTCAGCTATTATCGCCGAGGAGCTTGCCGCCGTCGCCTCTGTTCACCGATCGACGACCAGCCGCCTTGGACCTTCCCCGACTTCATTGACACCTTCCTCGTGATCGAGGTGAGCTACTGGAGCATAAGCATCCTTTAATTTGAGTAGTTTCAGGCGTTTACGCCGAAATCGCCAGTGAAGCCCATGGCGCCGCCATGGGACATCACCGTCGGTTCGCCTCAGGCAACCTTAAGGCCCCGAGCCACGACTATTAGCAATGCGATGTCACCCTAAGCCCAATTTGAGCTTAAAATCCTTCTGTTTTTAATCATTTAGTTAATAAACTAACGAGTATATGACATGTGGGACCGTCATAGATTTTATAAATAAAATCATGAAATAAAAAATGAGTCACTAACAAGTAGGGCCCACATGTAAGTTAATAAAATCAGAAAAAATGTAAAACTGACAAAAACCACCTTTAATTCAGAGAAAAATACGCTTTCTCTGTTGGAAAGCGTAATTAAGCTTAAGAAAATACGCTTTCGAAGTCACCCTTTTATTTATTTTCAGGGTTTTCAATATGAACCGTGTGATGGACCGAAGCTGGATGTACGCTAAGAACCGTGTGAGTGAAGAGTACATTAATGGCGTGTGTGCTTTTACAAGAGCTACCGAGGAGGATATGTTGAATAAGGGGACAGAATATATGTATTGTCCATGCATTGACTGCGAGAATCTGAAGATGTTTAAGAACCGAGCACAGATCGAAGCACACTTGATTCGAAGGGGTTTCAAAAAGGGTTATACACGTTGGACCAGTCATGGCGAAGAGCATATTATACAGGAAGTCAACGATATGCCGCCAGATGATGTCGATTGTGGTTCCAATTCGGATAGGTCGCACGATGACAATCTAGACCAGATGTTTCGCGATGCAGAAGGGAACTGTGATGAGAGGGAGTATGTTCAATTCGGGGCTTGATGGAGGACTCGGAGAAACCTTTGTTCCTGGGCTACAAGCCGGAATACACAAGGTTGTCATCCGTGCTTAAACTACTAAAATTGAAGGCAAGCAGCGGTTGGTCCGACAAGAGTTTCACGGGTCATTAGGTCTCTTAGCGGACATGCTTCCGAGGGAAACGAGTTGCCCAAAACCACCTACAAAGCCAAGAAGGTTCTTTGTCCATTGGGAATGAAAGTAGAAAGAATACATGCATGTCCGAACGATCAGATCCTCTCATCAGAACGAGTATACAAACATGCATGTATGTCCGGTGTGCAACGATCCCAATACAAGCGTAAGAATCAATCGATGACGCGAGGGAATCGAGGTGAAGAAAGGACCTTTGCTAAGGTGGCGTGGTATCTTCCTGTAATTCCCGCTTGAAGCGGTTTTGCGAACTCAAAGAATGCAAAAGCTGCTGATTGGCACTCAGAGGAGCGTAAGAATGATGAAGCTAAGACACCTGCTGATTCCGCCTAAAGGAGAAACATCGATAGGAGGTTTGCGGACTTGGTCGTGAACCGAGGAATATAAGGTTTGGAATGAGTACGAGATGGAATGAATCCTTTCGGTAACATGAGCGGCCGATCTGACTTGGCCCGTGGCGCTCAGTATCTACAACCTTCCTCCTTGGTTGTGTATGAAGCGGAAATATATTTTGCTGTCGATACTTATCTAAGGGTCGAAGCAACCTGGGAATGATATTGATGTGTGCCTAGCACCATTGATGGAAGATCTAAAAATACCGTGGATTGAAGTGGTACAGGTATGGGATGCGTACAAATGAGAGAACTTCACTTTACGTTCCTTGTTGTTTTGCACCATAAATGATTATCCTGCCCTTGCTAATCTGTCGGGCCAGAGTACAAAAGGGGCCAAAGCCTGTACTCACTGCTTAGATGATACCGAGAGTGTGTGGCCGAATCACTCGCACAAAACTGTGTATATACGTCATCGTAGGTTCCTTCGGAGGGCTCACCCATACCGCAGGATGAAGAAACAATTCGACGGAAAGAAGGAGAACAGTTCAGCTCCAAGGCATTTAAATGGAAAAGGGGTCTATGAAATGGTTAAGGATTTAGATGTTGTGCTCGGAAAGGGATGTAAATCGAGGACCCGTAAGAAGAACATGTGGAAGAAGATATCAATATTTTGGGACTTACCTTATTGGGAGCACCTAGAAGTTCGCCACTACATCGACATCATGCACATAGAGAAGAATGTATGTGACAGCTTGATTGGTCTCTTACTGAACATTCATGACAAAACAAAGGATGGTGTCAACGCACGGCTTGACTTGGTTGATATGGAGATCAGACCTGAGTTAGCACCAACAAAGACCGATAAAGGACGAACGTACCCTCCCCCTGCTTGTTACACTCTGTCCAAGGCCGAGAGAACTGAACTGTGCCAGTGCTTGCATGGTGTGAAAGTTCTGTCCGGTTACTCTGCCAACATGAAGAAACTTGTTTTGATGGAACATTTGAAGTTAATTAGCATGAAGTCTCATGATTGTCATGTGCTAATGACACAAATGCTCCCTGTTGCAATTAGAAGTATTTTGCCGATCAAGGTCCGAGAGACAATCATGAGGCTGTGTTATTTCTTTAACACAATTGCTCAGAAGGTCATCGATCCCGAAGGACTAGATGCGCTGTAGGACGAGGTGGTGACAACTCTATGTGATCTTGAGATGTATTTCCCTCCGTCGTTTTTCGATATCATGGTCCATCTCATTGTTCACATTGTGAGGGAGATAAAGGTGTGTGGGCCCGTGTTCCTACGTACCATATACCCGTTCGAGAGGTTCATGGGAATTCTCACGTCCTATGTACGGAATCGATCTCGGCCGGAGGGCAGCATCGTTGAAGGTTATGCAACCGAAGAGGTCATTGAGTTCTGCGTCGATTACATAGCTTAGGTCGAACCGATAGGTGTGCCTCGATCTCGCCATGAGGGGATGCTCGAGGGTATCGGGACCATCGAAAGGAAAGCAATCACTCCAGATATGGATGCGTATGCTCAAGCCCATTTCATGGTCTTGCAACACATGACTGAAGTGTCCTCGTATATCGACCAGCACAAGGACATGCTTTGGCAACAGAATTCGGAGCGACCGGATGTTTGGATCACAAGACAACACAACAAACGGTTCAACCAATGGTTGAAGGAGTGACTCGCTAGGAGCTCGTCAAGTGATATGCTGACATAGTTGGCAAAAGGGCCAACATTTACAGTTGTGACATGGCGAGGATACGACATAAATAGGTACACATTCTATACATAGGCCCAGGATATAAAGAGCACTAACCAGAACAGCGGTGTCCACATAGATGCATTCAGTATCGATGGGCTGATGAGCTCCTACTATGGGCAAATAGAGGAGATATGGGAGCTCGACTACGTGCTTTTCAAGATCCTCCTATTTCGGTGCCGTTGGATCCATCTCCCACAGGTGAAGGTCGACAAGTACGGCGTCACTACCGTGGACCTCGAACGTGTCAGATACAAAGACGAACCATTCGTACTGTTTAACCAAGTTGTTCAAGTCTTCTATGTAACCGACCCGGCAAATAAGAAGCACCACGTAGTTCTTCATGAAAAAAGGAGGATTGTCGGAGTTGAGAATGTAGTGGACGAGGAAGAATACAATCAATTTGATGAGTTGCCTAATACAATCAATTTGACGAGTTGCCTCCTTTCGGAAATGGCATAAGGGTCAAGGAAGAAGAACGTAACGAAACTAGCTACATACGCGTCGATCATTATGAAGGGCTAATTTTTAAAGATTAACTGAACAATGTGTGTATATGTATGTTCTGATGAATGGTTAATTTTAGTTCATTTTAGTTAATTGATTTGTACTGTAAAATGGATGTGATTGTTTCTGAAATGAATATGAATTGGATGCATATACATGTATTTGTTGTGTTTTCTGCTTGTTTTAGAGGGCATGACTAGCATTTCCTGAGGCTAGCCAATAAACAGAAATAGATTAACCAATACAAAATAATATCACAGACGGTTTGTAGATCAAACCGTCTATGATTATATATCATAGACGATTCCTTGGAAAAAGCCGTCTGTGATACAATATATCACACATGGTTGTTAATGGGAACCGTCTGTGATACATCATATATCACAGATGGTTATTGATTGGAACCGTCTGTGATATATCACTTATCACAGACAGTTCTACTTTAGAACCGTCTGTCTGTGATGTCCATCCCTATTTATATTCGGACTCTAGGGTTTGCCTGCGCCTCCCACTCAAACGATTAAGTTTCTCAACTCCTCGCTCCCTCCTCCCCCGAGCCCATCGCCGCCGTCCTCAACGCCGCCTCCTCCTCGAGCCCGGTGCGACTCCTCCCCCGAGCCCGTCGACGTCGTCCTCGACGCCGCCTCCTCCCTCGAGCCCGCCGTGCTTCCTCCCCTCCCCCGAGCCCAGCGCCTCCCTTCGCACGCCGAGTCGCTGCTGCATCGCTTCCCTACTCGTCCTTCTCCTCGATGCCCAAGGTAACCAATACCGAGTTGCCGACCCCGACGCCCCTTTCCCTCACTCTTTCTATCAATAATCTGTCATGGTCCTCATTGACTCATGATAATTATACTTGTTTTAGGAATTTGTATTTGTTCTATTCAGTTATTCATATGGTATTTGTTTTGATACTGCTACTGGAATATATTGCAATGTGGTGTGGTGGGCTTGAGATGAATGCTCTGTGATGATAATAGTCTTGTACTGAAATTGTTTTGATAATCAGGTTTGAACTTGAGCTCTAATTGGAATGCTTACTCTACACGTGATAGCAATATCAAAATGTTAAATCTTAGCTTTATGCTGATTTCATTTGTTCACATGATGTTTGTGTTGAGCATATTATTCCTTTTAAATGACTTGGAGGATTTACATGTCTATGTCAATTATGTCATTGTATTGGTCGTAATTTCTTCCCTACACATCCCAATTATTATTAATTGGTGTGTATACCCATACACATAGAGATCGAATCTTATGATAATATGTTCATGCATGTTAGAACTTCTATTTTCTTGTGAAGATGTCTCCCGCTCATTCTTCGTCATCGCCACCTCATGTGTCTGATGATGCACCATCCTCTGGAATATCCAACCGCGGTAGAAGAAGAGAATATCGAAAAGGCTCATGGGCGATATACCATCACGGAGGTCGATCGATCGGGACCCTATCAATCCTCGCCGAGCGCGCTACGCGTTCGGAGAGCGGTCGAAATAGTTAGACGACAACGGGTCAACATCACCTACGATTCGTGGAAGGAGTTGACCAAAGTACAGAAAGATTAGCTGCTGATGGATATTTTTTGATCGTTTGAGATCCCAGAAGAACACCAAGACTCCGTGTGATGACACGTGTTGCTATAGGCGTGCAAAGCGTGGAAGAACTTCAAGAGCACGCTTGTCAAGAACTACGTGGAGAAGGATCTGACGCCCTTCCATAAGTATCTGTTCTTGGAAGAGTCCTGGGCCGAGTTTGTAGCGAAGAAGACGACAGATGAATTTAGGAGTGAAAGTGCGGTGCACACGGCCCTCCGGGCAAAACACAAGCACCCCCACAGACTCGGCACCGCTGGGTATGCGGGTAAAATCCCGATATGGAGGGATTAGGACCAGCAAGCAAGCCGTTCGAATGTCTCCCGCTATTTCCCGAGATCACTGATGTGCATGCCCGAAACTGGTTATTTGGGAGGCTACGTACCCTGTCCACGGGGGAAGTCTCCTTTCCAAACCCCGCAGACCAGGAAGTGTCCCAGCGCTTGGTAAGATATTCAACTACCTAGTTTGTAATTACTCCATAACTTCATAGGAAGTGAAATGACATGTCGGGCTATTGCAGGTAACGCTGAGTGCACAATCTTCCCAAGGCTCATTCCAGGCAGACAGGGGGAGAGATATACTCTCCGCGGCCCTAGGAAACAATGAGCATCCGGGTCGCACGTGAGACGCTGGTGTTTACGTTACATGGGCAAAATGGTTCCGAGCGGACTCCGGATCATACTGGAGTAGGAAGAGAGCCAAAGTCGAGCGTGATGCAAAGCTATGAGAGGAGATTCATGAATCCCTCAAAGATGAGATCACCCGTGAGATCGATGATCGCGTCAGAGCTGTGTCGCAACGGCAGATGGAGAGCTTTGAGGAAAGGCTTAGGGAATTGCAACTCCCAAATCAGTTGCAAGCCCTTGCCCCTCTGATGCTAGCCGCCCCCCAAACTTCCGAGTAGCTATGCGTCTAACCCTACCCCAATAGGCGGCATTTACGATTTCCTCGATGACATCCGGTAATAATTATTATCTCGGAATGCTCGATCCATTGATAGGCTGTTGGAGTAGCTAATTTTGTATCGTTATGTAGGTGGCTATGAAGTGCAAGCTCCAAGTGAGATATGCCTCTGTTGCCCTAGATGCTGCTTAGGGCCAGGTGTATCCATCTGGTGTTCAGGCTTTGGTGCACGGTGTAAATCTAACGTCGGGTTTCGCAAAAGTGAATGTGGACGGTGTTTGTGCTAATGTCAGGGCCGTCCCGCTGCATATTCCCCCAAACGATGAGGTCATGACTCTAGAGCAAGCCGTTGGAACATTCATCCAGTGGCCCAAGGGGGACATCAGCCTGGAGCTACCTGCTCCGGTGTCAACTTCATGGGAATGTCCTGCAACGATACCAAGTCCATGGGAGCTGACTGCACCGAAGCTACCTGCACCGACACGGCAAGGGCCTGGTGCATCAGATGCATCTACACCTCGTGCTCAGTCGACTCTTGTGAAGTCGACCTCTACAAAGCAAGGTAGCAAGGGCAAATCGAAGACGGTCGACTCCTGTTCTAATATCCCCTTCTTGCCGTTGGCCCAGAAATTCATGCTAGGCGAGCCGTTGGTCGAGAGGTTAGACAACCCTACCCTAGGACCGGCTTGCACGACATTGCATACATGGTACATGGAACAGTCCAACAAGCCGGATGAACAACGATACTTGGGTGTCACCGTCAAGTTCAAGGTAGATCATTTTATCCACAATCTTCAAGAGGACTTGTTTTGTCTCTTCAACCTCGACCAGCTCGACGTCTCACTCATGCGATGCTACACACTGTAAGTGTGTACAATCACGGTCAATATTTGTGTAATACCGTTAAATGTTATATATAACTCCTTGCTTTTGTATATAGATACATAATGTCTGAAGCCGAAAGAAGGAATTCACCGGTAGGTTTCCTCGACCCACACGTGGTCTCCGAGCAAACCATCAAGGCGAATGCAACATTCGTCGAGGATTATGTTATAGAGTTTTTCCTGGCTCGCCGCAACAACGAATACATACTTTTGCCCTACAACCAGGAGTAAGTGTTGCACTACTGGCTACACTTGTTGATTTGTACTTTATAAGCAACATGAACTTAGGTTTAATGACTATGGTGACATACCTGTGCAGCTTCCACTGTATTCTAATTATAATTATACCAAAATAGAGCTTGGTAATATACCTAGATTCTCTACAGAGTTCCCCTCATAACTTCACAGTTATCCGGCATTTAATCAACGGGTAAACATATTTCCTCCATAGAAACTCTATTGTAGTCTTTCCTTCCTTTGCAATGGCTAAGGCTAACTTCTTGGAGTCACGTAGGGCGTTCGGCGTGCACTATGCTAAAGGAGGGAAAAACAAGGGAAGGACGTTGTCACACGATCTAAAATTCCTAGTACTCGCTAGCGAGTACACATTAATCCTATATAACACTTCGTAGTAATGCCTCTCGAACTAACCAATTCTATTTTTGCAGTGCCACTAGCAGCCACGGCAATAACCATGGGATACTATGTTTGCCACAACATGGAACTACTCATTGGTTCCGTGATCACCAATGATCCTCAGATTTGTCAATCTTGCGATAATTATTTCATATATACTTACCAATTTATATAAGCGCAAATTTAATCTTCCTATTGACAGGTTGCGATCATTGCCGAAAGTGCGTTGGAACAGAGCCAGCTCATAAAAGTTTGATCATACCTTGCGTCATTCCTGAACAATCAGGTCATAAATCCAGATGGGAGTTTCCACAGTGTAGATTGAACTTAATGGTACATGTGTGTAAATGTACATTAATGGTTAATTTTAGTTAATTGATTTGTGAATTGGATGTGCTTGTTTCTGAAATGAATGCAAATTTGATGTGCTTCTGAAAATGAATGTGAATTGGATGTGCTTGTTTCAGAGGGCATGGCTAGCATTTCCTGAGGCTAGCCAATAAACAGAAATAGATTTAGCAATGCAAAAGAATATCACAGACGGGTTGTAGATGAAACCGTCTATGATATTATGTATTACAGACGGTTTGACCTCATGTCATTACTGACCCATAAACTCAGATAGCTTACGAAACCGTCTGTGATGACGTTTTTGAACCGTCTATGAAGGCCTTTTCTATAGTAGTGTTTTGTCGGAACTCGATTGAGAATATACACCGCGTGTCTTACTACCTCAGCCCAAAATTTGCACGGCATGGACTTGCTTTTCAATAGGCTTCGTGCCATGTCTACCACCGTCATGTTTCTACGTTCCACCACTCCGTTTTGCTAAGGGCTATACGGAGCCGTGAAGAATCGGGTGATGCCCCTTGTCTCACAAATTGATTCAAACTCACTGGATAGGAATTCTCCTCCTCGGTCTGATCTCAAAGCCTTTAACTTGTGTTCAGTCTTAGTTTCAGCAAGACTGACAAACTTCTGGAACACATCTTTAGCCTCACTCTTCTTCTTAAGCATATAAACCCACATTACTCTTGAATAATCATCAACTAGAAGATGAAAGTATCTATTTTCAGCATCTGTAGAAGGATTAATTGGCCCAGATATATCAATGTACACCAGCTCCAATGGTCGTGAGACTCTGTAACTTGCATGCACTGGGAATGATAATCTTGTTTGCTTAGCAATGACACATCCTTCACAGACATGGATGGACAATATGTGGCAGTCCAAGAACCATCTTCTTGTCTGATATCTGTTTTAGAGATCGAAAGTTCACATGCTCCAATCTCGCATGCCATATAACCATGCCATGTTCTCAAGACTTGCACTTAAGCATATAGATTTGCATGTATCCAGTTGAATCTTTGTATAGCCTGTTTGGTGTACGAGGAACTTCCATTAGTAGCTTTCCATCACGATCATGGAAAAATAGCAAAGAGCCTTGCAGTGCTACATCACAACCATCTTCGGTCAATTGCCCCAGGCTAATAATAATATTGTTGCAAAGTCTTGGGATGTAGTAAACATCTGACAATAGTCTTTGCTCTCCATTCTTGCATTGGAGTATAATTGAGCCTTTGTCTTCTATGAATACAACAGAACCATCTTCGAATTTAACTTGCCCATGAAACTCCTGGTTGAGTTCTCTGAATTTTCCCATCTGTCCAGTCATGTAATTAGAAGCTCCATTGTCAAGGTACCAAACATCTGTGTCGACCACCTCTTCACCAATTTTCAGTAGCTTTGGGTGAATCCCTTCTTCAAACATGACCAGCCCAGATGATTTCTCTTCACCAATAGTTAGCAATAGAGCCAGTTCAGTCTCCTCTTGAGCTTGAGACAAATTTGCTTCCACCTTGTCTTTCTTGTTTCGACAGTGAGAGGCATAATGACCAAACTTTCGACACTCAAAGCATTTAATATGACTTCGGCACACAGAGGCGTAATGTCTAAATTTATCACACTCAAAGCATTTATTTTTTGACTTATCTTGTTTGAACTCACCGTTGCCACGTCCAAGGTTGTAGCCGCATCTGGCAAACTCTCATCGACCACCCCGGCCGTGACCATGACTACGACCTCCTCGGCCGCGCCAAGCAAAACCCCGACCACCTTGATTTGATGAATAATCTCGCTGAGTCTGCTTGTTCTCTCCCTTCAGCTCAACTTTCACAAATAACGCTTGATCATTGAGAACCTTGTAGCTTTTCAGTAGCCCATCATGTGCTTGAAGAGACCCAATTACCTCTTCTATCTTCATGCTCTCAAGATCACTAGAATACAAAAGAATTGTGACCACAGACACGTACCTCTCTGGTAATACTTGCAAGAATTTCTCGACCACCTCAATTTCCTCTAATTTATCGCCAAGGGATCAAAGCTCGTTGACCACCGCTGTCAATTTTCCTGCGAACTCATCTACTGATTGAGTTTTGCCCATATGCAATGCCTCATACTCCCCTCGGAGAGTTTGGAGACGAACTTTCTTCACTCGATCCACACCTTCGTGCATAGTACGAAGAGCAACCCAGGCCTCCTGAGCTGTATCTTTCCCAACAAGTTGATTCAAACATCGAATCGGGTACTGCAGCGTAGATCAGTGCCAACGTTGTTTGATCAACCTTCACGTCGACATCCACAGTCTTTCCGTTAGGATCGATCTTTCCTTTTAGATTGACAAGATCAACTACGATGTCCCAGACTCCCTGGGCACGCATATTGACCCGCATCTTCATAGCCCAAGCTGGGTAGTTCTCTGAAGTGAGAACCGGGCACATAAGCGAATTTGGGCCATCCTTCGTTGTCGACGAAGATCCATTGGGAGTCATCGGTTTCTCCTTTTCTGGAGTTGGAGGATCGATTTTCATACACTCGCTCTGATACCACGTGTAGTCTGAACCTCCTTCAGTTCAGGTTTCTGAACTTCAGCACGAAAACGCGAACACAGTTGTCAAACGATGAACAATAATCGAATTGACAGAGCAAACACGAATAGAAGATTTGCGGTGCAAAACTGCGCACCCTTTTATGGGTTTTCTCTACTATTTATACTCTATATTACAACCTAAAGATTGAATACACTACTTCCAAAACCAACTAGAAAACGAGTCCAACTGGTTCGGTAATTACAGCTGAAAACGACACGGATTCAAAATCCAAGCGTAACTTTGAAACTGACTCAACTCTGCAACTAAAAACATAAATCTCTCAACTCTGCAACTAAAAACATAAATCTCTAAAACTCAAACAATGATTAAATAAACTATTATATGAAGGATTAATTCCAACAGGGTCACGGTGGATTTGTGTTGGTAATTCTCTCTTTCCATTCAAGTTCTTAGATATTTACGCGTGTTTTTTTTTTGGCAGTACGGTGCGATATCGTTATCATAGGACAGGGATTGTGTTGGAATGATCTCCACAGATTGTCAACGACGTATCTGGGAATTTAGGTATTGGCATGAAAATATAAATTAAGCCATCATCAACCTATAAACTATGTGACAAGTGTAGGTGGAAATCTGAATATCTGCGTACTTGATACATGACCGCTGGAAAATCAAGATGTACTATCCTTGAAAATCAAGGCACGCATAAAGAATTCATGGGTAATTTCTTTAATCCTTGGGGGCATAACTAAACTTTTGCACATCCTTTTCGGCTGCATTAGAGACAGCCAGCTAGCATTGGTATTTGTCTTCCATCCAATCTGATTTATCTCAGTCTCACTGTTGTCATATGATTCATATGTGTTGCCATCTTGTTGATTACGTCCTAGCCTACTAGTCTTCTTGGTGTGTCCTTACTTACATATTTGGTTTATCACGGGTTCTTAATTGGATGTGGGACAGTCCAGGCGAACATTTTCTTCTATATATACCGAACAAGAAATACTGCTACTGCAAAAGCCATAGACAACCAAGAGGCTGTCATCAATGCTTGGATGTATGACAATTGAGATCGATCAAACCAGACTTTCAACCGTGGTATTCGGCCGCCAATGGGATTGTAAATTGATTGGCAGAAAGAAGGTTCATGAGCTGTGTTGGGATTTTAATATTGTACAAGATTAGATAAAAGTTCGAGTCCGAGTCTCTTGCGAGAATGAGTCCGAGTAAGATACTTACGTTGAGTCCGTGTCTTAGTTGATAAGTATAAGAGTATATAAGCAGTGGGAGATAGCACTACAACATTTAAACTCATCATAGATGGTTCGGAACCGTCATCACAGACGGTTTTTGAACCGTCTGAATTTGTATGTCTGTGATAACATCAGTTATCACAGACGTTTTAAAAACCGT
This sequence comes from Phyllostachys edulis, assembly GCA_036346405.1. Taxonomy (NCBI): domain Eukaryota; kingdom Viridiplantae; phylum Streptophyta; class Magnoliopsida; order Poales; family Poaceae; genus Phyllostachys; species Phyllostachys edulis. Next base: position 12,179,919 of record CM070547.1, on the reverse strand, counting down.
CTGTGATATAGCATAACACAGACGATTTTTTGATGAAACCATCTGCGAAGGCATAATATAAACAAACCGTCTGTGATATTCTGAGAATATCATAGACAGTTTGTAAATAGAACCGTCTGTGATATGCTAGGTATCACAGACGTTTTTTTAATAGAATCCGTCTGTAATACTATGCATTCACAGACGGTTTCAACAAAAAACCGTCTATGATACTCATTGCCCTAACTACTTTTTTTTTTAAATTTTTGGCTAGCCTTAGGAATTGCTAGCCATGCCCTCTGAAAACAAGCATGCAGAAAACAGATACATCACATATAATCAATTGTTGACAACTCAAAGTGATCATTACTCAAAATAAATTACAAAAGAATTTGTTCAAGTATTCTCGCTATAGTTACAATTGGATTACAATTTAATCAATTGTTTGCACGTGGTTGAGAGGTGTTGACGGGGTGAAACGGAGTGAAAGTCTCCTTTGGGGTTAATGATATCTGCCTTGATGAAGGCGCAGAGCTTCCCTCGAACGTCCACGATCTCTCTCGCAACGAGTGCATCTAATTCTATCATCAAGTCCTATCGCTAGCAAGAGTAAAGTGGTAAGCATATATATTTAAATTTATAATTCGGAAATAATTATTTCGAGATTGACAAACCTCGGGATCCTTCGTCTTAGCACTAATGATTTGCTGCATATGATGGCAAACGTAGAATGCACATAGTTCATCATTTTTTTGCTGGCGGCACTGCAGAAATAGAATTACATATATAGGTATAGTCAGTTCGAGAAGCATTATTACGATGTATGATATATCATTATTGTGTTGTAGCGTGTACCGGAAATCGCGTCCTGTGTGTTAGTGTGTCGTTCGATCCCCCCTTGTATAGTCCTCCCTTATCAACATAGGCGGTGAACGACCTATATGATTCAAAAAGTTATCCTCAGCCATTTCAAACGAAGAAAGACTACAATAGAGTTATGTATGGAGGAAATGAGCATACCTGTCGAGTATTTCTGTCAGAATGCCGAAGCCGTGCTATTTGTTGATTAGGGAATCAAGGTATATTACCTTGTTTCTCTTTGGTATAATGAGTAAAAGGATCCAGTGGTACCTACTCATGTATTTCGCTATAGTCATTAAACCTAAGTTCGTGCTGCGTATAAAGTACAAATGAAATTTATATAGCAAGTAGTGAAGCACTTACCCCTGGTTGTAGGGCACCACTATGCAGTCCTTGTTGTTCTGACGAAGCAATGTCGCCGTTATGTATTTCTCGACGAAGGATGTGTCTGCTTCGATGGTTTGCATAAAGACCACGTGTGGGTCGAGGAAACCCACCAGTTCGGACCATTCCTGGGCTTTTTTCATCATGTATCTATACATAAGCAATGAGTTGTGATATTTATCGGTATTACGTGAATGTAGAACTTGATTGTACACACTTACAGTGTCCAACATCGTAGAAGTGAGGCGTCGAGGGCAATGAGATTGAATAGGTCGCATAAGTTGCTGAAGCCCACGACGAAGTGGCTCGGCTCGTTGAAGAAATGCTCATCCTTGTATCTCACAGTGATTCCAGTATCGCACCCCTTCTTTTCGGTTTTCCGCATGTACCATAGATGCAAAACCTGACAACCTAATCCAGTGCGGGTTAATACTGTGTCGGAGCACAACGGTTTTTCGATGGAGTATTTCGTGGGATTGGGAGGCGCCTTAATATTCGTCGATTTCGATTTGGCCTTAACGACTTGCCCGCTACACGTCGTCCTGCGAGATGACTCAGGAACTGATATGGTGGCACACTTTTCTTGTTCCTTCGGCGTCTTCTCCACGGGAACCGTTGAAGTGTGACGAGGATATAACAATCCTCATTTTATTATATATCTATAATTCATATTATGGATAATAATGACATCATGTAACTCTTGAGTATACCCCTTAATAGCCATAAGGGAGAAGCTGGAGGTCGTAAGTTCTTCTATGACCATCTAGTAGTCGTAAGTCCTCTTACGACTACCTTATAGTCGTAAGTCCTTCTACGACTATCCCATGATCGTAAGTTCTTCTACGATCAGTCTGTGGTCGTAAGATCTTCTACGACCACCACTGGTTGTAAGCTCTTCTACGACCAGTCCCTAATCGACAAGGCCTACAGATATGTGGGCCTAGTCGATCAGGGAATCTTCCGCACCATATTCAAAATATGGGCAGTAAATTACGTGGTTATTCTTTGGAATAATGGCACGATTTTAACTCCTTTGTTATGGTGATAACTGCCCGGCAGCATGGGAATGTTACTACTCCCATAATAACCTCCAGTAACGGCTCAATAATCTAGGACATTAAGGCAGTCTTTACACTGGAGGCGCAACGATACACCTTGAGGACTGTATAAAAGGCAGAATCATCAGGACAATCGGGGCGATCCAGAGATGATCAGAAGCACAACACTCTAGTCTTTAGCTCCATCTTGTAATTCAGCATACTCAATACATACACATAGGAGTAGGGTTGTTATTCTCCTAGGAGAAGGCCCAAACCTGTATAAAAATCCCCGTGTCTCCATCTTTGTGTGATTTTGAGTCTAGAGGAACCCCCGAATCAAACAATCTTTACGTAAGTTTGGTCTTAAAACACCGACAGTTGGCGCCGAACATGGGGATCTTCGAGTCATCAGCTTTCCTTTGTCTTTCCAATTCTCATGCTCTCATGGTAGGAGAGTGGAACGAGGAGAACTGGTTCGACTTGGCCGATTACGCAGATATCGACATGGATACCGGTTTCGACTACGAGCCGAGTGATGCATCATCCGATGGTAATGTCACCCCCGGAGATCTTTCTCCAGGAGACTTTACTACCGACGGAGTTGAGGAGGGATCCTTATCCCCCACAACGATACGTCCAGATGGGGAACCAGCTTCCTCAGAGAACAAGGGTCAATCCGACCACAACGAGGGCTGTCCTTAGGCAGACTCAGGGCATAGCGAGGGTTCCCTCTCCAAATGTTCAAGTCCACTTGAAAAAGTCCGACCTGGTGCCACAACTCCTGGAAGTCATAATTCCGGATCTTCATCAGCACTTGGTGGTTCTCTCCCTCCGGTTAGCCCAGCTAAGGATGAGTTCGAACATGCTCTTCCTGCGAGTTCGACCAACCCAACGCAGGGCTCACTTGCGGACGGAGACGGCTATAACCCAGAATTCTCCTTCCTAGAGCGGTTTGCTCCAAGTCGCCATATGGTGTCATTTGATGACTCCTCAAGCGAGGAGGCCTCTAGCGCAAGTGGAGATCATCAACAGGAGGTCTTCGTCCTGCCCTCAGGTAGCAATAACTCTCCTAGAGATAGGGCTGAGGACGCTCCCCGAAGATCACACCCTACGATCGCTCATAGCAATGACAAGGACACCTCTGGCAATGAATAGAGTTAATACTCCGATGGGCGTGCAGGAAATTCTCAAGATCATCGCACTTCACTAAGGCAAGCTCAAGGATCAGGTATGGATGATTCTGAAACAATCCGACGGAAACGAGTTGCGGTTCAGAGAAAATTGCTTGGGCGCACCCAATACCAGTCAAAAGAAGCTCAGAAATTTCAGCATATCAACGATCTACTCGAGAACCCATCTCGAGAACTTGCCCGAGCACCTAGCTACGACCTCTTCACTAAAGAGATCGCACGGAGGCTACGGAGCACGATGAGCAAGCTCGAACGACCCCGCCAACATCATGTTGGAAGTCATGGCAGTACGACTTCGTTAGCTTCCAGTCGTTCGAATAACTCACCGCATGGGGGTCGCCGCAAGTTGCATCGTTCCCCAAACCAAAAAAGAGCTCCTCGAACGGTTGACGATCATAAAGCTCCTAGGAGAGGTGATCATTCACCACTCCAACCGAGAGGTCTGCAACAGCGGACACAGTACGAGGAGTATTACCCTCATAGGATCGAAACTTACCATAGGTCAGATTCACCTGTTGCTGGGTATCTTCGAGTCCGATCACCTGACGACGTCAACCCTTCTTTTCTACAAAGGAGGCGTTACGATGTAATTACCGGATGTCGGGCATTCTCACCTCACCTCCGAGTAGTTCACTGGCCGCCGCGGTTTAGACCAGGGAACATAGAGAAATTTGATGGGTTTCAAAATCCCATCGATTTCCTTCAAATTTATATGACAGCTGTCCGAGTAGCAGGAGGAGGAGAGCGCGTCATGGTGAATTACCTTCCGACTGTGCTCGAAGGGTCTGCTCGATCGTGGTTGTTAAACCAACTAGTCGAGTCAATCTACTCGTGGCAACATCTCTGCGATCTATTGCTGGCCAATTTCCAGGGCACCTGCCACCGCCCCGAAAAGGAGGATGACCTACACAGAATGCGGCAAAATGACCACAAAACACTACGCCAATTCATCAGGCGTTTCAGTCAGGTTCACAATTCGATTCCTGAAGTTTCTGACTCATCTGTTATCAGAGCCTTCAAGCAGGGAGTCCGCAGTAGAAGGATCACGGAGGACATCGCTTTGAACCCTCCCGCTCATCGTCACGAACTCTTCGAGATGGTCGATCGATGCGCTCTCGCGATGAAGCAGTCGAGTGGACCAAAATCATCAATCGAGATGACCAACACCCTCAGGAGGCTGGTGAAGATGGCAAGAAGAAGGATAAGAAAGCCAAGAAATCTAATAACAAGGCAAAGGGCCTCAAGCCAATGCTTCTAAGGAGGTCCTAGCCGTAAGCGGTAAAGTGCCACGAACTGCCAAACAATACCCCGATCGAGGCAAAGGTAAGCGCCCCGAACAGAAGACCGATAAGCTTAGGTGGTGTCCTTTCCATAAAAAGGAAGGACATGACCTTCGCAATTGCCGAGTTTTCTAACGAAAGCTCGAGGACTACTACAACGGCAAAGGACCACTTCCTACTCTTGAGGAGGTAGGGCAAGCTAGTGGTCATACACAGTCGGATGACAACGAGGACATGCTGTTTCAAGATCCCGAGCACACCATTGAGCACATCTTTGGAGGATCATCGGCATACGAGTTAAAATGACAGCTTAAGGCAGTCGAACGTGAGGTAAACTCTATTGACCCTCCTCTTGTCAATAAGTTGCCGAAGTGGTCGGAAGTCACCATCTTCTTCGAGAAGGTTGACTGCCCGATCCCTTCGACTCGACCAGGTCGATTTCCAATCGTCGTCAAACCCACCATCAACAACTGTCGAGTAAATTGAGTGTTGATTGATGGTGGTAGTTCGTTGAACATTTTGTTTACGAACACCCTAGACGAAATGCAAGTCCCCAGGACCAAGGTAAGACCGGTAAGATATTCATTTCATGGTATTATACCGGGGTCTTCGACCAAACCCATTGGTCAAGTTTCTCTTCCTTTATCATTTGGTTCACCAAGCAATTTCAGGACGGAGAAGATCTCATTTGATGTGGTCGATTTTGATACGGCATATATCGCCATACTCGGACGACCAACTTTGGCAAAATTCTTAATGACAACTCATTATGGGTATTAATGTCTTAAGATACCAGGTCCCAAAGGAGTAATCACAATTCATTGTGATAAGAAGATGGCACATATGTGTGACCGTCGATCCCTCGAGATGGTGGGTCAGATACCAGCTCGGAAAGAAAAAGGGCAGCCTTTGACCAAGCACTCAAAGCTTAAAGCTGTGCCCAAGCCGAACGACCAAGTCAAAGAGGTTCCCCTGGATCAGGAGGAGCCCTCGAAGACTGTTTGCATCAGGGATTCTTCCGACCCCAAGTAGGAAGACGCTCTCATCACTTTCCTCCGAGCAAACACAGATGTCTTCGCGTGGCAAGCATCCGACATGCCCGGAGTCCCCAGGGAAGTGATCGAGCACAGGCTAGCTCTACGGCCTGACAAAGTACCCGTAAAACAATAATTATGGAGATTTGCCCCTGATCGACGAGATGCTATAAGGTCAGAATTGGACAAGCTACTTAAAGTAGGCTTTATAAGAGAAGTCGACCAGAGTGGTTGGCCAACCCTGTAATGGTTAGGAAGTCTAACAGCAAGTGGTGATGTGCGTAGACTTCACTGATCTTAATAAAGCTTGTCCAAAAGATGATTTCCCTTTACCTCGTACCGATCAGTTGGTTGACTCTACTACTGATTGCGAAATATTAAGTTTTCTAGATGCATATTCTGGCTACCAACATATTAAAATGTGTCTAGAAGATGAAGAGAATACCGCATTTATTACTCCATTTGGTATATTTTGCTATGTCAAAATGCCATTTGGTCTAAAAAATTGCTAGCGCTTCTTTTCAACGTTTGATGCAATCGACTTTTTCACCTCAGCTAGACCAAAATTTGGAAGCCTATGTTGACGATCTAGTCGTAAAAAGTATCAAACGGCTTGATCATGTTTCAGACTTGCAGGAGGCATTCGACAACCTCAGAAAACACCGCTTGAAACTCAATCCTGAGAAGTGTATGTTTGGAGTCTCTTCGGGAAAATTGCTTGGATTCTCGGTCTCATTTGCGAGGATCAAGCAAATCCCAAAAGATAAAAGCCATTGTTCAAATGCACCCTCCAACCATGAAGAAAGAAGTCCAAAAGCTCACAGGGTGTATGGCGGTTTTAAGTCGTTTCATAGCACGTTTGGGAGAAAAAGGACTACCTTTCTTCAAACTTCTAAGGAAACACGAGGGTTTCGAGTGGTCGGACGAGACAAACGCTGCCTTCGAGGATGTCAAGAGATATCTTACGAGTGCTTCTGTTCTGGTTTCTCCGAAACCGGAAGAGACGCTCTTAATTTATCTAGCTACCACGCCACAGGCAGTGAGCGCAGTACTAGTCGTAGAACATGAAAACGTTCAACGACCAGTGTACTACGTAAGTGAAGTTTTGCCTGAGCACCTGGAGCGTTACCCTCAGGTCCAAAAGCTTCTCTATGCCCTCCTCATGTCTTCGAGGAAACCGCGATTATTTTCAGCGCACAAGATAATTGTGACGTCCGAGTTTCCTGGGAGTGATCCTCCAGATAGGGAAGCAGCGGGACGCGTGTCTAAATGGTCAGTAGAACTTGGGCAGTTCGACCTCCATTTAGTGTCCCGAACGGCCATTAAATCCCAGATCTTGGCAAACTTTGTCGCCGAATGGACAAATCTGAACATCGTTCAGATCCCGATCTGATACCCATGACCAGTGGACGATGTACTTTGACGGGTCACTTACTTTAAGTGGCTCGGCGGCTGGGGTGGTCCTGGAATCTCCTAAATGAGAGACCTTAAAGTATGCTATACAGTTAAACTTTTAGGCCACTAACAACATGGCAGGATACGATGGTTTACTAGTCGGCATATGAGCTGCGAAAGCACTCACGATTCGACGACTACTCATGAGAGGAGACTCTCAACTAGTCGTGAATCAGGTTGAAAAAGAGTACCAGTGCTCTAACCTGACCATGTCTCGGTACTTATCAGAGGTTCAAAAGCTTGAAAAGCATTTTTTCGGTTTTGAGGTACAATTCATCCCTTGAAAGGATAATTTCCTCGTGGACCAGCTTGCTCGGATAGCTTTTTCCCGATCACAAGTACCAAAGGGAGTCTTCTTGGAGCAACTCCAGAAGTCATCTCTAGTGGACACACTAGAGATAACTCCTATTGAGACAGCCTCTCTAGAATACGAGGATACTTGGATGGATCCCATCTACAAGTATCTTCATACGGGTTCCGTACCCGATGACGATCTCGAAGCAGATCGTTTATCCCGAAAGGCCAAAATGTATACTTTGGTCGAAGGAGTCCTCTATGAACGAGGCACACAAGGGGTACTCATGCAATGCATACCGCAGAGAGAAGGACTAAACCTCCTTCACGACATTCACGGGGGCATCTATGGAACTCATGCTTCCTCTGAGCGTTGGTCGGAAAAAGCCTTTCGACAAGGATTTTATTGCCAATGACCCTCGATGCCAAAGAGTCGGTTAAGAAATGTGTACAATGCCAGTTTCATAGCAGGCAAATACACCAAATGGATCAGGCATTACAAATAATTCCTCTATCTTGGCCTTTTGTGACCTGGGGTCTCGATATCCTAGGACCGTTCCCATGGGCTCTAGGGGGCTTTGAGTTCCTTTTTGTGGCTGTTGATACGTTCACAAAATGGATCGAAGCCAAACCAGTGACTGGGATAACAACGAAAGCCGCAAAATGGTTCATGATGAGAAGCGTGATTACTCGATTTGGAGTCCCAAGTCGAATAATCACAGATAATGGTAAACAATTTTCGAGCGCAAAATTTCAGGAATTTTGTGACGAGTTGGGTACCAAGCTCTGTTACGCCTCTATCGCCTATCCCCAAAGCAATGGGGCAGTTGAACGAGCGAATGGCCAAATAATGCAGGGAATCAAAACTCGAGTCTTCAACCAGCTTGTTAAGCACTCGGGGGCTTGGGTACAAGAATTACCCTCAGTATTATGGGCAGTTCGCACGATCGCTAGTCGGGCAACAGGCGAAACTCCTTTTTTTTTCCTAGTTTTTGGTGCCGAAGCCATGCTTCCACCAGAACTTAGGATCAGGTCAACAAGGGTCGAGAATTTCAATGACTCAGCCCAAGAACAACTTCGAGCAGATGACATTAATCTACTCAAAGAAAAGAGAAATCAAGCCTTAATCCATTCAGCGGTCTACCAACAAGCCCTGCGCAAATATTACGATCGTAAGGTCCAACCTCACAGCCTTGCTGTAGGTGACTTGGTATTGAGGAAAATTCAATCCCAGTCTAATAGAAACAAACTTTCCCCAAGTGGGAAGGTCCTTACGATGGTTGAAGTTATCGTCCGAGTTCATCTGTTGACCGCAATGGAAGACAATTGGTTCTCTCTAATTCTTGGAATATCAACCAGTTACGCAAATTCTACATGTAAATGACCAACCATTCAATAAAGCATCAGGTTCTTTCTATCTTTATTGTTTTACTTTAAGTAGTGCTTTGACAATTCTTTCCACCATACCCTGGTCGAAGGTCCGTCTTCGACCAGTTCCTAGTTGTGAGCTTTTCCACAACAATACACTGGTCGTAAGACATCCTACAACCAGTACCCAGTTCATCTTTACACTAGTCAAAAGGATGGTAACATCACCTAGTCGAAGCCTTTCCTCTCTACACGTGGTCTCGCCCACTATAAGGAACTTCCTAGAGTCGACTCATTCCTCCTTTTTTGCTACCAACACAAAGAGCTTGGGTTCAAAACATGATTGAAATAGTGTCAAGCCAACTCTTAGTACCTTAGTTTATTTCTTCATTCATCTTTTTGAAAAATAAATTAAGCCGAGTATATTTTTCAAATTTGCTCGACTACTTTTGGTAAACTCGGTTTGTTTTAACTGGTCGGAGCAAGTTGCAACACCTAGTCGAAAATTTTCCTCTCTATACGTGGTCCTGCCCACTAGAAGGAACTTCCTAGCGTCATCCTGCTTCTAACTCTCGCTACCAGAGCGAACCTACTGAGTGCATTGAAATAAGTAGAACAATTTTTTTAAAGGAACTCCAGACGTTTATCTAACTCAAGTTGACTGTTCTTGATTTGATTATTCTGGTCGGAGATGGTAACATCACCTAGTTGAAGCCTTTTCTCTCTGCACGTGGTCCTGCCCACTAGAAAGAACTTCCTAGTGTCGACTCGTTCCTACTCTTTTGACCAGTGCATAATTATCGTGATCGAAAAACTATAAGTTAGCTAAACCTCTCTCTTTTAGAAAACCCATTTAAACACTATTTACTCAGTTTATCTAAATAAATCGAGCAAATAGTCGAGGGCTAGGATAAAGTTATTAACTTGACTTCAATTCTTAGTCTTGCTCTTTTTTCCATTCATTATCTTATGAGTTACTAACTACTCGACAAGACGATTTTCAGGAAAAAGGAAGGGATATATATATCAACATCAACAAACATTTGTCTTTACAGGACTCAAGACTTTGGTACAGACTGCTCTGGTGAAGGAGATCTTATCTGCATACTCTCCGTGACTGCCTCGGCGATCGACTGCAGTGTTATCATTAACTGCTCCGCCTCTGCTTCAGGGCAAACAAAGTCGTCTATGACAGGTTGCAGATTAAGGTTGGGATCACGGGCTTTATGTTTTGCCAGGACAAATCTTATTCCCTCTTCGATCGCATCCTTTATCGAATCGAATTGGTTAGCCTTCAGGGTAGTCACCAACTCTTGCAAAGTTCCGACTTGTTCGTCAATGGCACTTGAGTGGGCAGACAGTGTGTCATCTCGAGGACTAATCCCCTCAGCATGAAGCCCACCGAGTACATTGTTCACAAGTGAAACGTTGTCTTAAAGATTAATCTTCAAAGCCTTCATTTCCTCCTAATTGTGAGTCGAAGCCTCGTGGAGTCGTTTTATTTGTACTACTTGTTCTCAAAAGAATGAGACAAGTCAGATAAAATGACCTCAAGAGGAAAACACAACTAATCGCAAGTAAAGATTTGCTTACCAACTAGTTGAGAATCTAACTTCTTGACTTCATTGGCGTGAGCAGCGGTGTCCTTGAGGTAGCGCTGCTCCCACGTCTAGACCTCTTGGTCTTTCTCTGAAAAGAAATAAGATTCAAAAAAAAGAAAAGAAGGTTGAAGGCAGTCTTAAGTTCAGCACTTACTGCTTAGTCGTCCCTGCAACTTTTGGTTTGCATAGTTTGCTTCCTGAAGCTTCTTCTGGAGGTCTTCAATCTCCTCCTTTAGCTTTTTCATTTTAGCTTTCTCATAGTCGAGAGAATCAGCTAAGGTCTTCTCGTCACTCTTAAACCTGCAAAGGGAAAGAGTAGACGTCAGCACCAAACAAGCGGTCGAAAATTCTTCTATGGCCAAGATCTAGTCGTAAGTCATTCTACGACAAAACTCTGGTCATAAGCTCTTCTACGACCAGTACCTAGTCGTAAGATCTTGTACGACAAGCCCCGCAAGTACTGTGTGAGTGGTCGAAACATAAAAGACTACGAAAAGCAGTTACTTACCACTTCTCTGCCTGCTCGTAGAGTTCCGTTTTTTCCTGTCGCAATTGGACAAGTTGCCTGTTGTATTCAACAACAGTAACAATTTGCTCCAACGCTCTCTGCATAGAGAAAGACAGTTGGAAGCGACAAAATATATGTGTGCAAAATACCGAACAACAGGTACTTACATTCATTGCCCTTCGAGCAAACGAAGATACTACCCTCGTGGGATTCCTCAGTTCATCAATCTCTCGCACTCGGTCCCACCACACCTCTTCAAGACGTGCGTCATCGAAAACATCCCCTCCATCAGGAATATTTTTGGGGCCGTAGATAGTATATCCTTCTCCCTGTCTACTTGGAAGGAGCCTTGGGAAGTTTGGGCAGTCAATTCATGCTGCAATAGGTCATCATGTTATTATAGACACTGAAGTTATTGACTTATTAACAACTAGGTAGTTCGACATACTTACGGACATTGGGACACTTCTGCTCGCTGGTTTGTGAAAGAGATGCTGCCCGAAGGCGAGACTTTTGCCTCGCTTTTAACCAAATTTAGGCACGCGGGTTCAGTGATCTCGTGAAATGGTCCGTTATGTTCTCGTCCTCCGCCGCCCATTCCGCATTAATCCAACAACATTTAAATGACCAAATTAACATAATCTGAGCACATGTATATGAATGAAATTAGCATAGAGCACAAAAATTTGAAATTAATGTGAGCGCTGATACGGCGAGTTGCATAAGAAACAAATTTGGTCATCTCAGCACTAAGGTCTATTCTCTTCATAAGTTGGATAAGAACACTAAAATTCAGATTTTGAGCTCTATCTAAAGCTTAACTAGACTGAAATAACAATCACATGTATAAGAAGTTCAAAATGATACTATCTGTCAACCATAGATCATCAAGAACCATCAATATGCACTACTGAAGTCCACAGAAGACTGGCCTTTAATGAAGATATAGAAACAAAATGTAATCAAGTAAAACTTTCTTACATTAAAAGGACGGAGACAGCAGATTAAGTGATTAGGTAAAGCACTACAGAAGTACTAGAACTTCTAAATACAATTTGACAGCAGCAGGCAAACTGGTGATTATTATGACAGCAGCAAGCAATTATGTAGAGCTCAAAATTGAACTAGTAATTCTACCAATTTCAGAATTAGACCGTTACAATCACAGAGCATGAATCAAAAATAGACCCTTCTAACCTTGTCCAGGGACCAAACCCTAACCATGCAAGTGACTAACCTAGCACAATATCATGAATACACAGTGGAGGGAGCAGAGGATAGGTTCTCCCCCATTCATCTCATATCACACATTAATATCAAATACAACATTCACAGTCGAGGATTAACCTTCACAGTGCAAGGAGGAGGCCGGTGTAGGGGAGGAGGCCGGTGCAGGGGAGGAGGCCGGTGCAGAGGAGGAGGCCGACACGGGGAGGAGGACAACGTGGGGAAGGAGGCTGGTGCAGGGGAGGAGGCCGACACGGGGAGGAGGATGGCGCCACCGGGGAAGAGGCTGGCAGAGGGAGGCCGGCAGGGGGAGGACGCCGACACGGGGAGGAGGACGACGCCACGGGGAGGAGGACAGTGCCATGGGGAGGAGGATGGTAGAGGCGATGGCAGCATCGTCGATGTCGGGGGCAGCGACGTTGAGGTCGGAGGTGGCGGTGTTGGTGTCGGGGCTTACGGGGAGGTGAACGGGCGAGCCCTAGAGGAAGTGAAGGAGCGAGAGCTGAGCGGGCTAAGGGCACTGGGGAGATGAATGGGTAGCACTAGGGAGATGAATGGGCGAGCCCTAGGGTTATAAGGTAGATCACAAACAGTTTTATTATGGAACCGTCTGTGATAAGGAATCATAGACGGTTCTTAATAAGAACTGTCTGTGATCTGTTCACATCACAGAAGGTTGTTTAATGGAATCATCTGTGATACGTTCCATATCATAGACGATTCTATTATGGAACTGTCTGTTATTACTTATCCCAAACGGTTCCATAATAGAACTGTATGTGACATCCCAACAAATCCATATGAACCTGATGACAAGTATGATGACAAGTCCATAACACAATTCCAAATAAGTCCATAACACAACTCCAAATAATTTGACTGAAAATTAATTTATCCACTAACAATTCATTTGAGTTCAAAAATTCATATCTAATTCAACTCAACTCGAAAATCAAAGTGAAACTAATTTTGATACTCCACATTACAATGAACGTCCACATTGACATCAATATTGAAGATGACAAGTCCATAACACATTAACACATGACAATTCCACGTTGACATCAAAATATATGAGAGATTACAAGTCCATAACACATGATGTTATGAAATAAATTAATTACAATGGAGTAAATTCTTAATTAAAATATAACCCTTCATGATGATCGACACGCATATAGCTAGCTTCCTTACTGATACCGTCTCCGAAAGGAGGCAACTCGTCAAATTGATTGTATTCTTTCTCATCCACGACATTCTCAACTTCGATAATCCTTCTTTTCCTATGAAGAACTACGTGGCGGTTCTTATTTGCCAGGTCTGTTACACAAAAAAACTTGAACAACTTGCTTAGCGAGTACGAATGGATCATCCTTGTATCCGACACATTTGAGGTCCACAGTGGTGACACCGTACTTGTCGACCTTCACACATTGCGAAAGTTTAACCCAATGGCATCAAAGCAGGGGATCTTAAAAGTACGTAGTAGAGCTCCCAAATCTCCTCTCTGAACCCATAGTAGGAGTTCAACCCACGTGCCCGGCTTTTATTGAACGCTTTCAGGAAAGCGATCTATCACGGACACCGCTGATACGGGTATGCTCTTCCAATCTCGAAATGTCAGAGAAAATGTGCACCTATTTATATCGTATCCTTGCCATGTCACAATTGTAAATTGTGGCCCTTTTATAACCACAAGAACGTATCATCACTTGATGACCTCCTAGTGATTCACACCTTTAACCATTCGTTGAACGGCGGTTGTGCTCTCTCGTGATCCAAACCTCCGACCGTGCGGATTACGATGGCGTACCATGTCTTTGTGCTCATCGATGTACGGGGACACTTGGGTCATGTGTTTGCAAGACTGTGAAATGGGCTTGAGCGTATGTGTCCAGATCAGGAGTGATTGATTTCCTTCCGATAGTCCCGATACCATCCAGTCTCCCCTCATGACGAGATAGAGGCACACCTATCGGTTCCACCTGAGCTATGTAGTCGACACAGAACTCAATGACCTCTTTGGTTGCATAACCTTCAATGATGCTGCCCTCTGGTCGAGATCGATTCTGTATGTAGGACTTGAGAATGCCTATATACCTCTCGAACGGGTATATATGACGTAGGAACAAAGGGCCGCATATATTTATCTCTTTCACAAGGTGAACAATGAGATGGACCATGATATCGAAAAATGACGGAGGGAAATACATCTCAAGATGACATAAAGTCATCACCACCTCGGCCTGCAGAGCATCTAGTCCTTAGGGATTGATGACCTTCTGAGCAATTTAGTTAAAAAAATAACACAGTCTCAAGATTGCCACTCGGACCTTGTTCCGCAAAATACTCCTAATTGCTATAGGAAGCATTTGTGTCATCAGTACATGACAATCATGAGACTTCATACCAATTAATTTAAATCTTCCATAAGTTTCTTAATGTTAGTGGAGTAACCAGACGGGACTTTCACACCACGCAAGCTCTGGCATAGTTCATTTCTCTTGGCCTTGGACAGAGTGTAGCAAGCTGGGGGAAGGTTCGTCCGTCCTTTATCGGTCTCTTTCGGTGCTAACTCGGTCCTTATGTTTATATCAACTAAGTCACGCCATGCGTTAACACCATCCTTTGTTTTGCCACTAATGTTCAGTAAGAGACCAATCAAGCTATTACATACATTCTTCTCGACGTGCATGACGTCGATGCAGTAGCGAACTTCTAAGTGCTCCCAATAAGGCAAGTCCTAAAAAATTGACCGCTTCTTCCAGATGTTCTTCTGACGGGTTCTTAATTTACGTCCCTTCCCAAGCGCAACATCGATATCCTTAACCATATCATAGACCTCTTTCCCTCTAAAAGCCCTTGGAGCTGAATCGTCCTCCTTATTTTCGTCGAATTGTTTCTTCATTTTACGGTATGGGTGACTCCTGGGAAGGAACCTACTGTGACACATATACACAGTTTTGCGCGAGTTGTTCAACCATACACTCTCCGTAGCATCTAGCGCAAGAAGACGGGCTTTGGCTCCTTTTGTCTTTGTCTTGACAAAGTTACCAAGGGCAGAAAAATAATTGATGGTGCAGAACAACATAGCACGTAAAGTGAAATTCTCTTGTTTGTACGCATCCCATACCTGTACCCCTTCGTTCCACAATGTCACAAGATCTTCAAGCAATGGTGCTAGGTATACATCAATATCATTCCCCGGTTGCTTCGGCCCTTGGATAAGTAGTGACATCAAAATGTACTTCCACTTCATACATAGCCAAGGAGGAAGGTTGTACATACTTAGATTCATGGGCCAGGTTCTATGTCGGCTACTCATGTTACTGAAAGAATTCATTCCATCTGAACTCAACCCTAACCTTATGTTCCTCGGTTCCGCACCGAACTCTTCAAAGCTCCGATCGAAGTTTCTCCACTGGGCAGAATCAGTAGGGTGTCTTAGCTTTCCATCTTTCTTACGCTCCTCCGAGTGCCAACGCAGCAATCTTGCCTCCTTTGGGTTCGCAAATAAACGCTTCAAACGTGGGATCACAGGCAAATACCACAACATCTTAGCAGGAGGTACTTGCTTCACCTTAGCAGTATTCTTACGCTTGTATCAGGATGCTTTGCACACAGGACATACATGCATGTATGCATACTCTTTAGGATACAATTGTTCGAACATGTATGTATTCTTTCTACTTCCATTCCCAATAGACAAAGAACCTTCTTTGCTTGGTAGGTGGTGCTGGGCAACACGTTTCCCTCCGGAAGGATGTCCGCTAGGAGACCTAACAACGCCATGAAACTTTTATCGGACCAACCATTGCTTGCCTTCAATTTCAACAGTTCAATCACGGTTGACAACCTTGTGTACTCCAGCTTACAGCCAGGGAACAAAGATCTCACCGAGTCCTCCATTAAGCCCTCGAATTTACAAAACTCTCTCTCACTGTAGTTCTCTTCTGAATCACGTAGCATTTGATCCAGATTGTCATCGTGCGACCTATCCTCATCAAAAGCACAGTCCACATTCGGCATATCGTTGACTTCCTCGGCGATGCTGTCATTATTAACTTCTTGTAAAATCTTCTCTTCACCGTGACTTGTCCAACATATATACCCTTTTTTGAAACCCCTTCGAATCAAGTGTGCTTCGATCTGCACCAAGTTGTTAAACATCTTTAGATTACCGCAATCAATGCATGGACAATACATAAATTTTATCCCCTTCTTTAACTTATCCTGCTCGGCGGCTCTTCTAAAAGCAAGCACGCCATTAATGTACTCTTCACTCACACAGTTCACACCGTACATCCAGTTTCGGTCCATCTATGCTATACATGTAACAAATTAGTGTCAAATTAGATTAGTAAACCGTAAGTACGTACTCTTCCTATTTACCAAACATAATTAAATTGATTAATTAGCGATTAATTTATAGCAAACATAAAGGGTTATAGATCGTTACCCTCGGAGCTCACGATGAAAATACCAAATATCTCTCGAGAATCCTCTCCTTCTCCTACTCCTCCCTTCCTCCTTTCCTTCTCCTCCCTTCCTCCTTCCTTCCCTTCCTTCTCCTTTCTGTCGGCGGCGCAATGGGGGAGGACCTAGTGGCGATGGGGGAGGACCTGGGTGGCGGCTCAAATGGGAATGGGCAGGGGGTCTGTTAGGTCCAAGTATTTATAGTGCGAGCCTATCACAGACGCTGCTTATTACGAACCGTCTGTGATACATAATCATAGACGGTTCCTTAATAGAACTCTCTGTGATACCAGTGATTATCACAGACGGTTCTATTATGGAAACGCTTGTGATAAGTCAGCACAGACGGTTCCATAATAGAACCGTCTATGATACGTTCCACTGCTCATTTTATAGAGACCGGGCTGTTCGGACCGTCCGATCGAATCGACGGTCTGATCGGGAGGAGATGTTGGACGATCGAACGTCTCATCCGATCGGGACCGTCCCGATTAATCGACGGTCCGAACAGACCCGGGATCTATAAAATAGCAAAAAAATATCATAAAATCATGAAATAATTCAAGGAGGTTCATGGGATGTGCTAATACTCAAATAAAATTATAATACCAAAATTATAAGCATTTTCTAGTGTAAAAAAAATTGGACCTCTATTCAACAACCTAAGCTAGGTTTGAATTTAGTTAAACAAATAACACTTGAAAAGTGAGGTTTCAAATTTTATTTGAGTATTAGCACATCCCAGGAACCTCCTTGAATTATTTCAGTTTTTTTTTGAATTTTTTCTATTTTGTAGATCCCGGGTCTGTTCGGACCGTTCGATCGGAATCGGACGGTCCTGATCGGAGAAGACGTTCGGACGGTCCGAACAGCCCGGACTCTATAAAATGAGCAGTAGAACGTACCACAGACGGTTCTTTAATAGAACCGTCTGTGATAATTTATAGACGGTCTTTGTTGAGAACCGTTGGTGATACCATCATTATCATAGACGGTTCTATTAAAAAAATGTATGTGATAGGTACGTAACACAGACGGTTCTTATTACGAACCGTCTAAGATAGGCTCACACTGCAAATGTCTGGTCCCGACAGATCCAACACAGACAGTTCTTTTTGAAACGTCTGTGATGAGGCGTCTACTATTGCCTGTTTTGTAGTAGTGTAGCAATCTTATAGATACCACAAGTCGTAAGTTGAGTTGAGTGGTTGTAAGTTGAGAAGAAGTCGTGAGTTGAAAAAAGCAATAGAAAACAAAAAAGTGGAGTAATTGTTCCCGAAACCAATCGTATGTTTTTTCGTCTCGAGCACTGTTCATTACGAGCAATGTTCATCAAGTATTGTTCACCGAGTACTATTCACTTTCAACTCACTACTACAGAAAAGGTCTTCACAGACGGTTTCATGAGCCGTCTGAGTTTATGGGTCAGTGATGACATCGTCATCACAGCATTTGTTTCAACCGTCTCGTGATGCATACTATCATGCATAATTATTAACTTCGAAACCGCTGCAGGATAGTTGACTATCACTGCACGGTTGGTAGATAAAATCATCTGTGATAGTTTACTATCACGCATACGATTTGTAGATGGAACCGCTGTGATGACTCTTCTCTATAAAGTCCCAAGCGGTAGGCGTTTGTTGTGCCTTTAAAACGGCTTATATATATATATATATATATATATATATATATATATATATATATATATATATATATATATATATATATATATATATTATTCTTAGTCCCCAACCACTTTCGGGGTCATCCACGCAAAGATGAGGAGGAAGAGACAACAACCAATGGGCAACTTCAAAGAGATCAAGTTCAAAAACATGGTCATTAAATGAGCACGTGGACATCCAATTACTTGGATGTCGTCGATAGGTAATTGGACTTCGCTATGTTTAGAAAATGGCGTGGACGCGCAGGTGCTTCGACTAGGAAGTGGCATCATGTATTACCAACCAACCATAGAACAATTATTTATCGATTTACATCCGTAATTGGATGTCCACGTGCTCATTTAATGACCATGTTTTTGAACTTGCGCCTCACTGGTTGCCCATTGGTTGTTGTCTCTTCCTCCTCATCCTCAGGTGGATGACCCCGAAAAGTGGTCAGGACTATTTAACAATATATATATATATATATATATATATATATATATATATATATATATATATATATATATATATATATATATATATATATCTCTGAGACTTTATAGAGAAGAGATCAGGAATGGAATGGTAGGATGTACCTGGGACGCAAGGGAGGAGAACTTGACCGACATAAACATGGTTACACAGACAAAGGTGAAATGAATGGCGTGAGACCGGTGAAGATCAGTGTAGTAGTAGTTTTTGACTCATTTGGTCTTGTTTTGGAACAGAATACACACTAATTAATAAATAATTTGCATGTTAATTGTAGCTGTACAAATTAGCCTAACCTTTACAAATCTGAAAAGTTAATTGCAGCCAAGCTCCATCCAAACCACATCCCATGTAAGCCTCAGTATCCATCAGAGAGCCACTACTACAAAACAGGCTACAGTAGACGCCCCATCACAGACGGTTCCTTTGGAACCGTCGTGTTGGCTATTGCCGCACTCGCGGTGGCGCGGAAGAATATCACGAGGCGGTATTTTTAGAACCGCTCGGATAGTCATCTATCACAGACGGTTTGTAAATAGAACCGTCGTGATATTACAGACGGTTCTATTCACAACCGCCTGCGATAATCACCCAATCACGCCGCGGTTCTATTTAATAACCGTCAGTAATATCACGCATTTGTTCTATTTACAAACCGTCGTGATTTGGTGATTATCATGCACGGTTTGTGAATAGAACCGTCAGGTAATATCACATACGGTTCTATTTACAAACCGCTCAGGATAGTCATCTATCACTGACGGTTTTTATTAAGAACCGCTCGTGATATGCCCATCGCAGATAAATTGAGCGCGACACATCCCTCGCCGCCTTTGCTGTGGTTCACCGCCCTTGCCCAGCTGCAGGTCTCTGCCACTCCTCACAAGGCGTTTGGATAAATATAATCAACTGCCCTCTCGTTGGGCTCCACTTAGATCCGTAGCTAGCTTCTCCTCCCCAAAGCTAGGCCACTTCCTCCCTAGCTCCTCCAACTCGCGATTTCTCCCCTAATTAAACAGATGAAGTAATACTGATTATCCTTTTTCCACTCTATTGATTAGTGAATTTCCCTGACTTTGCTACTCTGCACATAGACGCTAATGTTTTGTTTTCTTTGTTGTATTCCTTAATCGGAAGCATAGGGTTTAGGTTTCAATTAATACTACTTGATGGGAAAAGGCAAAACGTCGTACATCTAGCTCTCAATTTGATGGACCCTATTTGTAGAAAATGAAAAGCAAAACATGTAGCCTTTAATTAATCGGTGTAATTCCTTTGTGCAACGATGAGACAAAACGAGTAAGTACGTGCAAAGAAGTGAAAGTCTTAATCGTAACTAATTTCATGAGTAGTTTTCAGAACAGATTAAAAAGAAGAATTTATGACACACCAAGATAAGTCACATGTGCAATGATGTATTTTATATTTCCTCCATTTATATCCATGAAGAAACGCCATCACAAAGGGTTTATTGTTTCAATTATATGAAAACGGATACCACGCAATCGCGCGGACCAACTTGCTAGTTATTAATTAGGATCTTCCTCTTGTCTTTTGTCTCGTATCTAATCAACAATCATGCAAATAATCAATAATTATCCGCTGCGCCACTTAGAGAGGAGAAGGTTGGACCCTTGCCCTAGCGCCTCAACACCGCCACCTCCTCCCCATTGCGCCACCTTAGAGAGGAGAAGGAAAGGAGAGGAATCGATTTTTTCGTGACCTCCGAGGGTAACGATCTATAACCCTTTATATTTGCTATAAATTAATCGCTAATCAATTTTGACACTAATTTGTTACATGCGTAGTGTAGATGGATCAAACCGATGTACAAGCAGAACCGTGTGAGTCAAGAGTACATTAATGGCGTGGTTGCTTTTAGAAGAGCCACGAGCGTGATATGTTGAAGAAGGAGATAAATTTTATGTAATTGTCCATGCATTGATTATGTAATTTGAAGATGTTTAACAACGCGCAAAATAGAAGCGCACTTGATTCAAGGGTTTCACAAAAGGGTATACATGTTGGACCATCCACGGTGAAGAGCAGATTATTACACATGAAGTTAGTAATGACGGCACCGCCGAGGAAGTCAACGATACGCGGATGTGGATCAGATCTTGCTTTTGATGAGGATATGTCACACGATGACAATCTGGATCGATGCTACGCGATGCGTAAGAGAACTACAAAGGAGAGAGAGTTTTGTAAATTCGAGGGCTTATGGGAGGACTCGGTGAGACCTTTGTTCCTGGTTGCAAGCCGAATATACAAGGTTGTCAACCGTGCTTGAACTGCTGAAATTGAAGGCAAGCAATGGTTGGTCCGATAAGAGTTTCACGGCGTTGTTAGGTCTCCTAGCGGACATCCTTCCGAGGGAAACGTGTTGCCCAAAGACCACCTATCAAGCAAAGAAGGTTATTTGTCCATTGGGAATGGAAGTAGAAAGAATACATGCATGTCCTAATGATTGTATCCTCTACCGTAAAGAGTATGCGACATGCATGTATGTCCTGTGTGCAAAGCATCCCGATACAAGCGTCGAATATCGCTAAGGTGAAGCAAGGACCTCTGCTAAGATGTTGTGGTATCTCGCCTGATCCCACGCTTGAAGCGCTTATTTGCGAACGCAAAGGACGCAAGATTGCTGCGCTGGCACTCGAGGAGGAGCGTAAGAGAGATGGAAAGCTAAGACACCCGCCGATTACGCCAAAGGAGAAACTTCGATCGGAGCTTGAAGAGTTCGGTGCGAACCGAGGAACATAAGGTTAGGGTTGAGTACAGATGGAATGAATCCTTTCGTAACATGAGCAACGTGACATAGCACCTTTGCCCGTGAATCTATGTATGTACAACCTTCCTCCTTGGTCGTGTATGAAGCGGAAGTACATTTTGATGTCACTACTTATCCAAGGGCCAAGCAACACGGGAATGATATTGATGTGTACCTAGCACCATTGTTGGAAGATCTTGTGACACTTTGTGGAACGAAGAGTGCAGGTATGGGATGCGTATAAACGAGAGAACTTCACTTTACGCGCCATGTTGTTCTCGCACCATCAATGATTTTCCCGCCTTGGTAACTTGTTGCGGGCTTGATTAGACAAAGGAGCCAAAGCCTCATTCAAGACCGCTTAGATGCTACAGAGAGTGTATGGTCGAACAACTCGCCAAAATCGTGTATATCGCCACCGTAGGTTCCTTCCTGAGTCACCCATACCGCAAGATGAAAAACAATTCGACGGAAATAAGGAGAACGATTCAGCTCCAAGGGCTTTTAGAGGGAAAGAGGTCTATGATATGGTTAAGGATATCGATGTTGTGCTTGGGAAGGGGCGAAATTAAGAACCCGTGAGAAGAACATCCGAAGAAGCGGTCAATTTTTTGGGACTTGCCTTATTGGGAGCACTTAGAAGTTCGCCACTGCATCGATGTCATGCACGTAGAGAAGAATGTATGTGATAGCTTGATTGGTCTCTTGCTGAACATTAGTGGCAAAACAAAGGATGGTGTTAACGCACGGCGTGACTTGGTTGATATGAACATAAGGACTGAGTTAGCACCGTAGAGACCGATCTGGATTTAACGCATTTTCCCCTAGCTTGCTACACTCTATCCAAGGCCGAGAGAAATGAATCGTGCGAGCTTGCATGGAGTGAAAGTCCCATCCGTTACTCCGCTAACATTAAGAACCTTGTTTCTATGCAAGATTTGAAATTAATTGGTATGAAGTCTCATGATTGTCATGTGCTGATGACACAAATGCTTCTGTTGCAATTAGAAGTATCTTGCCGAACAAGGTCCGAGTGGCAATCTTGAGGCTGTGTTATTTTTTCAACTCAATTGCTCGAGAAGATCATTGATCCCCAAGGACTAGATGCTCTGCAGTCGAGGTGGTGACCACTCTATGTCATCTTGAGATGTATTTCCTCCGCCATTTTTCGATATCATGGTCCATCTCATTGTTCACCTTGTGAGAGAGATAAAGATATGCGCCCTGTGTTCTTACGCCATATGTACCCGCTCGAGAGGTACATGGGAATTCTCAAGTCCTACGTCGGAATCGATCTCGTAGGAGGGCAAGATCATCGAAGGTTATGCAACCGAAGAGGTCATTGAGTTCTGCGTCGACTACATGGCTCGTGGAACCGATAGGTGTGCCTCTATCTCGCCATGAGGGGAGACTGGATGGTATCGGGACCATCGGAAGGAAATCAATAACTCCCGATCTGGATACATACGCCAAGCCCATTTCATGGTCTTGCAACACATGACCCAAGTGTCCCCGTGATATCGACGAGCACAAAGACATGGTGCGCCAATGTAATCGAGCACCGGTCGGAGGTTTGGATCACGAGAGAGCACAACCGCTCGGTTCAACGAATGGTTAAAGGTGCGAATCATCGGGAGGTCATCAAGTGATGATACGCCGCTATGGTTGGCACGAGGGCCACAATTTACAATTGTCACATGGCAAGGATACGACATCAATGGGTACACATTTTATACTGGCACCAGATAGGAAGAGCACCTGATCCCGAATAGCGGTGTCCGTGATAGATGCATTCAAGATCGATGGGATGAGGAGCTCCTACTATGGGCAAATAGACGAGATATGGGAGCTCGACCACGTGCTTTTCAAGATCCCCTATTTCGTGCCGTTGGGTCCATCTCGCATAGGTGAAGGTCGACAAGCACGGTGTCACTACCGTGGACCTCGAGCGTGTCGGATATAAAGACGAACCATTCGCATCAAGCAACCAAGTTGTTCAAGTCTTCTATGTAACCGACCGCAAATAAGAAGCGCCACGAAGTTCTTCATGGAAAAAGGAGGATTGTCGGAGTTGAGAATGTAGTGGACGAGGAAGAATACAATCAATTTGACGAGTTGCCTCCTTTCGAAACGGCATTAGGCTCGAGGAAGAACCCAAAGAGGAAGCTAGCTATATGCGTCGATCATCATGAAGGCCTATATCTTAATTAAGAATTTACTCCAATGTAATTAATTTATTCCATAACATCATGTGTTATGGACTTGTAATCTCTCATATATTTTGATGTCAACGTGAAATTGTCATGTGTTGATGTGTTATGGACTTGTCATATTTGATATTGATGTCAATGTGGACGACATTGTAATGTGGAGTATCAAAATTGTCATCATACTTGATTTCGAGTTGAGTTGAATTAGATATGAAATTTTGAAGTCAAATGTGTTATGAACTTGTTATGGACTTGTCATATTTGATATTAATGTCAATGTGTGGGCGACATTGTAATGTGGAGTATCAAAATTGGTTTCACTTGATTTGGAGTTGAGTTGAATTAGATATGAAATTTTGAAGTCAAATGTGTTATGAACTTGTCATCATACTTGTCACTGTGTTAGAATTCATATGGACTTGTCATAATTGTCATCATACTTGTCTCAAAGAAGTTCACTATGTTTTCTCGTGATATTTATGTCTCACCGAGTTCAAGATGTTTTGTCGATATCATAAATTGGCCTCGGGGGCTATCACGAGCGGTTTTATTATACAACCGTCAGGAATATATCACGAGCGGTTGAAATGAGAACCGCTCAGGATATTAATATCACGCACGGTTCCATAATAGAACCGCTCGGTGATATTATATCACGCATTTTCTATTATGGAACCGTCAGGATATTATCATCTGAGCGTTCTCATTTCAACCGTCGTGATATACTTTTTATAAGGCGGAAACGCTAGGGTTTTCTCTCACTTCTCACTTCCTCTCCCGCCCGCCGCTCTCACGCTGCGTTACCCTCCTCTAGGGTTTAGGGCTCGCCTTGACCGCCGACTACGACCTCGGCGCGCCGCCCGACATTGGTGCCCCGACCTCTGCCGCCCAACCTCGCGCGCCGACCTCGGTGCCACCGCCCCCGTCTCGCGCCTGCTCACCTCCCAGTCAGAAGCCCGCGACGCCGCCGCCGACCTCGGTGCCCGCCCGACATTGGCGCCCGACCTCGGCCGCCCGTCCTCCTCCCTGTCGGCCTCCTCCTCTCAGACCGCCTTCTCCCATCACTGTCCTCCTCCCGTGTCGACCTCCTCCCCACTCCTCCTCCCGATCGGCCTCCTCCCCAGCCTGCCTCCCAGCTTCTTGTGCGGCATCCTCTCTGTGAGTATTGCTCCTCTGTGGCGATTCGGTTGATCATTGCATATATATATATATATATATATATATATATATATATATATATATATATATATATATATATATATATATATATATATGCAATGCTAGTTGCAAATTAATCGATGGGCTTTGTTGACATGCTCGTGATGAACTCCGTCTTATAATGAGATTGAATGTGATAGTTAGTTCATACTTGAGCTCTATTGTATTACTTGCTCTTTGTCAATATGTTGTAATTTGTTAATTGGTTACTTTGGTTCAAATTTCATAGTTCTATTGCAAATTGATCAGTTGTATTGACTAGTTTGTGATTCTTCTAGTAGTATGTATGAGCTCATTCAACTTTTCATTTGCCATCTTGATCTCTCGTAGTCAACCTCTGCTTGATCGAAGTTTAATCTGTTGCTTAACAGCTTGAGATCATTTGATGCTTAGATCATTTGACAGCTTAAGCAAAGTATTGTTTAGAGCTCATAGTTTGAATTTATATTATCATATTCATTTCATGAAGAGTATATACAATAGGATTGAGATGGCAAAGACTTGTTCTTTAGCTACTCTCCTTCGAGAGCACATAATATCATCAATCGCATTTCCTTAGAGAAGTAGGCTCGGGCAAAAGATTTGTATCACTAGTTTCTATCTATACAAAGATCACAAGAGAAGCCGGTGGATTAAGGAGTGTTAGGAGTGTTAGAATAGAAGCTCGTGGATTAAGGAGTGTTAGGAATGTTAGTAGTCCAGATGAGCTCATTCAACTCTTCATTTGCCATCTTGATCTCTATAGTCAACCTCTCAGATTTCTTCCCGAGAGCAAGTAAGCGAGATGGCAGAGGCACTGTCTTCGCCACCACCACCGCCGCAGATGGAAGAGGCGCCGACGAGGCCGCCAACACCTACCCCGCAGATGGAAGAGGCGCCGACGAGGCCGCCAACACCGACCCCCGAGATGGAAGAGGCGCCGACGAGGCCAAATCACCGCCGATTTATAATGACACTGAAGCGAGATGGCAGAGGACAATCGAAAATGCCTACGGGCCGGTCATCACGGTCGATGACTTTGGGGTCCCTTTGAGTCCCAAGAGATCGTGGCGAGATTCCGGACCATCTGCGGGATACTTGAAGGAACGGGTCCTCATCACCACACCAAGGTGGAAGGACTGACGAAGAAGCGAAGGCGCTGTGGGACGTAACTTTCAGAGAAGTTCACTATTCCGTATAACATGTGGCACGCGGCGACGGACGGCGATGCTCACGATGGGTAAATCGTGGAGGACCTTCAAGAGCATTCTTGTCACGGCACGTGAACACGGTCGACGCCTTCGCAAAAGATAGATTCTTGACGCGAAGCATGGGACACCTTTGTGGCTATGAAAACATCGGCAATTTATGAGCAAAGTGCGGCGCACAAAGCTCTCCAGACATCTAAACACTCACCCGCACAGACTCGGCACCGCTGGTGCGCGGTAAATACGAGGAATGGGCGGCGGAGAAGGAGAACCCGCTTCCTAATGTCACGCACCCGCTCCCTAAGCCGGTTAAAAGCGAGGGCACAAGTCTCGCCTTGGGCAGCATCTCCTTCACAAACCCGCGCACTCAGAAGTGTCCCAACGTGTGGTAAGTATATCGAACTACTAAGTTGTTAATAAGTCCATAACTTCATAGTGTCTATAATAACGTGATGACCTCTTGCGGCGGACTTGATCGCCCAAGCTTCCCAAGGCTCCTTCCGTGCGCATAGGAGAAGGATATACTATCTACGGCCTTGGGAAACAAGGAGCACCCGTCGCACGCGAGGCCTTGGGGTTAACGCATGCCTTGGATTCATGGATTCGCGGACGACTACTACACGATAGGACTAGGAAGAGATCCAAGGCGAGCACGACAACCGCTTGGTACAGATGATTACTAACCAATTTCAAGTAGAGATGGCAAGATTATGAGTCAAATGGATATACTCATGAGCCAGCGGTCGCAAGTCGCCCGCTAATTTGAAGACACCTCCTCGACGCCGGAGAAGGCGTCGGTCCGCAAGATAATTGTGAACATGACGACGTCCGACACCGATAGACGACATCAAGGTAACGTACATCTATGGAATGCACCAAAGATAGACCCTAACGACGCCTTAGCTAATTGCGATCGCTTTGTAGGAGCCGACGCCTCAGAAGCTCCAAGTGAGGATGGATGGGTCCTTTGTATTGAGGTCAGCAGGGATGGTGTATCCATACGAGGAAGGGCAAGGTCAAAGACGGTGCCCAATGGTGCACGGTTACGCCAAGGTCCGTGGATATGGTACATGTCAATTTCGAGCCATCCTGGACATTTGCCCGAACGAAGAGATCACAACACTAGGGATGCCGCCCTCTTTTATCCAAAGGCCCAAGAAGAACATCGCCTCGAACCAAGAAGGTTGCGCGATCCGACACGACCATTCCTCTCCAACGGACCCTCGATGACTCCACCTCATGTTTCGCCTCAAAAGGCCACCTCTTCGATTCCCGTGGAGAAGACGCCGAGGAACAAAGAAAAGCGTCGACGACGGTTCCGAGTCGTCTCACAAAAAGACGATGCCAATCGCTAAGGCCAAATCGAAATCAACGAACGCATAAGCGCCTCCCAAGTCCGGAAGTCCGCGATACCGGAAGTCCGCGATACCCGGAAATACATCATCGGAAAACCGCTGTGTTCGGCCGCAGATAATGCACGCCGACATGCTTGTCGCTTTGCATGCTCGGTACTTGGACAAGACCCAAAAGAAGGGGTCCGACATCGAATCACCGCCGATACGAGGACAAGCATTTCTTCAACGGACGAGGTACTTCGTCGTGGGCTTCAATGATTTATTTGAACTATTCAACCTCGCTGGCCTCGACGCCTCGCTTCTACGATGTTGGACATCGTAAGCGCGCATAATCAAGTTCTACATTCATCTAATACCGATAAATATCACAACTCATTGCTTATGTATAGATACATGCCGCAAAATGTCCGGAATGGAAAGAACCGGTGGGTTTCTCGACCCACACGTGGTATCGCTGCAAACCATCCTACAAGACTCGCCCTTCGTCGAGAAATACATAACGAGGTCATTGCTTCTACAGAGGAACATGAAGTACATAGTGGTGCCCTACAACCGTGGGGTAAATGTCACTACTTGCTATACAAATTTCATTTGTACATTATACGCAGACTTAACTTAGGTTTAATGACTATAGCGACATACATGAGTAGGTACCATTGATCCTTTTAGTTATTATACCCAAGAGGAACCATGTGATATACCTTGATTCCCTAAACCGCAACAAGCACGACTTCAAAGACTCTAAGAGGAATACTGAGAGGTATGCTCATTTCCTCCTTACATAACTCTATTGTAGTCTTCATTCGCTTGAAATGGCCGAGGATAACTTTTTGAATCATGTAGGTCGCTCATCAATTATGTTGCCAACAAAGGAATATACGATGGAAAGAGCGCCAACTAACACACAGGATGGATTTTCCACTCGTGCTACAACACAATAATACTATATCATACTTCATAATAACGCGTCGAACCGACTATACCTATATATGTAATTCTATTTTTGCAAAGGCCGACAAAAAAGATGATGAGTTATGTGCAATCTCGTCTGCTATCATATGCGCTAATCCTTACACTAAGAAGAAGGATCCCGAGGTTTGTCAATCTCAAATAATTATTTCCTAATTATAAATTTAAATATATATAGCTTACCACTTTACTCTTAATTGGTAGCGACAGTCTTGGATTTACAATGTGATTCACTCTATGAAGAGATCAAGGACATTCGAGGAAGCTCATGCTTTTATCAACTCGAAATCATTAACGACAACGGAGAGTTTCACTCGCCGCCAACCCGAGCATCACCCCACTAAAACCTCTCAACGCAAAACAATTGTAATCTAGTTGTAACTATAGCGACAATACTTGAACAAATGCGATCTTTTGTAATTTATTTTGAGTAATGATCACTTTGAGTTGTCATGGTCTTGAATCATTATTGTGAAATGCTTTGTTTTTGTGATTGCTTGAATCTGCTTTACGTGAATGCTTGTTTTCAGAGGGCATGGCTAGCAATTCCCGAGGCTAGCCAGAAAACAAAGAAATTGTGGGCGGGTATGAGCTATCACAGACGGTTTTTGTTAAAACCGTCAGGAAGGCAAGTATCACAGCGGTTTATTTCGAGCAAACCGCTCAGGATAGGAGAATATCACGACGGTTCTATACAAAAGCCGCCGTGATAGTCACAAATCACGACGGTTTTATTTAGAACCATCTCGTGATATTCTCCTATCACGACGGTTTTATTTAGAACCGCTCGTGATATTCTCGAATCACGAGCGGTTTTATTTAGAACCGTCAGTGATATTCTCGAATCACGAGCGGTTGTCGATTGAAACCGTCTGTGATACTTGACTTCACAGACGGTTTTTTAATAAAACCGTCTCGCGATATTTCAATATCACGACGGTTTTGTACCGTCTGTGATAATATCCTGTTATCACAGACCAACAAACATAGACGGTTCGGAAACCGTCTGTGATGACGGTTCTGAACCGTCTGTGATGTCGGTTCTTGTAGTAGTGAGCATTAACAATTGATAAGCGATAAGCGATAAAAATTAACAAGTAGCCAAGTTCAAACTTCAAGCATAGAAACTTAAATGCAAGGTTCAACCAAAAACAAGGTGCCACTAGCCAACAGCCCAACATAGAAGTGGTTCAACTTAAGTTACATAACAAAATCAAATTCCTGTGGCAAGGCTAAATAAAAGACAACATGAGACTCTTACTATGTACTAAGTTGCATGACTAAATAAAAGACAACAAGGCTAAATAAAAAACAGCATAAGAACAAGCATCTGCATGGATCATTGCATTCATTTATATTTATAATTTCTCTACATCTCTCTACATATATGTATTACACATTTAAACTTCTATGCAATGATGCACTTCTCTTCATGTATGTATGTATTACACATTTAGCATCTGGGCTCTGGCCAATGGCCATCACCATCAGCATCAACCAACAACCAGACAACATCAAGAAGACAAGAAGGGGACTTACGCTACTAGTGGGAGAGCCGAGAGGTCTGGAGGCGCGAGGAGGTCCGAGGTGGCGCAATGAGCCAACGAAGAGAGGAGGAGGAGCTGGAGCTGCGGCGTAGGGAGGAGGAGCCAGGGCCGGCGGCGCAGCGAGGGAGGACTGGGAGCTTGATCCGACGGTGCAGGGAGGAGGGAGCTTGATCCGAAGGTGCGGGAGCTGGTGGTGAGAGGGAGGAGGAGCTCGGTTCACATGAATATCAACAGCACAAACGAATAGGTAATAGATCTGTCTTACCTCAACACCGCCGGTGGAGAGGTAGCCGGGGTTGCGCACACCAGGGGGAGGAGGAAGAGGGGAAGGCAGCGTCACCGTAGTTGTGGCACGAGTGGCGGCGTCGAGGTCGGGGGCACTCGGGTGGGGAGGGGAACGGACGAGAGTAAGGGCGTTGGGGAGTGACGACGCAAGTTAGGGTGCAAACCCTAGCGGGCTCCTACTTATAAAGACATATCACAGACAGTACTATTATGGAACCATCAGTGATTCTTATCACAGACGATTCCATAATGGAACCATCCGTGATATGTCTCATATCACGGATGGTTCTATTAGGGAACCGTTTGTCATATGGTTATAGAACCGTCTGTGATATGGTTGTAGAACCGTCTGTGATATGGTTGTTCTCAAGTTCTATATGTTTTGAGTGTGTGTGTGTGTGTATATATATATATATATATATATATATATATATATATATATATATATATATATATATATATTCTCGTGTATACAATTACATGACATGAAGAAATTACATGTTTATATGTCAATTTTGTCATTGAAATACTGCTGAAAATTTGCTTTAACTATGATCGATACATATATCACACAAATCAGATATAACAAATTTGTTAACCACTAAACCGTCGACTGTGATAAATAGTTAATTCAACATATAACATAGTAACTTCACCTCCAAACTATTTTTTTTATTTTGGAATTTACATATGGCCAAACAGCATGGCCAGTTACTTGTTACAAAGATTAAAAGAAAAGTAGAAACCTAAATAAACAAAGTTTTTCTAGTGGCGGAGGTAGGCTGCTATCTCTGTCTTCAAAACTTTGTAGGCGGTGGTGTCGGCATCGGACTGTTCGTCATCAGCGAATGAAGCCCGAAATGTGCCCACCCGCTGACGCGCTCGTTCGAGTGTCTCCCGAAGACCCTCGGACTATTGAATCAAGAATAATTGAGCCCATAGGCTCTCTTCCCTTGCTTGAGGCGTCTCGGCATGGTCGACTCGGTCGCCCGCCACCTCGATTAAACAGTCCAAGTGACGGCAAGCCTCCTGGAGATGTGCAACGTCGTTGTGGAGGACCACGTCGATGATGCGGTAAACTCGTCGGAAGTGGGAGATCACCCGGAAGACGCGGCGGAGGAGGATGTTAAGACGGCGAAAGGTGGCCATCACCTGCTCCAGTAAATCCTCAGACAGAGGAGTGAAGACACTGTTGAAACAGTGTCTTTTCACAACATCCGCCAACATACGGCGGGAGAGGCGCTCGTACAGTATGGCCAGGTAGGCCAACAATGCCAGCGACAAGGAAACAGAGGGAGCCATTTCTGCTTTAGAAGTATAGAGTTATATATATGTGGGGATAATCATCTTCGATGGCGGATGATCCGTTTTATAAAACAAGGAATAAATTTAGCGCGTGAAACGAAGAGACACATCGGGGAGCCGAAGCGACATTGATGCAACGAAGAGACGCATCAGCTACGAAGAAACTCACCGCAGCTAAAGCAACATTATGTCAGACGGTTATAATTAAAAACCGTCCGTGAAGTCTACAATTATCACAGACAGTTCGTGTTTAGAACCGTCTCTGATACTTGACAGACGGTTTTCAATATGAACCGTCTATGAAGTCTACAATTATCACAGACGGTTCGTGTTTATAACCATCTGTGATACTTCACAGTCAATTTTTAATATGAACCGTCTGTGATATTACCTCTTCACAAACGGTTTTTAGCGCATCTAGTTACATGCATTTATCTCTAAATAAAACCATTTGTAATTGGTAAGTTTATCTACGCGGTTTGATCAACCGCAAATCGTGATTAGGCGTCCAGTATTAGCATTTTCGTAGTAGTGACTGCTCGTGGTCGTAGCTACTCGTGGTCGTAGTGAGAGGAGGATCGACTACATCCTGGTCGAAAAGCTTGGACTGGTCAGAGAGTTTCGACTACCTGGTCGTAGGTGGTACGACTACACGTGGTATCAGAGCAAGTTACTGAAAATCATTTGTTCGTCTTCGAAGAAGGAAGAGCAAGATGGCTCCCAACAGTTCTGCACCAAATTCGCTTCCGTACCCGGTTCTCACTTCAGAGAACTACCTGGCTTGGGCTATGAAGATGAGGGTCAATATGTGTGCTTAGGGGGTCTGGGACGTAGTAGCTGATCCGGTCAATCTAAAGGGAAAGATCGATCCTAAAGGAAAGGTTGTGGATGTCGATGTGAAGATTGATCAAACTGCGTTGGCACTCATCTACACTGCTGTAACATCCTGAACTTTGGTTTGTGTTTCAAATGTATAAAAGCATGTGAGTTCAAAAACTTTTGTTGAAATCCACAAGTTTGTACTTGGTTTCAAATTTTTGTTTCTAAAATTCAAACTTGTGACTTGAAATCAATGTTCTAGTCTATTTCTGAAACATTTTTGTATCGAAATCTCTGAAAATAATTTTGTAAAATACTAGATTATTTTTCACTAATTATTATAATTTTTCTAGAATTTTTCAAGGTTATCTTGACCTCTTCTAATTTCAAACCAAATCAAAAAGGCTGATTTGAAAACTATTTTATTTTAGCCTATTAGAAAACCAAAAGTGGCTGTTTTGATTTTTCCTAAGCCCTAGATAAACCTGAGAGTACTGAAAAAAATTTTCATAATTTTTAAAATTTTATTTCTATTTTAAACAGCCCGGTCAAACTCGTTTATTTTTTGTCAAAACTAATTTCAAAACCTAACCCTAGCGCTTAGTTCAACCAATGTCAACTCTTGCGAACCGTCCAATTTTTAGATCAACGGCTAGATCGAATGAGCCGTTTGGACCAATTGAACGCGCCTCTTCTGAAGAGCTATCCGATTTGATTTAAACGAACTGGATCGAGTGGGCTGTTCGGACCATCCAAATGTCCTACTCGCTGTGGATCGTCCGATTTGATCTCAATGGTCTAGGTCATTGAAGCGTGTAAAGCGTTTAAATCATCCAATTGAATCTAAACGGACTAGGTTGATTGGGCCGTTCGGACCGTCTAAACACGCCTCTTCATATGAGCCGTTCGATTGAAATTGAACAGACAAGATCAATTGGGTCGTTCGGACCATCCGAACGACCATTTCAATCTGGACCGTCCATGTTTGATCAAAATCATTTGGACTGTCCATTTAAATTTGACTCGCCACATCTTATGTTTCTTTGGGACGTCGACGAGCGGGCCCCACTTGTCGGAACCACCCTCGTCCTCGTCGCCGCTCAAGCTCGCGCGCTGGCGCTGTGCATGGCGGCCACGAAGCCCCTTTGCGCCACCTGGAGCACACGTGTTTGAGCGGGAAGCATCGCAGACCCCTATTTAGCCATCTCCGCCCATCCATTTGCTCTGTTTCGTCCTCTCTGGCCCACAATCGCCATTTTTCTCCAAGCTTCATCCTCCGCCGCTGCCGTCAATTCCGCCGCCTCCGACCTCCATTGGTGACAAGACCTTGGGGGGTTTTGCTCCTGGAACGGAGGCACACCCGAGGCGCGCCTTCTCGAAGCTTCTAGGCGTTTGTGGCGCCTTATCCACGAAGACCCCGTCGTCATCTCCGCCTCCGGCCGCCGCCAGCTCGCCGTCGTCCTCCTTGAGCACCCAGGACAACGTCACCAGCTTCACCAAGTCTTTGCGCACCCATGCGTGTCTTCCTCAAGCTCGGAGAACCACTCAATCGCTTGATCCTCCACCTCGCCGCCGTTAAGCCGTCGGCGTGTTAGGGTAAAGGTTGAAGTCATCAGGGTTAATCATTTCTCTAATCTCTGTATGACATGTGGACCCTCGCTGAGGTTAAGCGTCATTAGAGTTTTAATTGAACCATTTTTGAATCCCTGAGTCGCTGTCTTGTGGGCCGTCTCGGCTATTTAGGATTGTGCGCATTTCTTGAAATACGCTTTCTGATAATGGAGAACATATTCTAGAAGTATGCCTTCGACGTCGTCGATCGATGGACCGGGTCAAGCCGCCCATCAAATGCCTCTCTCGCCCCACCTGGTGGCAAGGATCGTGGCTCGGCTCAGCCCATGTGTCAAAAGGATACATTCCTTTTCGAATTTCCGAATTGAATTATTGTTGCACTAATAATTCAATAAACTTCCAAAATTCATATCTATTTCATTTTAACTCCAAATTGAGTGAATCCAATTTTGTTGGTTTTCATTCTCTTTGCACTTTAATATGAAATAGGTTTTGAACCTGTCTCTACCACCGTAAATGTTGGTATTAGATTTAGTCTCCAATTAGGATTATTGTTACGGTAAAAATCCTGTTAGCTTGAAAAATTTCTAGAAAATTTATCTTAACTCCAAATAAGATTATTTTTGTTTCTAAAATCCTAATCTTTCTGTTTATGCAAAAATATTTGTGTTTGTTTGATTTGGTGTTATTCGTTCATATTTGCTCTTTGTTCGATCGATAGGTACCGATAATTCTATTGAATACGAGAGTGATTCTCAGTAGCAAGTGGACTTTCTTCAGCAAGGCAAGCAGTTTCCATTGATGCACGTTGATCCCATTATTTTCAAATGTTAATATTTCAATTGTTTTAACTGTATGTATGCATGCTATGTTGTCAAGTATTTTATTAGTTGCGATAGTTCACCTGTTAGTTAATTTGAACTGTAGGCAAATTATCCATCTTTTACTACTGAGCCTAGGTTGTACTCGCTGTGATTTAGGGCTCGATGGATGAGCTCTAATCACTTTATATTGTAGTATTCGAGTTGTTGTCGCTTATCCATGCTTAGAACGGTAGTCTGGGGATCATCACTTCGGCGATGGTCATTACATCATCACTTATATATTGAGTCAGGGTACTCATGTTTATATCTTATTTTGGAAAAGCTAAAAATAAAAATAAAATGTTTTAGACTTGGGCACGTTGGTTGGCTGGTGTGCTTTTGGGTGTGTGCTTGGTGCCCGAGTCAACAAGGACCGAACATCTCGTCCCACTAAACCAAGCATTATTGCGTGCATCTACATGAGGGACATATGGGACCCCTCTGGACTTAGTACTTTGGCGGGTATTAGTTTCGAGTCGCAGGTGGTGAGTGTGTGTGTGTGTTGTGTTGAAAAAAAATGTTCTGTGTGTGTTGAGTGTGACGGAGTGGGTTCCTATCCAGGTTCTCCACTCCAAGGGGCATCAGCAGTTGCTACGGCTGGGCTGATGTCCCGACACAACATGTGGGTCCTCCGTGGGAGCCCCGTCTGCACACTCAAGGGCGGTTCACGGAGGGTTTCACCTATGTGGGCGACTCGTAGCTTATGCACAATATTGGAAAACGTCTCGTAGGACTTAGCTCTGCCGGCATACCTTCGGAAGTGTGCTTTATCGCATGGCAAAAGGAGCGGTCTGACATGTGGGTAAAGTTGTACACCCCTGCAAGGTTTAATCTTTTCGAAAAGCCAAGTCCTTGGTTATGGACACGCTTGGGGAGGTCTTTCGAGAGTTAGACTATAACATTTTGATAAAACTTAAATTTGGGTGGTACGAATGGGTAATTCGTGCTATTGTTGTGGTGACTATGGGAAGTCACTTCTAGGTTGTTATTTATAGTTATTACTGTTGTCATTCTATTATTTGAATCTTAAAAACTGATTTGCTAAACTTGCTTTCAATCTATTAACTATTGCAACCGAAATACTGCTTTATGCCGAAATGAACCATATGACTGTCTCCTTTGATTTAAGCCTGCATGTAGTTATGTATAGGTTTAGCTTGAGCGTTTCCTGTCAGTTGCCTTGTGGGTAAGGGCAAACTGATCGGTGTTGTTTCAGCCATCTTATGGCAATATTCCGCTGCAAAACTCTCTTTTGTATGATGTATATGATGTAAATTATGCCGCCTTCAATAATGTATTATGTTGTGTATGGATGTTGATACTTAAATTTTTGTGCGGGGTATGTGTATTGCATTCTGGGAAGTACATATACGCCGAGAGCGGGGAAATTTGGTTTGTAATGCTGGAAACGATTAAAAGGTTAAGTATTACAAATTAAATCGCCCGGCGGCTCTCACAACTGCCATACCTGACTCAATGCTCAATCAGCTGGTCGGGAAAGACACAGCACGAGAAGCTTGGATCGCTCTTCGCACTGTGCACGAAGGAGTGGATCGAGGGAAGAAAGCATGGATACAAACTCTTTGAGGGGAGTATGAGGCGCTGTATATGGGTGAAACTCAATCAGTAGATGAGTTTGCAAGAAAGTTAACAGTTGTGGTCAATGAGTTGTGATCTCTTAGTTCCTA
This sequence comes from Phyllostachys edulis, assembly GCA_036346405.1. Taxonomy (NCBI): domain Eukaryota; kingdom Viridiplantae; phylum Streptophyta; class Magnoliopsida; order Poales; family Poaceae; genus Phyllostachys; species Phyllostachys edulis. Next base: position 12,143,269 of record CM070547.1, on the reverse strand, counting down.
AACTACACACGGAGGGAGGTAACCACGATCACACTTATAAGTGGTACTTGGACAATGGAGCAAGCAATCACACGACGGGAGATCACTCTATATTCCATGAGCTCGATGAGAAGATTACGGGCAAAGTCAACTTTGGCGATGGCTCCACGGTGTAGATAAAAGGCAAATGATCAATGTTGTTGCAATGCAAGAATGGTGATCAGAAGATCATGACTGAAATTTATTTTATACCGAGTTTGTGCATCAACATACTCAGTCTCGAATAGTTGGCGGAAGAAGGGTGCAAGGTGGAGATGAAGGATGAGTTCTTATGTGTCTATAACAGAAACAAAGATCTACTGATGAAGGTGGAAAAATCCCCGAACTGGTTGTACAGAATTTCCTTGAAAACGTGTAAATCGGTTCGTGGGAAGGAGAGCTTAGAGGAGCCAGAGTGGAACTGGGGAGTCTGGCCAGTCGGGTCCTATGGTCAGGAGGTCTCGAGTTCACTTGTAGTTGTTTCTGATCTGTCCGGCCAAGAAGATGGCAGGACTCAGGTGCAAGGCAAGCAGGGCGCTACGGAGGGCGGCTGCTCGGAAGATCAAGGGACAAACTTGCAAATAAAACCAAAGAAGGAATTGAAGACAGATGACGCACTGAAAGGTGGCGCAGGAGGCGCAGCAAGTGCTTGCGCGGTTGTCGAGTCCGATCTGCGGCCTCACACGTTTGTGGCAAGAAATTCTGGAGTACAGGTTGGTGTATTTTTTGTGATTTATTGGAGGGAACGTGGTCATCAGGAAGCACGAGTGCAGGAATTAGAGGCGGTGTAGCCTCAACTAAGATGTACGCGGGAAAGCGAGCAGACTTGGTCTAAGAGAGAGGAGCGAGAGGCTCAGGTAATGCCGAAACCCAGGCGGTCATCGTAGGGCATGACCTCGTTGAAGCTGAGGTGGTCGTGGGAGCGGGTGCTCTAGCTCAGGTGGTCGTGGGAGCAGGTGCTCCAGCTCAGGCGGTCGTGCAAGGAAGGACGAGTTCAGTCCAGGTGTGAGGCGTGGCAAGTGTTGGTTTGTGCATGGCTTAGGATGGAGTAAGTACAGATGGTAGGGCGGTATCGGTCCAGGAAGGAATGGCGCACGGGAGTGTATGTAAAAGAGGAAAACTTGGAAGTTCAAATGCGTGAGAAAATCAGGATGATCAAGATGGAGTGATTGTTGTTTTTAATCTTGTTACAAGATTAGGGAGTGTGTTGGGATTTTAATCTTGTACAAGATTCGGTAAAAGTTTGATTCTGAGTCTCTTGCAAGAACGAGTCCAAATAGGATACTCACGTTGAGTCCGCGTCTTAGTCGATAAGTGTAAGAGTATATAAGCAGGGGGAGATAGCATTCTTATAGATACCACAAGTCGTAATTTGAGTTGAGTGGTTGTAAGTTGAGAAGAAGTCGTGAGTTGAAAAAAGCAATAGAAAACAAAAAGAGGAGCAATTGCTCTCGAAACCAATCGTGTGTTTTTCGTCTCGAGTACTGTTCGTCACGCACACTTTTCACCGAGTACTGTTCACTTTCGACCACTCGTGGTCGTAGCGAGAGGAGGATCGACTATATCTTGATCGAAAATCTTGGACTAGTTGGAGAGTTCTGATTATCTAATCGTAGGTGGTACGACTATATGCTGTTACTCAAATTTATCAAGCTAGAAATAATATAGATCAAGTGAAGTAGGCTAAAACAGGATGGAGAGGTGGATAAAATACTAAAATATTTTCACCAACCATGGAGCAGGTCCAGGCAGATCAGTGCGTCCGGGAGCAAAAATTTCAACGGCCGATTTCAAGTTCTAGTACTGAGGAGACTGACTACACCTTCATTTACAGTTACTAACTCTAGCCCATCACTGCTGGTCTGTAGGCCGGTTTAGTCCAATTCGACGCAAAGGTTAAACTACCGTCCAAAGCGTCAGATATGGAGATCGACAACCTAATTTTTATATTCTAAAATTAGCCCATCTCTCTTTAACTTACATGTAGTACCTCCCTCACGAGTCAGATCTAACCCCGGAAAAAATGAGTAAACAAAGGTCATGAAAAAAAAATGAACTAACGCAATCAAATTAATAAAACCTCGTTTCAGGTACTGCTAGCTGGAGTATTGTCGTACTATCAACTGAGCTAGGCTTAATTTATTTTTTGGGTGGGATATTGGTACCTTGTACCGCTCCAACAAAATCTAATATTATTAATCAATAAAGTAAAGATGCACACCGTGTAGTGTCAACTGTTGCTGATTGGAATTACTTGGTAGGGGCGGGGGTAGGGGTAGTAGTACTTAAAACCTTGCGAGGTCTCAGCTCTGGGAGGTACGACCACCCATCCCATCCATCATCCCATCCATGATCCCATCCATCTCCTCCGCTCTAAGAACCAAACACATGCGCACGGAGAGAGAGGGAGGGAGTTCCTTTCATTTCCAGTACTGCGGTCGCCACCGGATCTAAGAAGAACAAAACCTCTTCTATTTCTTGTTCTTCCTTTTGTGTTTCGAGGTTTTTTCTGGGTTTTCTTTGGGGTTTTTGGTTGTTTATAACTTGCATGATGAGTTTTGAAGGTGGTTCTTCGATTGTACAGTAAGTGTGTAAAGTAAACTCTCAAGAGATTGACAGAAGAGAGTGAGCACATGGTGTGACCGACATAATATCTGTGCCGTTCTTGTTGCGTGCTCACTCTTTTTTTGTCAGTCTCTCTCTTTGAGGCTTACTTTTCATCCAGATCCACTGGTAATTTTGTAAATCCAATTTAATTCAATTCAATCGTTCTGATCTAGATTTTTATTCATAGTAAGAAAAGATTAAACCCTATTTGTTAAAGAAAAACTCAGCCACAAAAGACAACACGCATGCCTCGAGAACTTTTCTCCCATTTTATCATGTCACTTCCTTATCTCTTCGATGTGCGCGCACATTTTTTTTGCTCTCTTGTTTTGATCTTCTCTCAGTCCAGTTGTCGTGGGAACTACTACCGAGGCGAGTGATACGGATGCTGTGGTAATGGTAAGGAGTAGCAGCTGTAGGCTTTGTAGTACTGGAATAAATGATTGGCTTTGCTACTTGTTTTTCATCCCCAAATGTTATTTCTTCTCCTCTTGCAGTAGTACTTGCCTTGGGAGCTGAAGCATGGAGATGCTGCCAGTACACTGCAACACTGTGAGGATTTATCAGCAGAAGTAACTGCGTCCTCTCTCTCTTACCCCCTCGTCTTGCCTGTTTTCTTTATTTCCTGGTTCTTAGGCAGGTGGCTGGCCTTGGTGGTGGGGTTTGATCAAGTTCTTGTTGGGGTCAAAAATGGTGCATGGAGTAGGCTAAGAGATCAGCCATATTTGGCATGGATGGTGGCCTCACTTTGCTTTTGCCAGATCTGGCTTGCATCTTAGGTTAGGCCCCTTGTCTTTCTCTCTCACTTTGGCCTTTGGGTCTTGTTGCTCTCTTCCTCACACACACTGTAAAAGGGGCATTGTAAGTTCTGCTGTTACAGTGTTACCGATGAGGGGGTGCATGACTGTCTCCGTTATGTTTACTTTGTGTCTTTGTGGTGATGAGAGCTGCTTGGTTAATTAATTAGGTTTGCACCTTGCTTGTTGTGGTCCTTACTGCTACACATGAGTGTTCCATTTGCCATCATTCTTTGTTTTTTTTCAGGACAAGGGCATCGTGATTTAATGGCCATCAACCACACCATTAATTTGCACAAGGTACTAGCTACCATGATCTCTTTATCTCTCTTGTGTTAGTTACTAGCTAGTGCTTATTCTGAGGTGTAAAGTGCTACCACTTCTGCTGTCTTTCAGATGTTCTATCGGTTGCATTTGGATGACCTTCTTTTTTCTTTGCTGTGACATGCATGGTTTGGTCTATTGACTGAGAAGATGGTGGATAACTACGAGGACTAACTAAAATTCAAGTTTAAGGAAAAAGCACATTTCATCCATTGTTTGATACGTGTGCTACGTTAACTGAACCTGTTCAAGATTCAGAAGAACATCTTTCTTGAAGAGACAGGAGCGAAGAATACAGAGAAGTGTGCATATCTATCCATCCGAATTGCGTCGAGTAGTAAACTACCTAGAAGCAAAGCTCGATCGATTTGTGTGGAGAAATGAGTGACACATAGTAAAAGCTAGCCTCTAGCAGGATCGAGATGATGTGATTCAAGGTGATGGATGCTTTCGAAAAGTTACTACTCAACGTGTAGACAGACTCAGCGACCCCTTCTATAGGTGAGTGTTAATTTTTTTTAGCTCGTTGAATTGTCAACATTCTTTTGCTTAGTTTTTTTTGGGTGGTGTTGTTTTATATGGCTAACTGCACATTTCCATTATTTTGGTTTAATACAAAATTTAGACATTTTTGTGGGTTCATTTAGTTTATGTGATCAATAGTGCCTCATTCTTTCATGCCCACCATGCATGACGAATGAACCATTTGCTAACTATCTCCTTTTTGCATTTGCCTGTTGATTTTATATAATATTATGTATCCATATATGATTCTCTTTTCCTTTTGAGTTCAAAGAAAAATTGACCATTTACCATACCTGATGTTCTTCTACATATTTCTTTGTATGTATGGTCACTCTTGTTCTTCACAAATCTTTAACCGTGTTCTCTTTCCTCATCCATCTTGTGGAGATATTCACATATAGAAGCATATGATAGCATTACATATATATGTTCAAAGGAGATGTGTGCCGAGTCCAAATAAAATTTGCACAAACCGTAGAGACATCTATATGGTTAGATCCATATAAGAGCTATCGAATTTGATTTATGAATATGTATATTATCTAGCTAGAGTCACTTTAAAAACTACACAATTTTATGTGGCACTGATACAATATCCTAGTGTTCACTTTACTTGTATCAAAACAAATTTGAAATTGTCATTTGACATATTTTTGTGATATAGCAATTTTTGTTTTTGTTTGGATGCTTCTACAAAGGAAATATGTGTGAAAGGAAAACATGTAGAAATTTAAAATAATTCAATGGAGCATTGCACGAAAACATGTAAATAATTAATTCTACATGTAGGCATGTATGGTTTAGAATTATTTAAAGGGAGGATTTCTATATGAAGTCCGTTTTAAATTATTTATGTAACCGCCTGAAATTCAATTAAAACCTATTTGGCCTATCTTTTACTTCTCTGATGAGCCGACCTGTATAGTTTATATCATACAAATTCAATAAACTGTAATGTAAGGTAAATCATAGTAGTTTAGCGAGTATTTGCTTATGTGCCCTATATGTTCGTAGAACGCCTATATTTCCCTTTGTGTTTCTATGTATGCCTACTCTTCTAAGACACAAGGATCACACTTGTCTACATCTGTGGACCTACAATTAATGTACACCAAATCTGTTGTACATATACATCACATATACATTAAGGAGTACAATGGGATACATAGAAAGGGAACATGCAACCTAAGTTACATGTTCTACCATCCTACCTAATAACTAACCTATTAAGACATGAAATGCATGGAAATTAAAGACATATGCTTGTTCTTTTCATGTGTGCATATCACTCTGTATTTCCTTCTCTTAAGAATATATATGGGTCTTTGTGATCTACATTAGCAGTCCAAATGGACCCGTGATCTACGAGGTGGTTGGTTTGAGGAATAGTCTTCTCTAAGAAAAATGCAACATACATAGATATATATGGACAAACACTACAATATTTACATTTTTTCCAACGGTTATTTGTGAATGAGCAACAGTTATTGTACTCTTAGTATTTTCCTCGTATAGGTGATGTTTCTTGTAATCTAATGCAGCCTAATTATTTAGGTCATATATTAATATTTCCCAATGGAAAGAATAAGTTAGTGACAAAAAAATTATGGACAAAGTGACACCTGACAAAATTATAACTACTTGGAAAAATATTACAAAGTTATATCGCCGTCACAATATACTAATAACCGATCAATGTTAGAAATGCAGTAGTGTTAAATGGAACAAGCTAAGTCACATCCGGAATACTTTATATATGGAGAAAGAAAAACAAGAAAGATGCGATCTGTGGCAGCCGTGCATCAGTAAATTAAATTCCAAACTGAACCTGACATCTGACTTCACTAGACACACATTGACAACTGCATGCGCTCCAAGATCTTGGAACTCCAAAATACAACTTGTATTCAAGCACATACAATAAAGTTTATGCGGGTTTCCAATAATAAACAGATCGTTTAAGCTAAGGTTTGTTGAGAAGTTACCATTGCATGGCAGTACTATTCTTCCTGGTTTTTATTTATGCATGTATCTGTTAGATATATGCACACTTTTGTGATTGTTATAATTTCTGAAATAATAATTGAATCGACAACAGTATATGTACTAGGCATATTTGGGACTATGAACAGTAACATGATCATCAACCTAAATATATCTATGTCATATATATGCATTAACAAGGCAAAACCTAGAACAAATATGCTACTAACAGTAGTAGGCATCAACATCATCATATAACAAATATCTAGGAAACAAAGCCTAGCCATATGAAATGTTATCACCGCGACTTACAAATGATTGCTCTAACGAAGGTTGCGGTAGAGTCTGATTCAAAGAAGACGACGCGTAGAGAAGGAAGCAGTGAGCAGTCGCACAAACGCTTCCCAAAAACCTGATTCGCCTCAACCCGTGCATGATCGCGAGGGGCGACGGTTTCGGAGACACTGCTCTCCCCACGTCGGTGCATGCCGAGAAAGGGATGGAGTAGTCAGGTAGCACAGCAACAAGGAACTGGGTAATAGTACAAAACTGAGTATGTCTATTCTGAGAGCCTCTCTCTATTCTGGTTGTGTCTGATCTGAGAGGAGAGGTCTCCTTTTTATAGAGTCAGAGTCAGCAGAAGAAACTGCCGTTATAATGATGATTAGAGAACTGCAACTATAATGCTGATTAGAAACTGCCGTCATAAATGATATTACACTGTTTTAACCGCGGTTAAGGCGTGCCATAAAAGCCAATTGAAACAGTGTATCCAATTTTCAGTTTCTGATCAGTGTGCATGGTTATTAGGTGCAAAAAGAAGCTGTAGCTACACAACAACCAGCCCGACACGAAATCGTCGGACCATTCACGCGCACGTCACGCGGGCGAGCGGTGGCGAGGCGAGCGAGCGAGCACGTGTGTTTTCCTTTTGCTTGTTTCAACTAGATAAGACCAACTCCACCTTATATGTTGGTCTTCTCACACCTAGACTGGTAATATGGTACTAAACTTTTCACCTTTCATCATTCATTAGTGGACCTTTGGGATTTTCAGAGGATTTAATTAAAATATTGTACGAGCAAACCCAAAATTCCAACAGTAGATTGGGAGCATGCATGCTTCGATCGATCTCAGGCTAAAGATGCTACTATTTTTGCTGTTCTTATTTAAAATAGAATTTTAAAGAAATAGCTGAGCCAGTAGATCTAAGTCAAAGTTGTGTGATTATGCTATGTGCCAACGGCTATTGTACAAAGAACTAAGTAGTAGAAACCTCTGCATCATGCTAACTAAATCATCTACTTGTCAGTTAGTTTTATATATTGATATGATTAGCCTTTACCGCTCGAAATTTTCTCCAATTTTTCTATTTTTTTTCGAATTAATCGACCTTCTGTTGGGGCATTGGCTTTGGTTATATGTCGTTTAATTCGTGATCTGTTTTGTTATTATCGAGAACAGTAGGTAATTGGTAACCTTCGCCTAGATATACATCTCGATCTCTCCATGACGACATAAGCTGACGATTACTTTATGAATAGTATTGTGATGTGATGCGTGCATACTGCAGAAGAGTTGTTTTTCCTTTTTCGATCTGACAGAGTACACAGGGAGCTAGCTAGCTAGACATACATAAATTAACGAAAAGACAAGGCTTGTAGCAATAGAGCTAGGTAGAACATGCATGAATAAACGTGAGTTCTAATTGCTCATCATTTTCTGTGGATTGGTTAGTGCACGTGGACAAGTGTGCACCGTACTAAAACAGCAACGCAAGAATGATACACGGCAACCAATTAAGGTCATATTTGCTAAGCAAAAAAAAGGTCATATTTGAAACGCCATAAATTTTCCAAAGACCCTAAAATTCCAGGCCTAAAGGGGAGAAAGAGAAAACCTGCATGCGCGCGCCATCCTCAGTCGAGGATAGTCCCCCATAGACATCTTCCTCTCGAGGACGATTGCATGTTTCACTTAGGACGATTGCATGTTTCACTTCAGGCATAGTTATTAAAACTAGACTGGACCGGCGGTGTGATAGAAAAAGACCGAACAAAGCTCAGTCCGGTCCGGTTTTGCTATTAGATAATCTATGCAGTTGAGCCGCTCTTAAACGAAGATTTTCCGGTTAAAACCGACTGGTTTGGCACAACACCGTGTGAAAATTGGCCCCGATTGGACCAGAGGAGAATTGCGAGTTTTTAGCTCATTTGGCCTTTTTTTTTGGAACGAAATAGTAAATCTAGCCCCCCAAGTTCGAAATGATAAAAATAGCACCACGGTAGACTAGGCAGGCGACACGTGTCCCTACCGTGCTTTAGATTAGAGCTGGCCAAATGGGTCGTCCGACCAGGCACGACCCATCCTGGCCCGGCTATTAGATGGGCCGTGCCGTGCTGGCCCACGTGTCGGGGAGACGGTCTAGGCACGGCCAGTTGGCCGTTCGTGCCGGACTTGGCCGACATGAGCCTGTTTGGCCTAGCGGACCAAGGCCGGTCTATTTAGCCCGTTAGGCCCGAAAAAAAAAATCAAAAATTCAGAAAAATGTGTAGAATTTATAAATAGATATGGAAATTGAAAAAGACAATCATATTGAAAATGTAATAAAGAGCTTTATTAATATTCAACAGGCAACCTCGTTAAAACCTTCGCCAAGTAAAAACTCAAAATAAGACAACTTTGGCAAAGGAAAAAGAGTACAACCTATAGCTCTACATACATCGTTGTTCTACGTGTCATTGTCTAAGTACAGATTTTCGAACACCTCCGACAACTCTAGATTTTCCACAGAGTGTTGTGTTCGTGAATTAGCTTGTTCCCAATCCTTCACAGTTAGAAGTATCTCCACCATCTCACTTGTGAGATGGTGTTCTTTTCTCCTCAAATATTCTTTCAGAAAGACTGAAAGCAGACTTGGAGGAAACCGTCGAGACAGAAGCAGTTGACACATCACGTGCAAAGATGGATAGCATAGGATATGTTAACTTATGGGCTTGCCACTATTGCAAAATTTTGAAACCTTCTGAGTTGAAATCCACATTATCGTTGTCCAGATAGGTAGATAGTTTCCCACTCCTTGTGGGTCTTGGCTGAGCAGGTGGCGGTGTAGAAGAAGAAGACCTGGACCTGGAGGAATAGCCACCGAATATCTTGCCTCACATATTTGTCTTGCTAATTGAGGCGGGGGCTACTGGAGGTCTTTGCAAGCGCACTCCCTGAAACTTATTTTCATACATTTGGTAAACCTCGTATAACCGAGAACGAACTTCTGCAAAAATAATTAGTATAGTCTAGTCCTGTAGCATCACTAAGAAGATTAAATACACTACCAAATGCATCAATTTCACCTCTATGATCTAAAAGAAATGCAAATGCATATAGGTAAGGGATTTTTCTCCAATATTTAAGGTATTTAGTTTTTATGGAAACAATAGCATCGTGTAAAACTAAGTCATTTTCATACATTTTCAATTGAGTAGCAATCTATAAAATACTATGCACAATGATAGGAGATGTTGGATAGTACACAGCGGACAAACCAATAGTGGTCTCATAAAAAATTTCTAAAAACTGTAGTATCTTCTCAGCAATGAACCAATGTTGTTCAGTCAATAGTATACTACAGTCAATGCTCTGATAGTGTGTTTGAATAAAAACAAAAAAAGTGATCTTGTATGGTAAAAGACTCTTAAGCATCAGGTAAGTAGAGTTCCACCTTACCGGCATGTCCAAATCAAACTTTCTTGGACATACACCGATCGTCCTGCAGAAGTTTTTATATTGTGTTATTCTTACGTTAGAATTATTCAAGAAAGAAATCGTATTGCGAAAAGCTTTAATATACGAACTTAACCTCTTCAAACCACATTTGACTATACGGTTGATAATATGACAAGCGCATCATTGATGTAGCAAGAAAAAATCGACATATATACTCCACTAGAGTAAGAATATCCATGGTCCTAGAGTTTGAAGCGGCATTGTCTAAAGTAATTGAGAATATTTTGTTTGTAAGACCAAAGTCTTCCACGACTACGATAATATAGTCCGCAATATTCTTACCCATGTGTGCTACATCAATTAATTTCAAACCTATAATTTTTTTCTCCATTACCCAGTCATCATTAACATAACACGCAACTACACTAAGATAATCCTCTCTAGCCTAACCACTCCATATATCCGAGGTCAGGGCCACTGAAAATGTGCTTGTCCTAATGTAATTTTGAAAAGAAGCAGACTCCCCAAAGCCCAACAGTAAGTCCTCAGAAGCAATTAAACGACAAAGAGATTGACATGCTACCTTAGGATCGTAGTCCAAGCTACGTGCCATATCGTCGGGGTTGTACTGTAGTTGCGTCTGTCTCACCACCAATCCTTGCTTGGCCTTACATCTTGCAGCATGTGTAAGTAAGTGCCCCGTTCTACCTGTAGGCCTTGCAGACAATTCATTGAGACAAATTTCGCAAATAGCATATGGTATCTCATTTCCTTGTGCGTCTTGCTTGGTTGTCCTGTCGACATTCTCCCATACTCCCGATGTAGACGACCTCGACCTCTTTGCTCCAATTGGCGTGGAGCCTGATGCTGCCGTGGAGCCTGATGAAGGAACTCCGTCTTGCCCTTCCGGTTGGCTTGAGGCAGCCGCAGCCGCATCCATGGATGCAATTTCTTCTGGTGAAAGTCTGTAATCACCAAGAGCAAAGCTGCCGTACATGTCCATAATGAAAACTGCAAAATCGAAACTAATACTATTATTACTTTCATCTTAGCATAGCAAGAACTAACAGTAAAAGTATGCAAAAATAGTATTGTACCTCTTTTGCTGACTTGCTGTCGAAAATTAAATTTTCCAAAATTTGGCACAATTTTTTTTTGAATTTGGCCAAATTAGCTCAACACGAATTTGAATTTGCACAACAAAATTTCAAAGAGAGAATGAGGAATGAAGGGGTGCTAAATGAGGGGGGGTATGGTGGCTATTTATAGGAAATATTTCATGATTTTTTTGAATTGTTTTGCTATTTTTAAAAGGCCAAACGATCAAAAAGGTCAAAAAGTGGCAAAAACAACCATATTTTAGTCGGGCCATGCCGTCCCTGAGCACGACCCACGAGCTACCTCCCGCCGCCTCGATGGCTCGCCTCACTGCTGCCGTCGCTTTGCCGCCCATGCTTGCGCCTGCCGCTCGTTCATTTCTTCTTTTCTTCCCCTTGTCCCCTACCCTGCCTGTGCATGCCGCGTGTGGCACTACGCCTGCCGCACTGATGCCTCCTCCCTTCTGGCCTCTCCTCCCTCAGCGTCAGCCTCCTCCCTCAGCCTCCTCCTCTCTCTCTCCTCCCTCAGCGCAATTCCCCTCTCTCAGCGTCCTTCTTTCCCTCTCCTCCCTCAGTGCTGGCCTCCGCGCCGAAGGTTTTCGTTTGTTGTTTGTTTCTCGACGTTTTTGGATGTTGGTTGATGACTTGATGTGTTCGGTTATTGGGTATGCGAGCGACGGCAGTGGCTGTTGCTGTAGTTTCCTTTTGATCCTTGTGACCCTGTCGGCATTGATTCCATGCCCCTATTGGTTGCAATGTTCTTGATTCTTCATGCCCCTCGGTGACATCTTTTTTTTTGGGTCTCCTCCCCTATCTTTATTCTTCATGTAACTGCATGGTGGCAGGGCCTCCCCTCCTCGGTGATCTTCTTTTATGAGAGGGAAAAATGGGGGTTCCTTTGTTTTTTCATTATCTTCATGTAGATTTCCTTTGATTTTTCGTAATGGTTATTATTTATTAAACATGGTTTCCTTTGTTTGTCAAGTGCAGAGGAGGTACTGGAAGTCTGGAGAGGGAGCCAGTTTGTCATCTGTGATGCAACCAACTGTGGGTTTGCCGATTTGGAGGGGGAGCCGGCCGCTGGGAGCCCTACAAAGTTCGCACCAAAAGTACAAATGGACTAGGATTTGCCGATTTGGACATTGAACTATGGGTTTGGATTTTGGAACTAGAGAATGTTTACTTGGTAAGTAACGTTTTTGTCTCTGACTCTCTGTGATGTTTGAGTTTGTTCCTCTGATTAAACTAGTCTCTGCAATTACAGTTGTTGTCATAAGTTGTTAACTTGTTATGCATTTGATCAATGCTCCATTAGAAATTTAGAATCCATGTTGCTTTGTTCGAATTGTTGTGTTTATTAGCTAAAAATGTTTCGGATTCAATGTTCTAGGGGTACACGAGTCTGGAATTGGGATGGACCAGATGGGCTGTGCTGGGCTCATGTCATGCCTGGCATGGCCCAACACTGTTCGTGCCATGCCAGACCAACCCACCTTGCCAGGGTAGCGGCTCAGGCACGGGCCGTCGTGCTGGGCCACCACGACCCATGAACAGTGTCAGATGGGCTGTGCTGGGCTCATGTCATGCCTGGCACGGCCCAACACTGTTCGTGCCATGCCAGACCAACCCACCTTGCCAGGGTAGCGGCCCAGGCACGGGCCGTCGTGCCGGGCCACCACGACCCATGAACAGTGTAGGCCGTGCCGTGCCTCGGGCCAGCACGGCCAATCTAGCCAACTCTGCTTTAGATGCGTGATAGCATGCTACTGCACTCCTAGTTTGCTGCACATGTGTGTGCAAATCTGGACCGTTGGATCTTGCTTACCACGGATCTGGACCGCCGGATGCGCTGTCGCGCACCCGAACCACTACAAGAGCCTGTTGCTCTCCCAGTGCGCGACAGACTTAGTTTGGAACCACTACAAGAGGCCAAACGAGTCAAAATGCAGAGAGGGGACACGAATCTAGGACGTGATGTTGGAGAGGCCTTTGTGCTGCCTCTGCTAACCAAACAAGCACACTTGCTGTTGTGTTTTGTGGGAAACTATGTAATTAAGGCGTATTGGACCGGTGGTTAAAGGCCCAATGGCTTGATTACTGGTCCGGTTTCAATAGCTATGACTTCAGGAGGAAATTGAAGTAATTTAGTTTTATTCACCCTATTTGGGACGATGGAATTTTTGTAGAATTTCTACAAGAATCAAACCGTTTTCTATGAGGAATTTCTGTGTTCCAAATAAGCCCTTAGCTTCATCCTCAGCTTTCTTACCAAATTCATGTAATTGGATATGTTAAAACCATACTAAGACAGTGTTGGGGGCTATCTAACTTTCCTAATCTTGCCTAAAAAAATAGCTCACATAGGTGCGGCTTCTCCTCAAACATATAACTAAGTTGCACCTAGCTAGCCAGCCTCCACAGCCGCCAGGAGACAATTAACAACTGAATGGATTTTATTACAGATGAAGAAAATGGTATGTCGATATGAAATGTAATCGATATGAAGTGTTAGGTGTGATATTTAGTGATGAAAACTGTCGTTCTCCATGAGTGAGCCCATGGCCCTCATCAAGAAACTGTTCAGCAACAGCAGTATGCATTGTTCTTTGAGTAAGTTAGGTACGTACACTACTGCTCATGAGAGCGTCGTTGCTCAATTAACTCTAGTGAGCTCCTATACCTCGGTTGATTTTTGGTGCCTCTCTTAATGTGTGGAGACCATGTGGTTTTGTCCTAGTCTAGGCGATGAATAATTGACATTGTTGCCAAGGAGTTTGGGGAGTGAACTCTCATGGCTTAGGCGGTCTGACCGGCTATTAGGGCGGTCTGACCGACCATGGTCAGGCAGTTTGATCGGCTAATTGGTGACCGAGGTGCAGGTTTGGGGAATTTAATACCAAATACTTGTGAAAGAGTGTTTGGGGATGTGTTTACACTAGGTGCCATTGAAAATGGAAACTTAATGCGAAACTAGATAACCATTAGCTGCAAAATCTAGAGAGGGGTGTTTTCTGATTTTGGGAAGCAGTCTGGGTGGCCACTAGAAGGCGGTCAGATCAGTGGCAGTTAGACCGGTCCATTATTACCGGTGGTGCACGATCTGACCAGCCAGTAGTTGGCGGTCAAACCAACTAGAGGATGGCGGTCGACCGAGGCACGGTGGCGATAGTCTAACCCATTATAGCGGTTCGAAGGTACAAGATGAGGTGTGCTAATTTTGGGGATTTGACCTAGGTAATGGATTTGCTACATATGTGTTGCATGATGCATGTTTTGGCTAACGTGGGTCAAATTGCGAAGAACTTGTGCCCGTAATCGATTTCTTTGTTTATTGTTGTGCATGGACGCTTGGAGTCAACTACGGTCAATGACGAGAATTTCCAGGACTTGGTTTGGTGAAAGCAACATGCAGAATGATCGAGAATACCGAGTGAAGTAGTTGGTCTCAAGCAAGGCGCAAGATGGACAAGAACGACAAGAACATGAAGTTTGGTGCAACATGTTGTGCATCAAGTGGCTTGAGCTAGTGCAAGGGTTGAGGCAGTCTGGTGGGAGCCGGATGGGAGAGACTTGCCGGCATGAGGAAAGTCATTGATAAACCTATGCGTGGCGAGGTATGAGATTGCTTCACGAGATTGGACTCGGTCAAGGATGGAAGGATCGAGAAGGGGAATTTTGGTATCTTCACCAAAATACCGGGCTTGTGACCATGGATAAACCGCGATGCATGTCGGCGCAAAGTAGGAGTGGTTTAGGTCATGATGAGTATAGGATCATGAAGAGACGGATACGGGAGGGTTGGATCGCCATCCACTTTGAGAAGTGTGCGTTAGTATGAGACCAGTTTGTGTGTGGGATTAACAGGTGCCCGTTAAGGTTTCTATCTAGACCTAGCCACCACTATATAAGGGGTGATGCAGGATTTGCACACCAACGTTACCTAGGAAACCCTAATTTGAGATTTGGGGAAAAGTGGGGGGAATAGAGGAGGCTGGGGTTTGAGAAATGTGTTGAGAGAAAAATTTTGGGATTGGGTGCTCATGAGTGATCTTTTGTCTTCCATGGTAGAGTGACTATAAACCCTCAATTGCTCAATATCAATCCAATCAAATTCATGCAAAGATGATTTGTCTCTTGTTCTTACTCTCTTTCTTGAGATTTTTTGTTCTTGTGTTCTAGGGGTTTTGGATTGGTCTTTTATTACGATCTTGCTTGCTAGGACTTGTGGGAGTTCATCTAATGTCATCTTTACCATCTTTAATCCACAAGAAAGTTGTTGGATCAAGTTTATGTTTTCACCTGATTTTGAGCCCTCTTGCACTGATCAATAAATTCATGGAACCTTAGCTAGGATTGTCTCCATCTTCGATTAGAATAGGTTCCTGACTTTCTTGTTGAGATATGTCTGAAATCTCAAGTAATTTGGACTTGTAGATCAAAAGTTTGGTCTTTCTATGGATCCAAAATCGTGTTGATTTTACTATTAGCTTGAGGGAGCGGTCAGACAGCCCAAGCATTCAGACGGATCACTTCTTGGTGGTCAGACTAGCTAAGGGGTGTTGCTGCTTGAGTTTCTTAGTTTCAACTTAATTCTTTTGTTGTGATTTGAGATGTTGATCTTCATAGCTTCACATAGCTATTAGAGTGAAAAAGGTGTAGAATTAAAGAAGGGACTAAGTAGGCTTCTACTCACCCTCCTCTAGTCACTAGCTCGGTCCAACAAGTGATATAAGAGCCCAGTTAGTTCATAATTGATCTTAACCGGTCGATGAACATGGCGATGGACAAGTACTCCATCAAGTCACCTATCTTCGATGGGCTCGATTATGCCTATTGGAAAAATAGGATGTGTGCTTATCTTCAGCGCGAAGTTTAAGCCATACATGAGATCGTTAAGGATCCCTTTGTTCTACTCGAGGTTGCTATGCCAACTTCAGCAGTCGCTTTGGCTAACAACCATAGGGCAAATAACTTCCTGTATGTTAGGATTGGTAGACATGAGTATGACCAAAATTGTCATCTTGAGACCACACGCGAGACTTGGCACACTCCTGAGACCTATCATGAGGGTTTATCTCAAATCAAGCAAACGCGTCAAACGGTCTACAAGAGAGAGTACAACAAATTCGAGATGCTTTTTGGAGAGCGCATCTATGACATGTTTACTCGTTTCAACAAGGTGCTTAATCATCTAAGAGCTATTAAGATTGAGTATTCTTAGTCAAAGAATGCCACTCATCTCATAGCCGCCATAAACTCCAATGAGTGGGAAATGAAAGCTACCGCCATTGAGGATATTGTCAACTTGAACGATCTCATCTTAGAGTTGCTATATAGCAAACTTAAGACTTACAAGATTAAATGAGTTGGCAAGGCAAGGAAGAAAAACATGGCATTGTTAGCTGATCCCTTGAGGAAATCTCATGATAGTGGTTCTCTTGAGTCTTTGAGTTTCTCTTTTGTATGTCTTTCAGCAATTAGTGAGGATAAACTTGAGTCCATTCCCGAGCTAGAGTTAGCCTTGTTAGCCAGAAAAATCAGTCGAGCCTGTGACAATGTGAAGAGCAAGAAGAGGGGTGGTTTGGTGATTTGTTACGAGTGTGGTGAGCTAAACCACATTCAGACAAAATTTTCCAAGCTAAGGGGCAAGAGCAACTACAAGGAGGAGAAGGGTTCATGGAAGAAGCCTCAAGGATAGAAGGTCAAGTTTGATCCCTCCAAGCTCAGGAAGGCCGCTCATTAGGTCCTTACCGCTTTTGGAGATCATTCTATGAGTGATGTGGACTCCTAGAGTAAGGAAGACAAGGAGGTGAAGATCCCTCAAGAGAAGAACAATGGTAATACCAAGGACTTCACCAATATGTGCTTCATGGCACACAATGAGAACGATGTCATCGACACGTCGGATGAGGTACAACTCTCTTATGATGAACTCTCTGTACGATGTGAAATGATGTATGATCAATTGCTTACTCAAGATAAAGCTCTTAAGAAAATCATGGCTAGGGCTAAGGACTTAGATTATCATATTGATAATTTGACTCTTGAACTTATTAATGTTAAGGACCTTAATAGTGTTAAATGTGTTTCTTGCCATGTTTTACATGCTGAACTTAACAAATTGAAAAATGCTCATGACGTTGCTTTGAACCAACTTGAAAATGCTAGGAATGAGATGATTGAGTTTAAATCCAATCCTTGTGAAAAATGATTGGAAACAAGCAAGTTGGTAGCCCTTGAACATGATGACAATAAACTTGATTCTAGTGCGTGTGCATTTTGTGCTGAACGTAAGCACGGCATTAATGATCTACAAGAAGAATTTATAGTTAAATTTGAGAAACAAAAGAACAAAATTGATAATGCATCTTGTCCTTCATGTGAAGCTTTAAAACTTGAAGTTGTTGTGCATAACAAAAAATATGCTAAGAGTTGTTAAGGGAAAAAAATTGTGAATCATGTTCCAAGTTTACAATTTAGCACGCCTACCTTAAGGACACCCTTGAAAAATTCTCCAAGAAGCAACGTAACATGATTCTAGACAAGTTCAAAACTCATATTGGAAAACAAGGGCTAGGGTATAATCTATGTAAGGATAAAACTAAGCTAAATGTCATTCAAGTGCTTGAAGATGAGCTAGTTGAATTCAAAAGCCAATCTACTAAGATGTTGTTTAAGTCTGGAGGTTTTGCTCAAATGAACTCATATTCGCATGGTGCTTCTCTTAGTGTTACCAAGTATCATTGCACCTATTACAAGAGGGATGGACACTTGATTGAGTTTTGTTGGCGTAGGCTTAAGCATCCTAAGAAGAACCTTGTTAGAATCCCTATGTCTTAGTCTAGAGATTTAAGGAAAGAGCATTTTCATGTTGAGAGGAAACAACCTAGACTGAGATTTCAGTCTTATTGTAGATATGGTCATCATCATGCTCCTAGATAGGTTTCAACTAATGCTTTCATGAATGTCTCTCATGCTAGACTGATAAATAAGTTCAAGGCTAACAACCATGATTCTTATGCTTCTAGACAACGTGTGTATCAGTACTAGATTCCCAAGTATTTTATCACTAACCCTAGTATTGAGACACTTACATCTTTTGTGCCTTGATTTCAGGATTGCCATGGGAGGCCGAACACGTGGCTTGATGGCTCCGGGTGGTCACGCCATATAACCGGAAACTCAAGATAGTTCACCTTCTTCACGCGAGCTTCTAGTGATGACTACATCACTTTTGGGGATGACACTCAAGGACGAATGGAATGAACTCGCCCAATCAGGATGAATGACAACTTCATCCTGAAGGATGTTGCTCTTGTGGACAAACTAAGGTATAATCTGCTCTCAGTCTCTCCGCTTATTGATGATGGTTATGAGACTAGATTCAAGAAGAGTGCTTGTAGAGTGCTGGGCTCTGTTGCTGAGCTAGTATTTGGTATTTCTGTATTCAGTAGAGTCTTTGGAGCTGACTTTTTATAGTCTTGCTAGTTCTCTGAAATATTTGCTTGCTTCTTCTTCTGAGTTCTGGTTGTTGCATAGGCATTTGGGGCATATTGGGTTTGATTATTTGACACGAGTTTGCAACCTTGATCTCATGAGAGGTTAGCCAAAGCTCAAGGTTTTCAAAAACATTGTATGTGCGCTCTGTAGACATGGAAAGCAAGTGAATGCCTCTTACCCTTCATTGATTGTAGTGATGTCTGATGGACTTAGATAGTTATTGCATATGGATACTGTTGGTCCTTCCATAATTCGATCAACTGGTGGAAAATGGTATATTCTGGTTACATTCGATGATTTTTCGAGATACTCTTGGGT
This sequence comes from Phyllostachys edulis, assembly GCA_036346405.1. NCBI lineage: Eukaryota > Viridiplantae > Streptophyta > Magnoliopsida > Poales > Poaceae > Phyllostachys > Phyllostachys edulis. The sequence continues at coordinate 12,124,377 of CM070547.1, read as the reverse complement.
GTTCTTCATAGCTTATACGGATGAGACATCTGGCTATTTTCGCGATATGGTTCTTTGCTTGGCTATTGAGCTCCCTAGTGTCTTAAGAGCAATTCGTAGTGACAATGACACGGAGTTCAAGAATTCTTCATTTGTCTCTTTCTGTGCTGAGCATGGTATTAAACATCAGTTCTCTTCTCACGTCCCTTAACAAAAAAAGTGTGGTGGAAAGGAAGAACAAAACCTTAGTTGAGATGGCCAGGACGATGCTAAATGAGTACAATACGCCAAGGAAATATTGGGTTGAAGCCATTGCCACTGCTTGTCATGTTGCAAACCATGTTCTTGGATTTGGAAGAAAGCACCTTGTTTCTCATTTCAGAGATTTTGGTGCTAAGTGTTTCATTCTTAAGATCGGTAACCTACATAAATTTGAATCTAGAACCTGTGATGACATATTTCTTGGTTACCTTGTTCATTCTAGAGGCTTTTGTGAATTTAATATTGAGACTAACACAATCATGGAGACTTTCAATGTCACCTTTAATGAGACTAGTCTCGGAGCTAAATCAGATCGTTTAGGTGATCCATAGGCCTTTGAGAGTGTATTTGTGGAAGAGGAAGGCATTGAGAACCTGCCTCCACCACTTCACCTTCAGTTGAGGCTCCTGCTGCTTTCACCTCTACTTCAGCAATACCCACGGATGTTGAAGATGTGTTGTATCTACCTGGTGCTCTTCTTTATATTCAACAAAGGCATCCACCTGATCATATGATTGGTAATCTTCATAAGCGAGTCACTCACTCCAGATCTCATGGTCCTAATCTCTACTCTCATTCTACATTTGTTGCATCTTTTGAGCCCTCAGATGTGTCCTATGCTTTATCTGATGCTAGTTGGGTCAATACCATGCATGAGGTGTTAGAGAATTTCCAAAGAAATAAGGTGTGGAATCTTGTAGAGCCTCTTAGTGGTCAAAATGTAATTGAAACAAAATGGATTTACAAAAACAAACAAAGTGAGGATGACTCTGTGATTAGGAAAAAGGCTAGGTTGGTAGCTCAGGGTCAGTTGTAGGTTGAGGGGTTATTGATGGAACATTTGCTCCTATAGCTCGATTAGAGGCTATTCACATCTTACTTACATTTACTGCTTCTAAAGGCTTTAGATTGCATCAAATGTATGTTAAGAGTGTTTTCCTTAATGGTTTTAGAGAGGAGGAATTGTATATTAGACAACCCCTAGCTTTGAACATACTAAGTTCCCTGATCATGTGTTCAAATTGTCAAAAGCCTTTTATAGTCTTAAGCAGGCACATAGAGCTTAGTATGATAGGCTTAAGACCTTCTTGCTTAAGAATAGCTTTGATATGGGCAAAGTAGATAAAACTTTATTCATTCTCAAGCATGACAATGATTTCCTTCTTGTGCAAATCTATGTGGACCACATTATCTTCGGTGACTCCTCTAATGCTCTTGTGTCTAGCTTTTCCGAGACTATCTCCAAAGAATTCGAGATGAGCATGATGGGCAAGCTAAATTATTTTCTTTGACTTCAAATCAAACAATGCAAGTAATGCACCTTCATCTACCAGATGAAATACACCAATGATTTATTGAGAAGATTCGAAATGAGTGATTGCAAGCCAATTGCTACTCCAATGGCTACATCAACTGCCTTGGATCATGATGGCGACGATGAAGCTGTGGATCAATGTAAGTACTGCAATATGATTGTCTCCTTCCTATATCTAACTACTTCTAGACCAAACATGCACTTCTAAGTGTGTCTATGTGCAAGGTTTCAAGCCTATCCAAGGACTTCTCATCATTAGACAATCAAGTGCATCTTCATATATCTTCATTCAACTCTTCACTATGGTCTTTGGTATTTCTTCTCTTCATCTTTGTCCATTAGAGGTTTTTCATATTTTGATTTTGCTTGCTGTAGACTGGATAGAAAGAACACTTCAGGCACTTGTCACTTCTTAGAAACATCTCATGTCTCTTGGTCATCTAGGAAATAATATTATGTTTCAGAGTCCACCGCTGAGGCTGAATATGTAGCTACTGCTAGATGTTAACAATGCTAGTGTGCTTAAGGACTATGCGTTAGCATTTGATAGTGTGTCTCTTTTGTGTGACAACACTAGTGCCATTAACATTGACAAAAACCCAGCGTAACACTCTATGACCAAGCACATAGACATTATGTTTTATTTTCTTAGACCGTGTTGAGAAGGGAGACATTGTGCTGAGTTTGTGGAGTCTAAGTCTCAATTAGTGAATATCCTCACCAAGCTCTTAGTCCTACTAGATTTGCTTTCTTGAGAAGCTAATTAGGGGTGGTTTACTCTTACGGGCTAGTTTGGGGGGTTGATTCACTTTTATCTTTCTTTGGCTGTTATTGCTTTTTCTCTTGCATCTCATGCATTGTATCATATTGCATCCATGACAAACGAAAAAAAATGTTGCGTTGTAATATAGCCTTGTTGCTTCAACTTGTAGCTTCATGAAGCTTTGCTTATTACCTTTGTTGATGTTGCTAGCTTTTGATTGATGCCATGCTATAGCTTGTATGCTTGTCTTAGCATGATTAATTTGCTTAGCTACTTGTTGATGTCTTGACATGTGACCTAGAGCTAGTAGGTCTAGACTTAATCTAAAATCACCAAGTGGCATCTAAATCCAACTTGTGGTATGAGTCGAGCCAAACTTTTGTGTCGTTTGAGATCTTGAACATGTCTGTTGATTGCCAACTAGAATTACTTGGCTTACCTTGAATCTGTCTTGTACTTATAGTCAATCTTGGACAGTTCATGACTTTTGCTCAATTTTAGTGCTCCAAATGGTTTGTTACATACCTAGAGCAATCATTAATATACCTTGTGATAGTGATCTTTTATGCTAAAATATATATTCATATGTGATATTATTGCTCAAAAATGGTCTATTACACACCTAGAGCACCCTTAGCTTGACAGTAATCCATTACAACCCACTAGAGCTATTTCATACTAAAATTGCAATTCAAATAAAATTGAGCAAGTTGATTCAAGTTGTAGGCTTTGTAATCCTTCTAGTTGCCAATGTCTGTTTCATTATCTTAGATTACATGCTTATTGTGGCTTGGTTCATACTTTTGCACTCTAAAATTATGCCCAATTCAGATTATCATCAAGTGATTCTAGTTTATTCACTGGACTAGATGGCTCTTGGATAGATGTTTTGATGTCAATCTGTAGCTTGTCACTTATGATATGTTAGCTTTCATACTTGATATATCTTGTGCATTAGTAGATGCTAGCTTCTTCATATTGGGTAATCCTCAAAGCTTCGTGTCCTTAAAAATCTGAAAAAAAAGCTACTCCATTGCACTTCATTCATGCTCTTTCCTATGTTTCTTCCTTGCACCTTTTAAGGCTGAAATATGGATGACAAGCAAACATGATTCTTTGATGACTCCATTGTCAAAAGTGGAGAGAATGTGACAAAAATGCTCGAAAAAGTGCTATGCATGTAAACAGGGGGAGAAAATGTAAAAAATAGTATATCTTATTGAGGGGGAATTTCATATGTATTCTTTTGCTCTAATGATCTTTTATTTGTTCAAAATTCCAATATCCCTCATAATTGCCTTTTCACTATGATCCAAGGTCAAATTGAACAATTGTTCTTTCATATGGATTTTGAGTGAGTTTTTGAAGCCCTCTTCTGGAACGGAAGCTTTTATGCAGTTTATTGCCTCATCTAGTTTGCTTCTTCAATCCTCAAGCCAAATTGGTCATTTTCATGACTTTCTCTTTCTTGAGGACCAAGTTGAGCCTTTTGCAAAACCGAGCTTGAAATTTCATAACAACCTCCAAATTGCATTTTTGGGAAGGATGCCAATGTGTTCATCAAGGGGGAGATTGTAGAAACCATGTGGTTTGGTCCTACTCTAGGTGATGAACAATTGACATAGTTGTCGAGGAGTTTGGGGGGGGAGGGGGGGTGAACTCTTAAGTTTTGCAATTGTTGGTCTACTGTTAGGGGTCAGGCAGTCTGACCAGCCATGGGGGTGATCCGACCGTCCTTGCAAGGCGGTCTGACCGGCCTAGTGACTGAGATGTAGGTTTGGGGAATTGGACACCAAACACTTGTGTGGGAGTGTTTGGGGATGTGTTTGCACTAGGTTCCATTGAAAATGGAAACTGGATGCGAAACTAGATAGAGATTAACTGAAAGTTTGGAGAGGGGTGTTTTCTAATTTTAGAAAGTTGTATGACCAGCCACTACATGGCAGTCAGACATGTGGCGGCTAGATCGGTCCCTATTACGGGGGGCGTGGTCAAACCGGCCGCCGGTCGAGACCAATCGAGGTCGGTAATCGACCGCCTAGTGGCGTGATCCGACCGCCCTAGCGATTCGAAGGCACAATGAGGTGTGCTGATTTTGGGGATTTGACCTAGGGTCATGGATTTTCCGCATATGTGTTGCATGATGCATGTTTTGGCTAACGTGGGTTAAGGTGAGAAGAACTTGTGACCGGAATCGATTTCTTGGTCTATTGTTGTGCATGGACACTTAGAGTCAACTACGGTCAACGGCAAGGATGATCGGGGCTTGGTTTGGTGAAATCAAGGTCCGGAACGGTCGAGGATACCGGGTGAAGTAGTTGGTCTCAAGTAGGGCGCAAGATGGACAAGAACAACTAGAACATGAAGTTTGGTGCAACGGATTGCATCAAGTGGCTTAAGTCGGTGCAAGTGTTGAGGCGGTCTAGTGGGAGCCGGATAGGAGAGACTTGCTGGCATGAGGAAACCATTGATGAACCTACGCGTGGCGAATCATGTGATTGCTTCATGAGATTGGACTCGGTCAAGGATGAAAGGATCGAGAAGGGGTATTTTGGTATCTTCACCAAAATACCGGGTTGGTGACCATAGAGAAACCACGGCACATGACGGCACAAAGGAGATGCAGTTTAAGTCATGAAGAGGACAAAATCATGAATAGATGAATTCGGGAGCATTGGATCGTTATCCGCTTTGAGAAGCGGACGTGAGTATGAGACTCGTTTGTGTGTGGGCTTAACGGATGCCCGTTAATGTTTCTCTCTAGACCTTGCCTCCACTATGTAAGTTATTCATGTGTTGAGAGAAAATTTGTGAGATTAGATGCTCATGGGTGAGCTTTTTCCCTCCATGGTGGAGTGGTTGTGTCTTCAATATCAATCTAATCAAATTCGTGCAAAAATAATCTCTTGTTCTTGCTCTCTTTTTGAGATTTTGGGTTCTTGTGTTCTAGGGGTTCTACCTTGGTATTTGGTATGATCTTGCTTGCTAAGACTTGTGAAAGTTGATCTAAGGTCTTCTTGACCATCTTTAATCCATGAACTGATCTTTGGATTAAGTTTATGTTTTCACCCGATTTTGAGCTATCTTGTACTCAATCAAAAAATTCATGGAACCTTGGCTAGAATTGTCTTGATCTTTGATTGGAATAGGTTTCTGACCTTCTTGTTGTGCAATGTCATAAATCTCAAGTGATTTGGACTTGTAGATCAAAAGTTGGGTCTTTTGTTGATCCAAAATCATGTTGATTTTATTGTCAGCCTGATGGAATGGTTAGCTGATCGGCCCTAGGAGCGGTCAGACTGGCCACTTTTTGGCGGTCAGATCGACCGAGGGGTGTTGTTGCTTGAGTTTCTTTGTTTTAACTCAATGTTTTCGCTGTGATTTTGAGACCTTGATCTGCATATCTTCACATAGCTGTTAGAGCGAAAAGAGAGTAGAATTAAAGAAGGGAAAAGGTGGTCTCCTATTGACCCCTCTGGTGGCTAACACGGTCCAACATAATGGCAAGCTTGTATGGTCATAACTGAAATTTACTATTCATCTAGTACAAATTGTTGCTAGTGACATTTGTGTATGAACTGAATTTGATATATGACATTTTTGTTTAAGGTCGCATCTTAATTAGTTTATTAAAATTGTTTTTATGGAGCAGTAAAGTTAGCAGTAACACTGTTCTCACATGTTATAAATCATTTGTGACATGGAGGAGAGAGTGTGTGTGTGGTTATGTCGGATAAGAATAGTAAGGTGAACTCTAGAAGCGTGGATTGAGCTCACATTCTTGGCTGTCAGAATTTGGCCGGCAAATGAAAGGGACAGATCGAAACATCTATGTCGACCTTAAAGACGTTTGTTACATGACCATTTTACGAACTTATATATATCTTCACCGAAAACAAAAGCATATTTGATTTGCACCTCCTTCAACAAATTGAGAAGTTGATATGCATCGTTTTTCTGTGAGTTTTATTTTCGCGAGAAGATTTTTGTGCATGATCTTCTTATGTATAGCATCTCTCTAGACAAATTAAGCTAGTGCAGTTCTATTCGCGTAGCACATATCATTGTTTTCGGGTGTCTACCACACTTCTTGTAGCGAAGAAATTGTGAAATAACCTTGATAGGTGTTCCATATATAGGGTTAAGAAATTGCGTTGTGCCACAGCTATATAAATGAATTAAGGCATCCCATGTAAAGTCAAAGTTGTCTAAGTTAAGCGTGAAAGTAAACCAAACATGCCTTGTTTCACTGCATATTAAGTCTAGCATTGACACATAAGACTAAAATTAAAGAAAATGTTGTACACCATGTTTTAATTCAGTGGCTATGATTGTTTTTTATAAACAAGAAGCTTTATGAGCTGAAATGCTATATATATATATATATATATATATATATATATATATATATATATATATATATATATATATATATATATATATATATATATATATATAATAAAAAAGGGCTTGAGGTTGCAAGGGTTTTAAACTTGCCCATAGCCTTTTAGCTCCGATTGTGTCAATTTCATATATAGCCTTTTTGAAAAACCAGTGTCAAGTCATAGTTGAAGTTTCTAATCATCTTATCATGTTTCAATATTGGTGGAAAGAAAGCGACGTGTGACAGTACATTTTTCTAGCTATCACAATTCATCAGGCATGCGTTGCATCATACCTAGTGACTTAGTGAGTGCAGCATCTTCTCTCTTTTTTTGTTGGTAATCAACAATTCTTCCATCCATTAATTACATATCCATGACAGGGGCAGTCGCCCTCTTAACCGGGGATTACTTCTTTTGTACTCTGCACGTACGTAGTATTGGAGCCTTGTAAAACAATGTAATATATGAGGATTCATGCAAATTTTCTAAGGGGTCTCTATTGGGCACATTAGACACCCACATTTGTAGAACGTTAGGCCTGTTTGGAACACAGGAATTAAAAAAACACAGAAATAGGAAAACCGCGGGAATTGAGGTGGCATCTCCAGTGGAATTCTATAGAAAATAAAAACACAGGAATTGCACCCAAAATGTTGTTTGAATGCTTCACATGAATTTCGAAGGAAGATGCATCTTAGAGAGAGAAGAGAAGAGAAAAAGGGAGATGTTGCCTCGGACTTCTTCTAAAAGGAAATGGAAATTAATTGGGGAGAAAGATTTACTTGGGGAGAAAGAAGGGCCCGCTTGGAACAGTGTGTTCTAAACAAGCTCGAAGTGAATCGCGAAGAAAAAAAAACTCTTAAGTGATATGGATTTGTAGGCCTAACAGGCATGCATATGGAAATTTGCTTGTACTCTTGTCCTGGCTTCACTCGAGAATGCTTTACTCCTTTTGTTTTTTTGGAGAGCTAGACAATGTTTTACTTGGAGTGGTTGTGTTTGCCTTTGTTGGGTTTGTATGCAAATTGCGATTGATTTGGGGAACAAGAAAAAATTATAGTTGAATTAATGAATAACTTCGTTGTAGAGACGTCCGAGGCTTGATTTTATGCATGGACAGGGAAGCATGCTTAATGTTCCAGTTTTGGTGTAGCATTGTAGGCAACAGAGAAGGTATATTATGCCAAAGTATAACCTATTCCTTAGTTCTAGTTTAGGTGTAACTTTGAAAGATTAGTTTTTATGTGTCACAACTGATAGTTGCACCAGTGTATTCTACTAGTACCATAGTAGATTTTGAAACAAATTTTCTACTCTGTCCACAAATATAAGTCGTCTTTTATTTTCAGTCTCCAATGTAAAACATTGACTATGGTTTTTCTATCGTAATATACGTGAAAAAATACAAATGTATATTATAAAAATATTTTGCAAGTGTAGTCAATCTATATACTTTAACATATATTAATGATCAAAGTCAATCTATATACTTTCAACATATGTTACACGTGCCTTTTTCCAGACTAAAGAAGAAGAAGAAACAAGACCAGGATTGATCAATCTGTGTGTCGAACGAAAATGAACTCACAGCTACAGATCCAAGATCAAGAAGAATAAGCAGAAGCTGACCAACAGTATGAAACTGCAAGTTGATCACGCTTCCATGGATTTCTGCCAAGTGATTGATTTTTTCTACTCATCGAATCAGACAAAATGAACAACCAGATTTTGAACGATTGAGAAAAATCTTTGGCATTATCACTGAAATTGCTCTGCACTGCTCCAAGCAGCAGTGTAGGTCAACAGGGTGGTAGACAAAGTTGGCGGTTTCCCACATACAAGAACCGGCTTGCATAATCTATCTAAATCAAATGAACTACATATTCTCACAATCGGCGAATCACAGGGTTACTTTGTGGAGAAACCTATTAAAGTTTTGAAATCAATATGGGCGCTGGTGATTGTTGAGGCGGGTAACTCCGTCTGTCAAGCACCTGCAACAACAAATGATACAGTGAGGACTGCATGTGCGATTATCTTGTCATCAGAAAAAAAAACCCCCGCAAGTTTCATCAAATTAGATGCAGGTTGTATGGATTTTTCTGTCAACGATGTTCCTTCTCATTTTGCTAGTGAGATAAATATCAATGTTATGATATGGCTGTTCTTTTTTGCCCCTGTGTTATGAAGAAAGTTGAGATGTATGAAATGCAAGCTCTCATATCACTCTGTTTGTTCAAATGGTTTTTATATGGTATGATTTGTACCTTGGTGCCAGAAGTCTTCTGGATGAATCCCTTTTCTTGCAGGCATTTCACTGCTTCATAGAGGTATTCATGCACAGGTGTGAACTTGATGCCTAGGTCCTTTAGAGGTTGGTTTGTGAATTTGTAACCCTTCTTTGGTGGATTTACCTCATCCTTGCGCCTGTAGAAGTATAAGGTACTAAAGGATTAGATTTGTCATCAACCATAGTGTAATCTAAGTCATTTCTTTGTCTTCAAGAAATTTCAGAGTTCAGAAACCATGTGTCTTATCTTGAAAACAAAGTCACTGTTTTTGTCGACGAAATTTTAGATACAGTCTGCTTTGTCTTCGAGGAAAAGCAAAGGTATTGTTTTCTCTTTAAGAAATTGCAAGACAATCACAAAGAACTTTTCTTTTATCAACAGAACAATTGCAAGCAGAGATACTGAAAAACCATATACACAGTTCATGAAAAAAAATCATAATGTAGTGTTAAGAAATTTAAGTACTGCTGCAGTTTGAGTTCTCCCCGAAAGAACTATCAATTGCTTGCTATGTTAGAGTTCAGACACCATATATGGTAATATGGTATATCTTGAAAACAAAGTCACTGATTTTACCTTCAAAGCAAAGCGAAGTTGTTGTTCTCTCTAAGAAATTTCAGACAATCAGAAACCACTTCTGTAAGCTATTGTTCTCTCTAAGAAATTTCAGAGAATCAGAAACCACTTCTGTTTTATCAACGGAACAACGCAAGCATGCAGATATACTGAAAAAAAAAGAGTCATAATGTAGTGCTAAGAAATTTAAGTACTGCTGTGGTTTGAACTCTCCAGGGAAGAATAATCCATTGCTTGCTAAGACTATCTTAGCTTTTTTCTCAAACTACTGACTGAGCAAGGATCCAAATACTCACTGACCAACCCAACCTGGTTTCTCAATTTCATAAACCAGCAATATTATACTGTAGCTCTAAACAGCGATGCAACCATCCAAGCAGGTCTGAATTCTGCAATGCGCCAGAATTGGCTGGCCACTCTGATGAAGCAATTGCAACCCCCGGAGAGGATGATACAGTTCAAAAGTTTTTCCTCTACTGTCAGTGGCAGGAACATGCTTGTCCACTAGAGCACTGCGCTCTTAGAGCGACAAATTTTATGAGCATTAGCAGATTTCTTATGATCAGAGCACCTAATGCATGCCTATGGATTGAAACAAGAAGAAATTCAGAGTAGCTAGCACCTGTTTCAACAACCAGAACATTATTGTTTGTACCTTGTAGGAATGGGGTACTCCGGGAAGAGCTCGGCCAGGATCCGGCAGAGCTCGCCGCGGTGCAGCGTCCTCTCGGCGCAGACGTACCGTCCCCTGGCCTCGGACGCCTCGAGCACCCTGACGTGCGCCTCGGCCGCGTCCCTGACGTGCACGTAGGCGTGCGACTCGTTCACGTACGTCTTGGCCTCGCCGGTGAGGTACTTGAGAATGTGCCTGGTGCTGGTGTTCATGCCGGGCTGCAGCATCTTGCCGAGCACCACCACCGGGATCACCACCACCAGGTCCAGCCCCCGCGCCCGCGCCACGTCCCACGCGCCCCGCTCCGCGATCGTCTTCGCGTAGCAGTACCAATTCTGCGTTTCATAACGCACGGCGACGTCAATTGCGATTCGAAGGCGAGGTTGGGGGTAAAAATTCAGTCTTGCTGCAGGTTGCGGTGCAGACCTTGGTGTTCTTGCAGTAGTCGAGGTCGCTCCAGCACGACTCGTCGAGGGGCGCGTCGGGGTCGCGGTGGGGGTCCATGTACATGGTGCCGATGGTGGAGGACAGCACCACGCGTCGGACGCCGACGTCGGCGGCGACCTCGACGACGTTGCGCGTCCCGGTGATCACCGGTTCGATGATCTCCTCCTGCCAACAACACAACGCGGGCCAAGGCTGTAATCTTTCTTTCGGCCAAGAAGAGAACAGTCGCCATTTTTGGAGAGATCCGAGCTCAACTAGAGCAGGCGCAGCTACTTACGGGGTTGTCGTGCATCGGTGAGGCAGTGTGGATGACGCCGTCGCAGCCATCGAAGGCGGCGCGGAGGCTGGCCCGGTCGAGCAGATCGACTTGCACCATCGACAGCCGCTCCGCCGCGCCGTCGAGCGCCCACAGGTGCGCGTTCTTAGGGTCATCTGCGCAAAGACAAGAAGATCCCAACCAACCCAACCAAAAGCTCGTCGTCAGCTCAATCCATTCCTGGAGCACACGGCCATGCCAGCCAAGAATCGGGGACGGGAGCAAGACAGCGAGAGAGGAACCGTACCGGCGCGGCGGGAGGTGCCGCGGACGGCGTACCCGCGGGCGAGGAGGAGCTTGACGATCCAGGATCCGATGAACCCGCCGGCGCCGGTGACGCACACGACGACGGCCATGGCCACAAAACGTCGATTCTTGGAACAGACAAACTCCTCGTGGTGGCAGGTGAGGTGTCCCCTGTGGCGTGTCCTCCCGTGCCAATCAATAGCCAGACGTTCGCCACGAATCGAATCCCTCCGCTGCAAAAGGCTGCGCGCATGTGAAGAACAAGGCCGGATTTAAGAGGAAATGAAATCCAGGCTCCTCGCAGATGCAGAGGATCCGGAATTTAGGAGAGGATTTATTAGTCGGTCGCTCGCTGACCTTGCTCGGTGGAGCGTGGGCTCTCGTAAAATTAGCGGCTCTACCAAACATTTAGGAATAATTTCATCAGCAATTATAATAATTAAAACATATTTTTAACAGCATATAAATAAAAAAATAAATATATAAACATGTAATATCTTCATGTCAATTAAACAGAATAATATGCTTATAGGATAGGAATCGAAAATAAATAAAATAGGTATAATGCCCAGATTTAAATGTTTCAATTTACTATCAGATGTTAGGCTGCACAAGATTAAATCTTGGCCTCCTCGCCATATTTGTATATACTATTCACTAATTAGACATGACAACAATAAATCAGACTTTGAGCTCAAATTAATGGTTTACTAATATGTCAAGAATTACCTCATAAACATCAATTTATACTTTCAGCCAACAAATGATTGATTTTGTCACAGTGAAAAACGAAATCACATTAACATCACTTAAGCCTTTCGACCAACAGAAGATAAACTATAAAAATGAGATTACAACCTTCATTGCCTTTCGACCAACAAAGAAACAGGTGCATCACAGAGCACAAATCAATCAAATTCAGTAGGCATAAATGCAACCGAACCACTGAAAGTAATAGAGCCAAAATGCTAGAAATAAACTGACAACAGTAATCAACACAATTAGCTCAAGTTTAATCTAGTTATCAATCCAATTTCATTATATGACAATTATCCTCATCGAGTATTAATCCAAGCCCACAACATTACTAAGTAATATCTCCCAGTGCTAGACTAATTCAAATACAATATAAATTGAAACTTCTACAAGCACAGCACACAATGCAAAGTAATACGAGAAACTGAAAAATATCAAACTCACGGTGCAGACGGCACTCAAAGCCACTGAGTAAAACCGAACAAGGCACACTGAATACGTTGTCTTAGAAAACTAATCGCTCTGCTGTGCCGCGAAGAACGGACAAGATTGACGGAGATACAATGCCAATTCACAAATCAGGACACACCAATGTGCAAAGTCGAGGTACAGAGAATGCCGCACACGAGACAATCAAGATGCACCAAATTAATGCACTCATGGAGCACCAAATAATATATATATATATATATATATATATATATATATATATATATATATATATATATATATATATATATATATATATATATATATATATATATAATATAAAATAAAGCCTTCTTCTACACCAAGATCAAGCAGACCACCAAATTTCACCTCCAATCGACATAAAACCAAATCCTCACCGCACTCAATAGAGAAGAGGAAGCAAGAGGAAAACCAAGATGCAATCGAAGAAGAACCAAAATTTGGGGGAGATAGCTAACTGTTTTCGAGTGAAGAAAAGAGAGGAAATGAGCCATCTTAAGAAAAGGAGAAAGAGAGGGGCGGCGCGGCTGCTGCCAATGACCGGCGCCCGGGCCGTCCGCGTCTCCAACGCCACCACCGCTCGCGAGAAGGTTGCTCAGGCCGCACATGCACACCAGTAACCTTTCCTCTCACCGACAGGTGGGCACCAGATCCTTTTATTTTATTTTTCCGTTTCTTCTTTTCTCTATTGAAAAATTACCAAATGGCCCACTGAAATGGCACGGAACACGAGCGGCAACTGCGGTTGATGAAAACTGGTCGTCCCGGTCATGTGAATCGCGAACGACGAAGACCTTGACGGCGACCGACCACCGTCTGTTCAGTGTGAATTCTGAATCCATGCGGTGCAGAGGGAAAGGTGAAGACCACAAGACCAAGACCAACAAAAACGTGTATCTTGATCCCCTTTTGTTAATCCTGCCTCCCGCGTGTCTGCGTGATGGTGTTTTTGTCGTGATTAGCGTGTTCCGCTGTTGATTACTGTAAGCATCCTTGCATCCATCCTTGCTTGCTTTGGGCGGCAGAGAAATGTGTTCAGAATCGGGCGAGATCTTGTCTGAACATGTGAATGGTGTAGCCTGTCAATTTTCGGTTGTTTGTCCGGGAGTGTTCAGGATTCGTTAGACTTTCAGGAAAAAAGACGCTTTCCTATGTGGACAGTCGTAGAGATTGTGATGGGGATGGAAGAGTACGGATGGAAAGAAAACGACGTCTTCCCTTATGTATTGTGCACGTAATGATTTGCTGTTTTAAAAAAGAAAAAGAATTTGTGAGATCACTCCATAGCTTACGATGAGTAATTAACTATATAGTACATGAGTTGTTGAAGTTTGGGCTTGGGTTTGACATTAATCTGAATTCAAATATGCTGCCGGATCATAAGCAGTCAGACCGGCCCTAGGACGGTGGTTTGACATTAATCTGAATTCAAACATGCTGCCAGATCATAAGCAGTCAGACCGGTCCTAGGATGGTGGTTTGACCGGTCAAAGGCTGACGGTCAGACCGGTCGATGATAAAAAGGTGGAATTTTAGAACACGCGAAAAATTACCTGTGTTGGAATGTGAGGGGATACTTTTGCACTTGGTCTCATTGAAAATGGAGTTTCGAGGAAAAACTAGATAGAGTTTGAAATTTCTAAAGAAGATGTGGTCTCAGACTTGGGAACATTTCTCGGCGATCGACCGTAAATCGTCATTTGGCGGTCGGTAAGGTACGGTTAGGCCGAGGATCTTTGGCGATCTAACCGGCCAAGGCAACTGTTGTGTGGATTTTGTTGAGGGATTTGGTGATGGTGCATATGCGTTGCATGTTATGTTTATGACTGATGTGGGTTAGGTTGGAATGAACATGTGCCCGAAAATAGTTTACTTGGTCTATTGTTGTGTAGGAGGTTCCAGAGTTGTAATATCCTGATTTATACTAGAGAGATCATTGGAACTAGAAAGGTAATTAAGTGAATTAAAAATGAGAAATTCGAAAAAATTATGACAACTTGGACCTCAGGTCTTCGGCCCACGGTGTCTTTGCCTAAGTGGGCCAGCCATAAAGGGGGGGCCAAGGGGACAACTCCCAAACCCTAAGCAACCCTAACCCTGCCATCCACTTCCTCTTGTCGCCACTCTGGTGGCGGCGTTTTCATTGCCGCCTACTATGGCGCGCTTCTCTGTCGGCGCCTCTGACCAGTTCTGTCAAGCCATGTCGTGGTAGCCAATTCGGCTGCCATCTTCTGCTGTGGCAACCCATCTTCTACCGTGTCCCTGCCGTGGTAGCCAATCCTATATTACGCCTTCTTAAGCCTCGCCATGACAAGCCAACGCTCGCCAAGCCACAATCGTGGCGACCCTCTCGCCATGCTGTGCAGCCTAGGTCTGTCGGTAGTCTGCGTGGCGCGCCAAGTGAGTTTCCACCTTTTGCCGTGGCAAGGAAAAGGAAGGAAAGGGCAGCAAGGGAAGGAGAAGGAGGGAAGGAAGGAAAAGACGAGGATTTTCGCGAGTTCTCGTGATCCTTTGTGTTCGTCAAGGGTAACCCCTGTTAATCCCTAGATTTTATCTTGGATTAGTCGTTGTACATTTCATAGATCGTTTTGCCCAAGGGAAGGTTAGGTTTCAGCGTGCCCTAGTTTGTAACATCCCAATTTTTCCTTTTTTTTGAAAATTTTCAAAAAAATAAAAATAACCATTCGATTTTATTGAATCTCCAAAGCTTAATTTGCAATTTTAGAAATTAAAAGCAATTTAATATGAATTAATCAAACTTCAACTAAATCTGTATTTGGTTTATTTTGAGTTTATCTGAGTTCTTTGATATTTGAATTTCCCTTTCTCTGTTTTAGCCAAATTCCCGTCGACTGTTCCTGGTCCCGCCTCCACCCTCACCTGTCCTTGACCTTGCTGCCTCCCCATGCGCCCTTTGCTGCGCCCTGGCACCACCTTCCTCGAGCTGCTCCCTCTCCCCACCCTCTCGGTGTCGACCACCATTCAGTGTCGATCATCCTCTGGTAGTCGACCACCCTCTCGGTGTCGACCATCCTTTCGTAGTCGACCACCCTCTGAGTTTCATCTCGACCAGTTCTTTGGTCTCGATCAGTCTTTCAGTTTCGACCAGTCTTTCGATCTCAACCAGCCTTTTGGTCTCGACCAGTCTTTCAGTCTCGACCAGCCTTTTGGTCTAGACCATCCTTTCGGTCTCGACCAGTCTTTTGGTCTCGACTAGCCTTTTGGTCTCGACCAGTCCTTCGGTCTCGAGCAGTCTTTCGGTCTCAACCAGCCTCTTGGTCTCGACCAGTCCCTCGTTACGACCACCCACCCTTTTGGTTGCGACCACCCTCTCGGTTTCGACCAGCCCCACTTGTCTCCTCCACACTTGCTCCTGTCTTTTCCCCGTCACGTCACGGCTATCGCAAAAGTCCTCACGCATTAAATACCGTCACCTCCACCGTGTCCGTTCCCCCTCTTGACTCCTCCCCTACCTGCCCCCATCCCCTCCCTCACCTGCTGGTCATGCGCCCAAGCCACGCCGCCGCGAATCCCGCCGCTCCCTCTTGTCGCCCGGTCCCTCTCCTTCCTCTATAAATGGAGCACTAGGGAGCCCTTTGCCTCCTCTTATTTTCCCCTCAACTCTTCCCTTCTCCCCTCTCTCGCTCTTGTTGCTGTGCTTTGCCCGAAGCCCCGAGCTTTGAGATCAAGCCACCACGCGCCTCCTCTATGTCCTCGCCGCACCAGTGCAGCCCCCTTCTTTTCTACTCGTGTCAATTCGAGCCCCAGAGCTCCTTGAAGCAATCCTCTCACTCAATTTCAGTTTTGTTTCACAGGAGCCGTCGTATTTCCTCCTCTCCTTCAGTCCCGGCTGACCCTTTCATCGCCGCCCTTCTTGGCCTTCGACCGCGAGCTTCCCCACCATCGTTCACCGTCCACTAACCTCCTCCGACCTCTCTCTCTGTCTTGGTAAGCTCCCCGTGCCCTGTTCTTTCTTCTTCCGACTGCGTCGAGCAGTCGAATCCATCTTTCTTCTTTCGACAGTGTTGAGCAGTCATATCCTTACGACCACGTCAAGTAGTGGAATCTTCTTCCGACCAGGTAGTCGAACCTCCTTTTGACCACCTGTAGTCAAACCTCCTTCCGCGAGCTCATTCTCCTTCATTCGAGCTTCGATTCAAGTGATTCAATTTCTAAATCCATCTAAATTCAGTACATTTCTTTTGGTTCTACTCTGGTTCTTTTTGGATTTTATTTGGAGTTGTTTTATTTATTTGGCTCTTTTCACACGTATAGATTCCGACATTTCATAAGAGTTCTTGGACTTGACAATCGAAGCATCTCAACATTCTACGAAGATTCTGGCTTCTCGGAAGAATTCCTGTAACCATCTGTCGAGGCAACTCAAGCCTTCAACGAAGGTAAGTCGTAGACCTTTGATCATGCCGTATCCAGTTTATAAAATTATTTGTTTTATATCAACATGCATGGCTAGTTGTATAAAAATAGTTTTGGGAGTAGTTAAATACCCACTTGGCAGTATGACTCCTTGAATAATTATGGACGACATGTTAACATGTACCCTTGGACACCATAGGTTGGGTAATCTTAGTTGGACATTATTGTAATACCAACATGGGTGAGTATTATGTTTAATCATGCTTTAGTTATATGATGGTCTCTTGATCATATCATTCAAAGATGATAAATTTGACTTCATGATATATGGAATCGTGGCGGAGCCACTGTTGATAAAATTTATTGTGCCATGGCAAGGGTTGTCATTTGGCCAGGTTGAACGAAAATGATTTATGCTCGGGCGAGTTGGCGGTGGTGAAGGTGGGTGCGGAAGCACATTGGGATACTGAAAGTCTCACTTGAGCAACCACTAAGGACTTAACTTTGTGTGCCATTGATCTGGGCCATGTCGTGCAACCACAAGTCCATTTATGGGCTAGACTTGGCCAACTATTTAGCTATGTCTTGATTCGGTTCTGTTCTAGTGGAAGTGTGAACCCTAGGATAGACATTCACACTTGGCGCAAGAGGGGGCCGATCGACTGGGTTGTTGTTTTGTAAGGTGGTTATTGGGAGTTGTGGAGCCAGTTGGAGGCAAAACCTTAGCGATCAGAACCGAGTCAAAACAGAGCTTTGTAAAGGCCTTGTGATAATCTCTTAGTCGCACACCTCAGAAGTGTGTGAGCGGACAGTATAAGATGATTATCTCTTGTGGGTCAAGCTGTACAACCTCTCCAGAGTGTAAAACTATTCGAATAGCTGTGTCCCCGGTTATGGACAATGCCTGGTGACTTCACACGAGGGGTAGATTTTTCTCAAAAATGTGGTCGTGGATGGTTACGAGTTGTTGGAATGGTTTGGTTGGGAAGCGGCCTGATTATGGTCGTTGGTTGGGAAGTGAACAGGGTGTTCACAAGTTGTTTCAAAGAAACTTGATTTCTAATGTACTAATCTTTCAAATTATGCTTTACAATCTACTAACTATATTTACTGTCAATATTGCTTTATGCAAAATAGCCATAAAGTTATCCTTGTCAAGCCTTGCAAGAATACTATTTGTATACTGTTCCCTATGACTTGCTGATTACTTTATGTACTCACGGCTATACGCTATTTGTTGATCAGTCACCAAAGAAGAACTAGGGAGCACTGAGTTCTATGAAGATGAGTACTTCGAAGACTATGTGAACTAGGATGCGTTCTCCACTCGATTACCTATGTGCATGTCGGATGGCTTCCACGAGCTTGTTTTATTCTGCTGCAAGTTTACTCTGGTCGTAGATCTAGTCGTGGACCTGGTCATGGATCTGGTCGTGGACCTAGTCGTGACTTTAGCCTTGCATGGCAAGCTCTATAAAACCTTGACCATAAGGTCCTTTTGCTGCTAAGTATTATTGTTTTGTCTGTTTCATTAGCTATTTTCGTCGTATGGATATGATTTCATCTATGTTGCAACTGTGTGGACTAGCCACTGATCATGGGACTAGTTCAAAATGCACAGAGGGTCCCGGGGTTGTATATCCGGGGTCCCGACAGAGGTGGTATCAGAGCCATATCGACTGTGGGAAGTAACCATAGTTAGCATGGTCGTTTAGTCAAAAACTTCAAAATTTTATTTTATAAATCAACCAACAAGATTAACATGAATAATTATGTTTCTATCATCTCATTCTATTCTTTTCTCGTCTATTCTAATCTTTTCTTATCTCATTCTTAGATTCCTACATCTTATCTTTTCTGGAACTTCGTTTTTGAATTTAAATTGGCCTCCTTACCTCAGTAATCTCTATAAGATCGAGTTTCTATAATCAAAGCGATGGATGCCCTAGAAGTTCCAAGACCTGACGTTTGCTTCAAGTCGACCGCCTATATAAGTTCGATTAGAAGTGCTTTAGTAAAGTTGTCCTTCTTAGCTTTAGTATCGTGTAGTCCAAGTAATAGGACCTTCGGCTTGAGTTTTGTTGCTTCTCAATAACTTTTCGGCTATCTGTTCTTTGGGTTTAATTGACTTGCCCCAGTTAGACTGCTCTGTCTTTCTCTCTTGTTCTCTCTCATCTTTCGTGCTTTCCCCTCTCACCTATCGTGCTTTCTTCTTCTCGTCTATTAACATGGGAGGATTGGTGAAGATGATTTAGACCCGCAACTCGGCAAGTTAATATGAACCATTGGATCCATTTATGCCACCACCTCCTCCAGTTGCAATAGCACATCAGGGTTTGGATCAGTTCATGGTAGCCTAGACGCAGTTGATAAACATGATGATGTAGAATATGAATCAGATAATGAGTCAACAGAATCATACTACTGCTTCGTTAGTTGCAATGATGAACCAGAACAATCAAGCAGCTGCCAAGCCACCACCACCACAAGCTTTTCAACAATCAAAGTTTGCAGAGTTTATAAGGACGCATCCGCCTACTTTCTCCAACTCATCTGAACCTTTGGGCGCATATGACTGTCTGCGCTCCATAGCGAAGAAGCAGGCCATTGCTCGATGTGACGACTGCGATAAGGTTCTATATGCCACGCATCAGCTTGAAGGCACTGCCGTAGAATGGCGGGAGAATTACTGTGCAGCCCATGAGAATCCACAAGATATTACCTGGGCCAAGTTTTCAACAGTTTTTTGTCACTCGCATGTCCCAGAGGATATAGTAGAAAGGAAGAAGAATGAGTTACCAAGGATCCAGCCACTAGAAGTATCTCATTTCGATGTCATGAGTCACATTCTTCCCGAAAGTCACCATCCAAGGAAGCACGTTATCTGTTACAGATGTGGTGAGCAAGGGCACTTCGCTTGCGAATGCCCTCAAAAGGAAAAGCCAAAACAAGATAATCATTGTGCTAACGGCAAAACCTTGGGACACTATTTCTCCAGGTGTTGCAAGAGAGAACTGATCCAGTATAAAGTTTGTAACTATTGTGGCAAGGAAGGGCACTTTGTCTAGCAATGTCCCTTGTATAAACAAGAATTCTTGGCAACACGAGCAACTTCAGCATTTGAAGTCAGATCAGAAGAACCTCAGATGTCACACCAAGCCGCAATAATCTTTAAGCCCGTCATAAGAATCCAAGCGAGTCATGACATTACAGAAGAAGCTCAAGCTGAGCAAATGCAATTGTGGGTCTGCCCACAGAACCAGACTGAGGATTGTGCCTGTGTCCATTGTGGAGAGATTGGGCATGGTGCTAGTGAGCACGAAATCAATTGTTCAAACTGTGAAGGAAATCAATCACTCGGAGAATGTCCAATGGGCAAGATTACCTATTACTTATGTGAGAGTAAAGATTATTATCTAGCCCAGTGTCCTTTGAAGACAAGGTTGACCTCTATATTTCAGCAGCAGCGTGAAAAATTTCCAACCGCTCTCATCCAAGTTGAGGAAGGCACGACCACAAGTACTTCTACCAAGTTATCCCAAGAATTAGAGGAACCAAACTTCCACAAGATCAATCCCAAGGCACCCTATTTAGAAGCTACCTGCCATCAGGAGGACAATTGTCACAAGAGGAAGATGGTGAATCAAGAACAAAATGTTGCAAGAAACTCCAAGACTCGTGTGATTCAACCTCAACCCAACCAAGCACCAACAACAACCCCACTCATGACTCCGGGATCAGCATTACGACCACCGATGCAAATGTTCCGCGATAACAATGGTGGCCAATCTCAACAAAACAAAACCTCCAGGGCAGGAGTACAATGTTTTAGGTGCTAGGAGATGGGACATTTTGCCAATGAATGCCTGCAAAGACATCCAGTACTCACTTCAAATAGCATTCTAGAAGCTACTTTGATCGCAACAATAACACCAGTAGTAGGTGGTAAAAACAACAGAAGATACATAGCACAGTTGTATAAATACATAAGTTTAGGCTTGCCAATGCCTCAAGAAACAATCATGAACCAGTCGGCCAGCTTGTTGCTCCCCAACACATCCATTGGAGGTTCGTCGCAACAGAACTCCTCTCATGCCGCAGGAATAACGTGTTTCAACTGCCATAAGATGGGTCACTATGCCAACAATTGTCCACTGAAGAAAGCTTCCACATCAGATAGTCCCCTCTCAAAAGTCTTTTGCTTCAGGTGCCAAAAGACAGGTCATTATGCTCACAGTTGCCCGTGAAAGAAAGCCTCGGCATCAATTCCATTCATCTTGGGAGCTACACCAGTTAGAACCACTACACCAGGAGTAGGCCAAGGAACAACTCAGATTACAAGTAAAGCCACCAGGACCCCACTTCCTTCTACAAGAGGCCAGGTCAAGCAAGTCACCGCAGAGCCAATCCAATCAGCTCAGAATGTCGTACCTAGTAAGTCTCTCGTCAGTGTAGCACTAGTTGTAGTGTTGTTTTTGTTCAAAAGAGAAAGTCGCTTGGAAGAATGAGCAAAGTTCGAGTTCCCAAATTTATTCTCTAGTCAACCCAAATCTCGGGGTCGAGATTCCGTTTAAGTGGGGTAAGTTTGTAACTTCCCAATTTTCCGGGTTTTTTTGAAAATTTTCAAAAAAATAAAAATAACTATTCGATTTTATTGAATCTCCAAAGATAGATTTGCAATTTTAGAAAATAAAAGCAATTTAATATGAATTAATAAAACTTCAACTAAATCTGTATTTGGTTTATTTTGAGTTTATTAGAGTTCTCTGTTATTTGAATTTCCCTTTCTCTATTTTAGCCGAATTCTTGTCGCCTGTTCCTGGTCTCGCCTCCTCCCTCACCTGCCCTTGACCTTGCTGCCTCTCTGTGCACCCTTTACCGCACCCTGGTACCACCTTTCCTAAGCTACTCCCTCTCCCCACC
This sequence comes from Phyllostachys edulis, assembly GCA_036346405.1. NCBI lineage: Eukaryota > Viridiplantae > Streptophyta > Magnoliopsida > Poales > Poaceae > Phyllostachys > Phyllostachys edulis. Next base: position 12,102,598 of record CM070547.1, on the reverse strand, counting down.
GTCTCGGTGTCGACCACCTCTCGGTGTCGACCACCCTCTCAGTGTCGACCATCCTTTCGTAGTCGATCACCCTCTTGGTTTCAACCGTCCTTTTGGTTTCGACCCTCCTTTTGGTTTGAACCACCCTTTCTGTTTTGAACCACCCTCTCGGTTTGAATCAGCTCTTCGGTCTCGACCAGTCTTTCAATCTCGACCATCCTTTCGGTCTCGACAAGCCTTTCGGTCTCGACCAGTCCTTCGGTCTCGACCAGTCTTTCGGTCTCAACTAATCTTTCGGTCTCGACTAGCCCCTCGTTGCGACCACCCACACTTTCGGTTGCAACCACCCTCTTGGTTTCGACCAACCCCGCTTGTCTCCTCCCCACCTGCTCCCGTATTTTCCCCGTCGCATCACGGCCGTCGTAAAAGTCCTCGCGCATTAAACACCATCACCTCCGCCGTGTCTATTCCCCCTCTTGTCTCCTCCCCTACCTACCCCATCCCACCCTCACCTGCCGGCCGTGCGCCCAAGCCACGCCGTCGCGAATTCCGTCGCTCCATCTTGTCGCCTGGTCCCCCTCCTTCCTCTATAAATGGAGCACTAGGGAGCCCTTTGCCTCCTCTTATTTTTCCCTCAACTCTTCCTTTCTCTCCCTCTCTCGCTCTTGTTGATGTGGTTTGCCTGAAGCCACGAGCTTCCAGATCAAGCCGCCGTGTGCCTCCTCTCCGTCCTCACCACACTAGTGTAGCCCCTCCTTTTTTACCCGCATCAATTCGGGCCCTAGAGCTACTTGAAGCAATCCCCTTACTCAATTTCAGTTTTGTTTCATAGGAGCCGCCGTATTTCCTCTTCTCCTACAGTCCCGGCCGACCCCTTCATCGACCACGAGCTTCCCCACCCTTATTCACAGTCCACCGACCTCCTCTGGCCTCTCTCTCGATCTTGGTAAGCTCCTTGTGCCGTGTTCTTTCTTCTTTTGATCGCGTCAAGAGGTCGTATCCATCTTGCGAACACGTCAAGTAGTCGAATCTCCTTTCGACCAGGTAGTCGAACCTCCTTTTCACCACCTGTAGTCAAACCTCCTTCCGCGAGCTCGTTCTCCTTCATTTGTGCTCCGATTTAAGTGATTCATTTTCTAAATCCATCTAAATTTAGTACATTTCTTTTGGTTCTAGTCTGGTTCTTTTTGGATTTTATTTGGAGTTGTTTTGTTTATTCGGCTCTTTTCGCACGTATAGATTCCGGTGTTTCAGAAGAGTTCTTGGACTTGACAACCGAAGCATCTGAACACTTCAATGAAGATTCCAGCTTCTTGGAAGAATTCCTGTAACCGTCTGTCGAGGCAACTCAAGCCTTCAACAAAGGCAAGTCGTAGACCTTTGATCATGTCGTACCCAGTTTATAAAATTATATTGTTTTATATCAACATGCATGGCTAGTTGTATAAAAATAGTTTTGGGAGTAGTTAAATACCCACTTGGCAGTATGACTCCTTGAATAATTATGAACGATATGTTGACATGCACCCTTGGACACCATAGGTTGGGTAATCTTAGTTGGACATTATTGTAATTCTAACATGGGTGCGTATTATGCTTATTCATGCTTTAGTTATGCGATGGTCTCTCGATCACATGGTTCAAAGATGATAAATTTGACTTAATGATATATGGAATCATGGCGGAGCCACTGTTGATAAAATTTGTTGTGCCATGGCAAGGGTTGTCATTTGGCCGGGTTGAACGAAAATAATTTATGCTCGGGCGAGTGGGCGGTGGTGAAGGTGCGTGCGGAAGCACATTGGGATGCGAAAAGTCTCGCTTGAGCAACCACTAAGGATATAACTTTGTGCACCATTGATCTGTGTCATATCGTGCAACCACAAGTCCATTTATGGGGTGGACCTAGCCAACTATTTAGCTATGCCTTGATTTGGTTCTGTTCTGGTGGAAGTGTGAACCTTGGGGTAGACATTCACACTTGGTGCAAGAGGGGGCCGGTCGACTGGCATGTTGTTTTGTAAGGTGGTTATTGGGAGTTGTGGAGCCAGTCGGAGGCAAAACCTTAGCGATCAGAACCGAGTCAAAACGGAGCTTTGTAAAGGCCTTGTGATAATCTCTTAGTCTCACACCTCGGAAGTGTGTGAGCAGACAGTATAAGATGATTATCTCTTATGGGTCAAGCTATACAACCTCTGCAGAGTGTAAAACTATTCGAATAGTCGTGTCCCTGGTTGTGGACAATGCCTGGTGATTTCACACGAGTGTTAGATTTTTCTCAAAAATGTGGTCGTGGATGGTTACGAGTTGTTGGAATGGTTTAGTTGGAAAACGTCCTGGTTGTGGTTGTTGGTTGGTAAGTGAACATAGTGTTCACAAGTTATTTCAAAGAAACTTGATTACTTATGTACTAATCTTTCAAATTGTGCTTTACAATGTACTTACTATATTTACTATCAATATTGCTTTCTGCAAAATAGCCATAAAGCTATCCTTGTCAAGCCTTGCAAGAATACTATTTGCATACTGTTCCCTATGACTTACTGAGTACTTTATGTACTCATGGCTATATGCCATTTGTTGATCAGTCACCGAAGAAGAAACATGGAGCACCAAGTTCTATGAAGATGAGTACTTTGAAGACTATGCGAACTATGATGTGTTCTCCACTCGGTTGCCTGTAGGCATGTTGGATGTCTTCCACAAGCTTGTTTTATTCCGCTGCAAGTTTACTCTGGTCGTATATCTGGTCATGGACCTGGTCGTGGATCTGGTCGTGCACCTGGTTGTGGATCTGTTCGTGGATCTAGTTGTGGATCTGTTTGTGGACCTGGCCATGACTTTAGCCACGCGTGGCAAGCTCTGTAAAACCTTGAACATAAAGTCCTTTTTGCTGCTAAGTATTATTGTTTTGTCTGCTTCATTATCTATTTTCATTGTATGTATATGATTTATTTTATATTGCAACTATGTGGACTAGCTACTGATCATGGGACTAGTTCAGAATGCACAGAGGGTCCCAGGGTTGCATATCCGGGGTCCCGACAAGTTCAACGAGGTTCGATGCAGATTCAGAGGTTGGTTCAGTTAGAGAAAAATTAGATAATCTTGTTAGCTTTTCAGGAAGGTCTGGATAATGAGAATCGCAGTAGCGAGCAAAACGTTACAGCCTTGGGAAGGTCATTGTCCAGAAATTAGACGTAGCTGGCAGATATTGTGAAGATGGGTCAATTTTATCTAGAAGATGACAAAAATTAAAATGTGGTGAAAACTTGAATAATTTAGTAAATTTTGAGTAGTTTTCAGAACTAGTATCATTCATATATTTTTATGTTTTAGAATTAAAGATAGAAAATTGTGAACCGGACTGTCCGAACATATTCTAGGATGGTCTTTGGGGAAAGAAACGAGGCAGAAAACTGTAAAATCAGATGTTCATCGTAACTAGGAAGTTGTTGGTTTTTTTGTGAGGATTCCAGAAAGTCTTGGTTGGTTGAATTTGGAGATAGGATAAATAAGTTAGAGCCATTTTACTATTGGGACAGCGGGTAGTACGTCCGGTAGTTTTTGGTTAATTGGGTCGGTTTGGCGTAAACATGCGATAATGATAAGTGTAAAGTGTGAGTGCTGTGATGTTGTGATTTTGAGTTGTGTATTGCCATGTTTGTCTAGGGAGTGTAGCCTCTAGTGCCTTGCCGCCACTTTGCTATCCACCTCCAAGGGGATAAAGAGGCCAGTGCATGGTAGATAGTGATCGATGGTGGATCGTTATTTTATTTATCACTCATTATCATTATATTATTTTTGTTTTCATCTTATTTAATTGCAAACAATACAAATGGTCATTATATTAATTGTATTGATGAATTCAAGAATGTTGGATCAAGGTATTATTAATGAACTTATGTTAAATTGAGCATTCATAAGCATCATTGCATAAAGATAAAGTGATCACATATCTATCTTGTTGGTAGATACTCCACAGGAGTGATGGAGGTCCCCGATCCTTTTGGATGACGGGCTTGAGAGTGAACATTGTCGCAAGTGTTCACTCACGCTATACTAGTATATGCGAAAAGAGTTGCATGTGAACGTGTAGTGTAGGGATACCTTGCATTTAATGAAAAAAGAATTTGATGATTGGGTATGAGAATAAAGAAAAGAAAACAGTTGATGATGATATTGATTATAGTTTATTAATCATTAATCATTATTTATTATTGTGATTGCTGAGCCGTGGACTCACTCTTGCCCTATTGTTGTTTTTAGGTGACTGTTGACGACGTTGCACATAGGAAGGGCTAGCGCACTTGGAACAACGTCATACATTCAAATACTTGAAACATTGACCATGATACACTTTATTAGCATGATAATTTATAATTAGGACTTGATATTATTGCTTAGCCTTAGTTGATAGGTTGGAGTTGATTATTCATTCAATAGACTTGATTCAATTGGTTTTGCTTTGATCTTGGTTTATTATCATACCATGCTTCCTAGGAAATAATTATCTACGATTGACATATTGTTATGCTTGTGTTAGTGTGTCATGTGGACATATTTTATCATTGATATGATTGCTGTAATTTACTGATAATTGATATTAAAATTGATAGTTAGTGTAGTTTAGTGGCATTCGGGCTCCATGTTAGGCCGGGGTGTTATAGAAGTCAACTATGGTCAACAGCGAGGAAGATCGGTACTTGGTTAGGAGAACCAAGGTCTAGAGCGGTCATGGAGATCAGATGAGATAGTTGGACTCGGACAAGATGCATGATGGACAAGGGCTATGGAAGGCACAAGAGATCAAGGTCGAGTGGGACATGTGGTGCGCCAAGTGACTTAGGCCCGTGTCAAACCCCAAATTTGTAACTTGGGATCACTGTGTAAACTTGTGTCATTCCCTGGATCAGTAGATAGCATGCATAGATACATCGTTGGTTCATTCACATACATCGCATTCATGTCACAATAGCATACTTTATTACATAAACATGCCACACAGCCAACTGTCTTACAAAAGGGGGCCAAGCAGGCCAATACTGTGCACATAGTGCTTTAATACAGAAAGCAGGGATACGAGCGGAAGCAAAATAAAAAGGGGTGGATACATTCACTCTGCCCACAGGCAAGCGACTGGGGGTCCCAGCCTAAGCTCCTCCATCTTGTTCACCATCCGATTCGGATGCCACATAGTAGGCATATGGGTCTTGATCGAACGGCTCTGAATATTTATTTTTATGAACAAGCATGAGTACACAACCTTACTCACGAGCCAACACACATAATGCAGTTATATAATATGCAAGGCTATTCAAGGGAGGTTCATGGTTATTTTATTTGCACAAAGCCAAGTTTGCATTAGAATAGTTAGTAAGCAATTCCTAAGACCTAGCATTTTAACTAACACAGGTTTTAACAAAATTGAGTTTTTGTTGTAAAGTACTAGTGAAGGCTCCAACCTCCTATACCATTGAGTGGCTCCATCCACCCAATGCTTACGTTTCTTCTCGAGTCACATCCCGTACTTATCACTGGTTCTCAACCAGGCCATCTCAATTCTCAGGGCTCCCACCCAATATTTCCAATCACTGGGCTCCAACCCATTCTCTCATTCCACCCATAAATTATTTTATAAAAATGAAAGCTAATTCAAGTAATTTCCCAGCACCGCCCATGACAGTGGGCACGACTCTCTAGATAGTTTTTCACACTTTACAGAGTTCGTACACTTTACCCACAAGAGATAATCAACTTATAATTTCTCTAACACACTTCCATAGGTATGCGACTAAGATGATTGCCATAAGGTCTTTACAATGCCCCACCCCAACTCAACCCCACCCGCAAGGTATCACCTCCTTGGGCCCCACCACCAGGAGGTCTCCCACTAGCACCGTGTGATTCGGTGACTCCCTTACTCTTAATCCACACCACATACCCACCAATGGTGAAGTTACGAAAAGGCAAGCAAATTAGTTAGTCAGGTCATACCCATTATAGACTTGTGGTTACACTATTTTTACACAAGAAGACCGTTATAAGAACTTGGTCCTTTATTGACGCGGGCAGTACTTCCACATACCCACTCTGTCGTGCCCCCAGCACCAACCACTTTTTCCAGCCACCCGAGTCTAAATCTATTTTTGGGTTTTTACTTTTGTTTTAGAAATAATGTTCTAGTCACATACCAGCTAGGCTCCAACCTCGACTTCCCAAATCTATTTTCATGTTTTTGAATGATGTCGGGGCAATCTTTGCCCACATGTCAATGTCACTACGCAAAGCTAAGCATGACCCTTAAGTATGTATTTAATAACTACCAAGTATCCCATTAATCAAGGTGGCAAAGATTAATGTTCAAGTTCAGGATTGGAAATTTATACACAATTATTATTCAGGGTATTAACTATCAGCTAAAGTAACATACATGTATAAAATAGAGCAATGCAACTTCATAATTGAATCAATACAATTTGCATAATCATAGGAGCAAAATGATCAAAGTGTTGACTCGCCATGCTCTAGGTGTTGCAGATCTTGGTCTTGATCAACTTGAGGTTCTCCGGGAGCTTTGACGTCTATATACGTGAAAATAACCAAAGTTTGGATAAGTACATCAAGATTCAAATTGCATTAAAAAATTCAAATAAACTCCAAAATTGGTGTTTTCAGTTTGGTTGGGTAGGGTTTGAATTTATACAAATTTAGAAACAAAAATCGTTCGATTTGGATTTAAAACGAGGGAGAACAGGCTTTCTGAAGTCCAAAACCCTAGTTTAAATCTTGAAAAAGAAAAGAAAGAGAGAAGTCTCTCTCTAATAGGTGGGGCTCACAGCCCATTTCTTTTCATTTTGTTTATTTTTCAGTTGGAAATACTCCAGTGAATGACAGGTGGGCCTAGGTATTTTATTTTATTTTTCATTTATTTTTCTAAAGAAAATCTATTCACTAACAGATATGGCCTATCTATCAGCGACTTCGTTCACTTGAACAGTGCATGGACCGAAGGTCCACATGCACTATGCTGGTCCATGGACATGAGCCACTTTGTGCATTTAAGGTGGTTTGGCCCGGTTGTCATTGACTCACAGCGAAAATCCAGTTTTAATTACCCCTCATTAATTATTCTTAGGCCCACACGTCAGTCTAACATGGCACAAATTAATTCAGCCCCTAATTACTGCTTAGCCCTAACGATAGTGATTCGGTCATAATGACCGCTACAGTGGTTATCTGGTCTCGATAGAGCAGAGGAGCTCAGGGGCGGTTCCTTGTCGCACTCGACGCTGACGAGCCGGACCACAGGGGCAGTTGGCAAGGCCAAAAATGGAACCCCATGACTTGGGCGATCCTATGGGGTCCAGCGGAAAGGTTGATGATGGCCCGTAGTGGAGGCACAACGGCGTTCGGCGACGGCGACATTCGGGGCCGCGGTGACTTTTATACCCCAGTGACGCATTCAACAAATTCTCACACGCATGAACATCTACAGAGGGTGGGGGACCTACATGGATGGAAGGTGTTGACGGAGGTGGATGGAATGTGGCCGGCGACGATGATCTGAGGTGGCGGGGAGACCTTCCCGTGGCGGCGATGCCCTGCTAGGAGGAGGGCGTCGTGTGTGGTTGGAGGAGCACAAGGAAGGTGAGGTGATGGACAGAGAGGGAGGAATTGGGCTGATTCTTGCTGGGGAGAGCGCGGCGTTAGGGATGGAAGGTGTTGACGGAGGGCACTCGATTTAAGATGCGCGCTTTCAAGTTGGTCCCAATCTTCCGTCATAGGAGAAATCTGATAACTTGAGTTGCGACATTGATTAAGGGGAGGCTAACCACAATTCGATTGTGACCAGCAACCTCACAATCGCTATACCGCTCCTCGATTGGTTACCAACCGTGTCAAACACAATTGGCTTGTTCGCGAAGAACGGCTCAAGCAAACCCAAGAGAAGACGCAAGAGCAACAACTGAAGGATTTTCACTCAAAGATGACTCAATTGTTCAAGTGGCTAGCAGCAACACTAAAAGAAAAAAAAATCAAGTCTGCACGTAAAGGGGGTGCACAGGCCAACATATACTAATTCTTTTGCATGTTGTGTGCTAGGTCTCCTTGCATGCATCTGTTTCCTTTTTTGGTGCATAGAAATAGGAATGTGCGGCATGGAAGCAAATTAAGTTGATCCTCTTTTCTCTCCTAGTTTTGGTGATGTAGTTGGCATGCAAATATTCTCTCCCTGTCCTGGTTTGCATGCCATGCAAAAATCCCATATATTCCTCACGCAATAAAAATTATGGCATGACTGAGTATCCTTCCTTTCTCTCTAGCTGCATGCATGCACAGGCAGCAGCCCATATTGGCATTTGATTTGCTGGGATGTCATCTCCTTTTGTACTCCCTCTTGGTGCAGAGCCTAGGGAGATCAATTACTACTACCATTCGTGGCGCCGGTAGCCACTACGTGCTTGTTTTGTAAAGTAGTACATTCACAAGTAAAAATAAGAAAACACTCTGAATTAGGCAGCATCATATTCTCATTAATAGTATAATTGAATTGCACTAAGAACGAGCTCACCTGTTGACCTAGACGTCGTGCGCATGCTAGAGTCATCGAACCTTTAATTTGATCTGTATCATGAGCTTGAAGTAGTTTAACTAGAGTTTTCGACATCAAAGGAGTAGGCGAAGTGCTGGTGTCCTCATCATACTCTCCTTGAAAAAGAGTTGTCCTCGACTCGAGCTCATCTCCATCACCTAAGTAAGGAGATAAGTTCGAAATGTTGAACGTATCACTCACACCATATTCATTTGGTAGCTCCAACTTGTACGCATTATTATTAATCCTTACAAGCACTTTAAACGGTCCATCTCCTCTAGGCATTAACTTGGACTTTCACTGTTCTAGAAAGCGGTCTTTACGCATGTGCATCCAAAACAAGTCTCCTTCGAATATCATCTCTTTTCTGCCTTTATCTGCATGCTTCTTGTATTGGGCTTGAATTATCTCAATATTCACCTTGGTTGTCTCATGTAGCTTACGAATCAACTCGGCATGCTTCACAGCATCAAAATTATTTCTCTCCAAAGGTGGTAGAGGCAGCAAATCAATTAGGCTTGAATCCATAAACAATCTCAAATGGACAAAACTTCGTAGTAGAATGCATGACCCGATTGTAGGCGAGCTCAATGTGCGGCAAACACTCTTCCCAAAGTTTCAAATTCTTCTTGAGCACTGCTCGCAGCATGGTACCGAGTGTGCGATTGACTACCTCGGTTTGTCTGTCGGTTTAGGGGTGACATGTTGTTGAAAACAGCAACTTCGTCCCAAGCTTCCCCATAGTGTCCTCCGAAAGTGGCTCAAAAACTTCATGTCTAGATCTGAAACAATCAGGTGAAAATGAAGAAACTGAAATTTTGAATGCAAGGAGTGGAGGAGGCAAGAATTGATCGTTTGAGAACGTGGTTGATGTTAATGTGGTCTTAGTGCTTCAAATGGAATTAATTTTGATTGAACAAATGCGAAGAATGGGAAGGAACAGTGGCCGACAGCCATTAATGGCCATTGGAGCTCAATGGTTGCACAGGAGAGAAGGGGAGGGGAGGAGAGGCTGTGCGGGTGGGGAAAGGACGGCGCTGTGGTGGCGAGGGGTGACCGGTAGTGGTCGAGCTGTGTGGTGGCGACTCGGCCATGCCTTAATTCACGGTTGAATAGAATGAACCAAGAGAAGCCAATCCGTCGGGAGGAAGAAGATGAAAGGAGAGAGAGAAAAGAGGGAACAAAACAATAAAAGGAAGGTAACAATTGATGGAAAGCCAAAAGGCAAGTTGGCAGTGGATGGATGAGGTGCTAGGGTTAAGCGAGGCTAGCTGTGGGGTAGCGCCTGGCGTGGGAAGAAAAACATATTTTTTTTATTTTCGAAATTAATACAGATTTAAGCAATAATTCAAATAGCTTTTTAGAAGATAGCAAATAGAGTCCAAAAATTCTAGAAAAATTTACAAAAATTATAGAATTATTTTGAACTTAATAAAAATAACTCCAACTTATAAATGGTAATTAATTTTGTAAATAATTTATTTTGACTTTAAAATAATTAGGAAAAAATTCGAGAAATTAATTAAAATTTTACTTTTCACTTTAAATCCAATAAAATCCCAGAAAACTCCAAATTAAAGATCCAAATCTTTGAATTAATTATTTTAAAATAAATTTTTGAAAAGATTAAAATTTGGGATGTTACACATATGTCGAGTAGTTTAAAGTTGGACCATTAAGATTCTCACTAAAATAAGTAATGAGTTTCCTATCTTGCATGAGAACACCTCCAATTTCAATACCACTAGCATCACATTCTATCTCAAAGATTTTATCGAAATTAGGGAGTTGTAGAAGTGGTGCATTGGTTAACTTATCCTTAAGCGTGTTGAAGGCGTCCTCTTGGGCTTTCCCCCCACTTGAAAGGCATGTTCTTCTTTGTCAACTCATTCAATGGGGCAGCAAGTGTGCTCAAATGATTCATGAACCGGTGGTAGAAACCAGCAAGCCCGTGGAAACTCCGCACTTGAGTAACTATTGTTGGTGTAGGCCACACTTGAATTGCCTCCACCTTCTGTTCATCCACTTCAATTCCCTGCGCAGTCACAACAAAACCAAGAAACACGACTCGATCCGTGTAAAAGGCGCACTTCTTGAGGTTACCAAACAATCGTGCATCTCCTAAAGCAACAGAAACTTGGCGCAAATGAATATATCATCAAAGTATACCACCACAAATTTTCTAATAAAAGCTCTCAACATTTCATTCAGCAAGCACATAAATGTACAAGGTGCATTAGTAAGACCAAATGGCATAACCAACCATTCATACAATCCAAATTTAGTCTAAAAGCAATTTTCCATTCATCACCTAGTTTCATTCTAATTTGGTGGTAACCACTACACAAGTCAACCTTAGAAAAAAATAGTAGAGCCACTCAATTCATCAAGCATATCATCTAACCTAGGAATAGGATGACGATATCGAAGATTAATATTATTAATAGCTCTACAATCGATACACATCCTCCATGATCCATCTTTCTTTGGCACAAGTAAAACAGGAACAACACATGGACTTAAGCTCTCACGCACGTACCCTTTTTCGAGAAGCTCTTACACTTGGTGCTAAATTTCTTTTGTCTCCTCAGGGTTGGTGCGGTACGAAGGACGGTTAGGTAAGGATGTCCCTGGAATCAAGTCAATTTGATGCTCTATTCCTCGCAATGGTGGTAGCCTGACGAGGACACCAACCCTCTGGATACGACCACTACTCCAGCTCCAACTGACCTACTCTACTTCCACCGATTCGACTGCGTCAAACTCTACTCCAACGGGCCGACGAATTTACTTCACTTATATATGGTGCCTGTGCCACCTCACATTGGGTCGAGGGCCTTGTATCAATTATTGGGTCCAAAGGGCAGCCACCACTTTAGGTTATTTGGGCCAGCCACCTCCTTGGCTGCCCCCTCTCTTGGGTCACCAATTCAAGCCCAAGTTAGGCAGCACGTACTGTTCACACGGTTACTATTCATGCGTGAAGAGTACAACCCCACCTATCCTAGTTATGTGCGGTTTCCCCTCCCCCTATTTAAGGTGGCCGCACCCCTCTAGTTTCCTTGGGTTTTGTTAGATTGATGTTTAGCTTTGCTACTTTATACCTTGTCCTCTTGTTCGACGAGTTCAACAGCGACATTGTTCTTTGGAACCCCATTTATCAATACAATATTAATTCCTATTCACAATTTCAGATTGCTTATTTATCGTGTTCTTGCTTGTTTTTTGATTGCATGCAGGAATGGACCTTTGTAGTCAGGTCGATCATTCTTCTAGCAAGGTCAATAACAATCACGTAGTTGGTTCAACGATTGTGGGCATATTGGTCATGTACGATTGGCAGCCGAATCGTGAGAGTCATCTCCGCCAAATCGACACTACTACAGAGAGGGTCATCACAAATGGCTCCAAACCATCATCACAGATGGTTTTTAAACCATCTGAATTTATGTGTCTGTGATGATATGAGGTCATCACAGATGGTTTTTGAACCGTCTGTGAAAAAGCTATCACAGACGGTTCTAAACAATAACCATCTGTGAAAAAAACAATCACAGACAATTCTGAATAGGAACTGTCTGTGGTAATTGATTATCACATACAGTTCTTGTTCAGAACCACCTGTGATAGATTTTTCACAGACGGTTATTGTTTAGTACGCGTCGCAATCCGAGTTCGTATACAAAAGTTATAGCTGTTTTACTGGACAGTGCGCGATCTGAGGTGGAGGCCGGGGGTGACGCTGTCGAGGGAGACTGGGGTGATGAGGTTGGAGGAGGCCGGTGTGAACACCATGAGGATATGCTCATGATCCTAAGTGATGTAACAATTGGCAATTTGGTTGAAGGTTTGTTGGATTTCCTGTTTTTCAGAAAGTTTCAGCAAAGTGTCAGGATAATCGGTAGTACCGGCGTGTTAACTGCGATAATACCACTTGGCGGAATGACCGGCTTAAGTAGAGCGGTGCTACCGGAGGTCTTTGTGAGAGCGTAGCAATTTTCTGGTATCGGTAGTACCGGCTTGGAAGCCGCGATACTACCGTGAAACGGTACGACCGTTGGGTGTTAAGCGGTATGGAAAAACCAGAACGAGTGCAAAATGGTCTTGGATTTCCTTATGGAGCGGTATGACCGCAACTTGCCTGGCGGTAATACCGCACTTCGGTATGACCGTGGTTTTGTGGTATGGAAATTCCAGAAGCGTTGTTTTTTGGTGTTTTGGGAAATTCTTCGAGAGCGGTACGACCGCAATGCTGGAAGCGGTACTACCGTGAAGAGGTAGTATCGAGTTTTATTTGGCGGCAGTACCGCATGTGGACTAAAAGCTGATTCTCTTGTAAGTTTGAGTTGGGGATATGTCATATCCTTGTTTGCCTTTGCATATGTGTTGCATATTGCATGTTTTCAGCTAATGTGGGTCAAGTTGTGAAGAACTTGTTCCCGGAGATGATTTCTTGGTCTATTGCTGTGTAGGTGGCTTGCAGGTCAACGACGGTCAACGGCGAGGAGGATCGGGACTTAGCTTGGAGAGTTGAGGTCCAGAACGATCGTGGATGCCGAGTGAAGTCAAGTGACTCAAGCATGGCGTAGAATGGACGAGCTTGATCGAACGGGCAGTTCGATGCAGCTGGTTGGATCAAGCGGCGCGGGGGTCGGTGCAAGTGCCTTGGAGGTTCCGATGGGATTCGGACGGGAGAGACTTGCCGACATGATGAGAGCCGTTGATCAACCTACACATGGCGAGCAAAGCGATTGCTTGACGAGATTGGACTCGATCCATGGAGAAGGATCGAGAAGGGTATTTTGGCAATTTCACCAACACCGCCTTTGTGACTTATTATTAAACATGGCGCGGGTTGGCGCTGGAGAAACAGTTTAAGTCAATCGAAGACGAAGACGACGCTTTGAGATACGTGCGTGAGTTAACCCATTGTGTGTTAGGGTTTAATGGGTGCCCTAATGGAATATTCCTAGAATCTAGCCTCCACTATATGAGCACTTGTGTGCTATGTGCTAAATAAGGAATATAGAGGAGAACGTGAGAGATGCCCTTGTGTAGTGTTAGGGTTTTTGGAGAGCTAGGGTTTAGGGATTGCTTGTTCTGATGCTCAGGTATTGAGTTGTGTCCTCCAAGATGGAGTGGCTGTAAACCTCAAATCATCAATCATCAATCAATCCATGCAAGTTCTCTGAGATGAGCTTTCTTTGTTCTTTTATTTGTTCTTGCATCATGTTTGATGTTTTAGTGTTTTGATGATCCTTTGTTTTTCCTTGAATCCTCTCGTTGATCTTACTTGTCTGTGACTTGTGGGAGACCATCTAAGGTCATTTTGATCATCCATAGCCCACGAGCAAGGCTAGGATCAGATTTGGGTATTTGACCTGTTTTTGAACCGTTCTTCATCAAATCTGAAAAAGGTCAAAACTTTGACGTGGGTCTGTTGAATAGATGATTGGAATAGGTTAGAGATATCCTCTAGGGATCATGTTTCAAGTTTAGTAGGTTTTGGTTGGTTGAATCAAAAGTTGTGTCGATTTTAGGTTTGAAACTCTGCTGTCGGCGAGTTCGTCAGGATAATCGGACATACCGCACTATGAACCGCGGTAGTACCGCCATGCGGTAGTACCGCGCCTATAATGGCAGTAGTACCGATTTCGGTATTTTGCAGCAAAGGTTCTGATTTATTGTTGCTGCTTTTTGGGGATTGCAAAAATTGTTTGAGCTCCTATTCACCCCCCTCTAGTCGCCTTTCCGGTCCTACAATTGGTATCAGAGCCTGGTTAGCTCTTCTCATAGATCTTAACCGGTCTTTGGAGCCATGGCGACTGACAAGTATTCAACCAAACCATCTGTTTTCGATGGAGTTGATTTTGCTTACTGGAATGCACGCATGTATGCCTACATCGAGGCTTAAGGGCATGCTATTTGGCTTAAAGTCAAAAATCCATATGTCGTGCCGGCCAATGACGATGTGATCACTCCAGATGTTGAAGCTAATAGCAAAGCTCGCAACTTCTTGATCCAAGGTCTTAGTCGATCTGAGTTTGAGCGTGTGGTTCATTTGAGGTCTGCTCACGAGATCTGGAGGACTCTTTGTGATTACCACAAGGGTTCTACTGCGATCAAGGAAGTGAGACAGAACCAGCTCAAGAAAGAATTTTCAAAGATCGAGCAAAGGCCTGGTGAATCTTTAGATGAGCTGTGGGAAAGGTTCTCCAAAATTCTTCATGATCTTCACGCTATTGATCTTGTTTTCATTGAGTCTGAGAACGCACGTCAGCTTTTGGGTGCTCTTGATATGAAGGTCTGGGGGATGAAGATCACATACATCAATGACAACACTGTCATGAGTGAGCTTACCATGGATAAGCTCTACTCGAGGTTGAAGACGCATGAGATTGACTTTATCTCGCGTCTCCCCAAGATAGAGTCGATGGCTTTGGTGGTCGACCCATCTAAGGGTAGCTCTTCTGATTCATTGGAGTTTAGCTCATCTAGCTTTTCTTTGTCTGCTTTATATTCTTTGAGCGATGAGCAGCTTGAGAAGTTACCTGAGGATGATTTAGCCCTTCTATCCACTAAATTCTCGAGAGTTTACAACAAAGTGAGGAACAGGAGGAGAGGTGGCCCTGTCACTTGCTTTGAGTGTGGTGAGCCGAATCACATTCGCTCCAAGTACACCAAGCTGAAGGGCAAGGTGGAGAAGGACTCTCGAAGGCGTCATCAAGCCAAAGACACAAAAGGCAAGAAGCCCAACTATCGCAAGTTCGTCAGCCAGGTCCTTGCCACTCTTGAGAGTGTGAACATGAGCGATGTGGACTCGGAGACGGAGGATGACGACGACGACTCTCATGGCAAGAAGAAGGCCCAGGACTTCACCGGCATGTGCTTCATGGCTAGAGACAGCCATGACGTCGACTCCTCGAACGACGACGACCTTTTCAGCGATCCCGATGAGGTACGTCCTTCACTTGTGAATATGAAACGTGCTTTAGCCTTTGCTAAGAAAAAAATGAATAAGCAAGAAAGAACAATTAGGAAACAGGATGCCATGATTGATGACTTGAACCTAGAAGTTGATAGGCTCAAATCCATAAGTCCTGCTGATGATTGTCATTCTTGTTCTAGCTTGCTTAATGAACTAGCAAATCTAAAATCTGCTCATTCCTCTATTACTAATCAACTGAAAGATGCTTTTGATGAACTAGAAACTCTCAAGTCTAGTCATGCTTGCATGAGTGCCATTGCTCTTGATGTGACTGCTGTAGATGCTATTCCTTTACCTTGTTCAAATTGTGCATTACTTGAACTAAAATTGGATAGTGCTACTAAAAAATTACAGAAATTTGATGCTAGTCACATGTGTTCTTATTGTGAGGATAGTAGGATTAAAATGAAGGAGATGACTGAAATGGTTCTTTACTCTAAAACTGCTTCATGTGAAAACTGTGTTAAACTCACAATTGAGAATGATGCCTTAAACAAGACTCTTGAGGAAAAAGCTAAAATTGAACAATCCATGTCCATGACTGCTTCCAAGAAAATTGTTGATTCTAATTCTTGTGATCTTTGCATTGAGATTGGGCATAATGTAGATAAGATACAAGAAGCTTTTAGAGTTAAGTTCAAAGAGCAGTTGGATAGGATTAGAGATAACTATTGTGTGTCTTGTGAGGCTTTGAAAGCCGAGGTAGCTCACTATAAGGAAAAATCTGACAGGGCTAGTAAGTCAAATAAGTGTGCTTCTTGTTATGAACTAGCCAAACAAAATGACCACCTTAAAGGGACTCTTGAGAGATTTATTGGTGGGAAGAACCTTAACATGATTCTAGACAAATCTAAGGTGAGTGTGAATAATAGTGGCCTAGGATTTAATTCTCTAGAGCATTCCAAGAACCACCCACCTAAGGTTGTTAGAGTTGTTGACAGTGGCCTGTTTGAGGTAGAACCCTCTAAGCCATCCAAGATAGTCTTTAAATCTGCTGGTTTTGCCCAAACCACTTCTAGCAAGATAGGTGCTTCTACTTCATCGGGTCAAACCCCTCAAAAGGTCAAGTACCATTGCACCTTCTGCAAGAA
This sequence comes from Phyllostachys edulis, assembly GCA_036346405.1. NCBI lineage: Eukaryota > Viridiplantae > Streptophyta > Magnoliopsida > Poales > Poaceae > Phyllostachys > Phyllostachys edulis. Next base: position 12,085,944 of record CM070547.1, on the reverse strand, counting down.
GAATGGCCACATTGTTAAGTTCTGCTTCCGTAAAGTCAAGATTGAGAGGAAGGACAGGATGAGTGCTTTGAGAACCATTAGAGGAGTCCCTTTACTTGCTATTGTCTCTAGAGCCAAGCAGCCTGTTTGTCCTGCTAGACATAGGCCTGGATTCGTAGATGACTTCTTTGACTCCTTTGGTGGCTCTAGGCAGCGTTTTGGTTTAGGATATCGTGAGTAGAGACCACGGGTAGCATCTAGACAGGGGGAATACCGACCTTTTGGTAGGTCGATTCAGAGAGGTCTAGGTGGTTCTCGTGTGCATTCTTATGATTTTGCTCCTAACCATTTTACTGCTGCTTCTACTGCTTTGCCCAAGCATCATGTGACTCAGTACTGGATTCCCAAGTCTTTTATCACTAACCCCAGTACTGAGGCACAGATGTTTCCTGTTCGTGCTTTGTAGGTCCGTCGTGCGAGGAAGGAGGACATATGGCTTGTTGACTCCAGGTGTTCTCGACACATGACTAGAGATTCTAGATGGTTCTCCTCCCTCACACGTGCATCCGGCAATGAATTGATCACATTTGGGGATGCTTCTACCGGGACCGTGACAGCCAAGGGGACAGTGCGCGTCAACAACAAGTTCATGCTCAAGGACGTTGCTTTGGTAAGTAAGCTGAGGTATAATCTGCTATCTGTTTCTCAGCTTCTTAATGAGGGTCTAGAGGTGAGATTCAAGAGTGATGGGTGTAGAGTTCTAGATTCCTCCGGTGAGCTTGTCTTTAAGATCTCTAGGTTTGAGAGGATCTTTTGTCTTGATTCGATTTCTCTTACGCTTCTAGCCCTAGGTGTCTTGTAGCCTCTGACTCCCATGATTTAGTGTTGTGGCATCGTAGGCTTGGTCACATAGGCTTTGACCACTTGACTAGAGTCAGTAGCAAGGATTTGATTAGAGGTTTACCTAGGCTGAAGGCTGTTAGAGACTTAGTTTGCACACCCTGTAGACATGGTAAGATGGTTTCTGCTTCTCATCCACCTCTTACCTTAGTGATGACTGATGGACCTAGTTAGCTCTTGCACTTAGACACAGTTGGTCCTTCTAGAGTTCAGTCTGTCGGTGGGAAATGGTATGTGCTTGTGATTGTGGATGATATCTCTAGGTATTCATGGGTTTATTTTCTGGTTTCTAAGGACGAGGCATTTGGCTTCTTTAGAGAGTTGGTCCTTAGACTTCTTTGTTGAGCTTCTGGAGCTTTGAGAACCATTAGGAGTGACAATGGGATGAATTCAAGAATTCTTCCTTTGCTACCTTCTCAGACCGATAGGGGATTGAGCACCGCTTTTCTTCACCTAGAGTTCCCAATGAGAATGGTGTTGTAGAGAGGAAGAATAGGACCCTTGTAGAGATGGCCAGGACCATGCTAGATGAGCATTCCACACCTAGGAGGTTTTGGGCTGAGGCGATCTCTACTGCTTACTATATCTCTAATAGGGTTTTCTTGAGATCTGCTATTGGCAATACTTCTTATGAGCTCAGATTTGGTCATAAGCCCAAAGTCTCTCATTTCAAGATTTTTGGTTGCAAGTGCTTCATTCTTAAACATGGCAACCTTGATAAATTTGAATCTAGATGTTCTGATGGCATATTTCTTGGATAACCTGCTCATTCTCGTGGCTATCGTATATTTAATTTTGACACTAACAAAGTTGTTGAGACTTGCGAAGTCATTTTTGATGAGGCTAGTCACGGTACTAGACCCGATGATGCGGTACACAGTGTTTACGAGCATCTTAAATCGATGATGATTCTCGAGGATGAGGACCCAATCCATCCTCAAGTCCCTTCGACATGGTTGGAGAGCACGCTTCTACTACACCGCCTTCAGATGAGCGACCTCTTCCTACCTTCACCGACAATCAGAGTGGCTTTGTTCCTACCTCCACAGACCGTGAGGTAGAGGCCACTGCACCGAGAGCACCTCTTCGCATTCAAAGGACAAATCCACCGAAAGCAGATTATTGGGGATATACATGAGCGAGTCACTCGCTCCAGGTTCATTTCTCCTGATTCTCATGCACATTCTGCTTTTGTTGCATCTTTTGAACCCCGAGATGTCACCCATGCTCTTTCTGATGCCTCTTGGGTCGATGCCATGCATGAAGAACTTGAAAATTTTGAAAGAAACAAAGTCTGGACCTTAGTTGAACCTCCACCTAAACAAAATGGGTTTTCAAAAATAAGCAAAGTGAAGATGGGTTGGTAGTTCGCAATAAGGCTAGACTTGTAGCTCAAGGGTATTCCCGGGTAGAGGGCTTAGACTTTAATGAGACCTTTGCTCCTGTAGCTAGATTGGAAGCCATTCGTATTTTGCTAGCATTTGCGGCATCCAAGGGCTTCAAGCTTTTTCAAATGGATGTCAAAAGTGCTTTCCTGAATGTTTCATAGAAGAAGAGGTCTTTGTCAAGCAACCTCCTAGTTTTGAAAATTCCAAGTTTCCAAACCATGTTTTTAAACTCTCCAAAGCCTTGTATGGATTGAAGCAAACTCCTAGAGCTTGGTATGATAGGCTTAAGAGTTTTCTGCTTAAAAATGACTTCAAAATGGGATTGGTTGATAAAACCTTGTTCACTCTCAGGCATGGCAGTGACTTTTTGTTGGTTCAGATTTATGTGGATGACATTATATTCGGTAGTTCCTCTCATGCTTTGGTGTCCAGATTTTCAGATTCTATGAGCAGGGAGTTCGAGATGAGCATGATGGGCAAATTGACTTTCTTCTTTGGTCTTCAAGTCAAGCAACTGAAAGAAGGCACCTTCATTCATCAAAGTAAGTATACAAAGGACCTTCTTCGTCGCTTCGACATGGGAAGCAGTAGACCAATGTCTACTCCCATTGCCACGACCACCGTGCTGGACCATGATGAGGTTGGAGAGCCCGTGGACCAGAAGGAGTACCGCAGCATGATCGGCTCCCTCCTCTACCTCACGGCGTCGAGGCCGGATATACAATTTGCTGTGTGTCTGTGCGCTCAATTTCAGGCTTCCCCTCGAGCCTCTCATCGTCAAGCAGTGCGTCGCATTTTCAGGTACCTCCAGGACACTCTTGACTTTGGACTTTGGTATTCTTCTTCTTCTGCTCTCTCTATTCAGGCCTTTTCTGATGCTAATTTTGCGGGGTGTAGAGTGGATAGAAAGAGTACTTCTGGCACTTGTCATTTCTTAGGCACATCTCTTATCTCTTGGTCATCTAGGAAACAGTCCTCTGTTGCACAGTCCACTGCCGAGGCCGAGTATGTAGCTACAGCCAGTAGTTGTCCTCAGGTTCTCTGGATCTTATCTACTCTGCGGGACTATGGGTTGTCTTTGGGTAGTGTTCCTCTTTTCTGTGACAACACTTCTGCCATTAACATTGCCAAAAACCTAGTGCAACATTCTAGGACTAAGCACATTGACGTTAGATATCATTTTCTTATAGACCATGTTGAGAAAGGTGATGTTGTGCTTCACTTTGTAGAGTCCGAGCAGCAAGTTGCGGATATTTTCACTAAAGCTCTTGATTCTTCTCGTTTTGCTTTCTTGCGGGGAGAATTGGGGGTTATTAGTCCTCTTGGCCTACTTTGAGGGAGAGTTTTCTCTTTTTGCATCCATTTGTATCTTAATGCATTTTCAATTCCAGCAACTTGCATTGTAATATAAATCCTTGGAGCCTTGATTATTATCCTTGTATGACTTGTTTTCATGCTTTATACCTTGTCATGTCTTGTGCTAGCTTGCTAGATTCCTTTTATGACTTTTTATGTATAGCTTAGCTTTTGCCATGCTAGCTTTATAATATGTGAGAAAATTGAATCAAAACATGACTTGTTGGATCTTGTGACTAGTTTTGCTTTAGTGATCCTCTCATGATTCATGCCATGTCATATAGGCTTAGTTGAGTTTTGAATCTGATATGAGATCTGAAATGAGCTATGATAGTTCTTAAATCAAGCAAATAAAAATGAGTTTTTCTGTGCGAAAAAACTAATCTCACTAATTCTTCTTCATGAGATAGCTTGCCATTGTACTAGGCATGAACTCAGGGGGAGTTTTGGATGACCTAGATCACTCTCTTAAGCTTTTGTTGCTTGAGATGGTCGCAGTGAGGCTTGAGATCTAGCACAATGCTAAGAAATCAAATTGGCAATTGGTTGAAGCTTAGAAGGCAGTTGTGGATGGCTCCTAGTCCAGGACTTGCTTTACTAAGATAAGACCAAATTTTTTTTCAGAAATATGCTCAATATGCTAAATTCTACATGCTTGATTAATTTGCTTCAAAACTGAACTCAAAATGCTCAAAATTGACTCATTTTCTAGTTTCTGGCTCCATTTAGCTTATAAACATGACTTGACTCATTCTTGGATACCTGTAGCTGAACTATGAACTTGAGCCCTTGTCATGTTCCAAATTTACTTAATCTCAGATTTTTGCTTTGATGGCATTAACTTTGCTGTACATGTATTGCCATAATAGAAAATAGTTCTTTCACTTTATATGGCTTGGTGTAATACTTGTGCAGTCTTCTTGGATAATCTTCATAGCTCCTTTTGCTAAAATTGAAATTAAGAAAAATTGAAAACTTGAAAAATTGTAGCCATTCCATTACATTTATGCTCTATCTTCTTCCATGCACCTTGATGAATTCATTGTCAAAGGGGGAGAAAAATTGGACAAAAATGTTGTTTTGGATGCTCTCTGTGCATTTTCTAAAAGGTCAAATAGAACACTTGGTCTTTCTTATGGACCTTTAGTGCGATTTTCTAGAATTTGAAGCTTTCTTTGCTTCCTCTGCCTTATCTCACGTGCTGAAACTATTCTGAGGCTAATTTGGTCACCTTCCTTGCTTTTACTTGCTAAAAGACCAAATTGTGCCTTTGCGCGAAAACTTGTTTTCTTTTACTTTCAAACCTCAAAACATTCATTTTTGAGTTATTGCCAATGTGTTCATCAAGGGGGAAATTGTGAACACCATGAGGATATACTCATGATCCTAAGTGATGTAACAATTGGCAATTTGGTTGAAGGCTTGTTGGATTTCCTGTTTTTCAGAAAGTTTCAGCAAAGTGTCAGGATAATCGTTAGTACCGGCGTGTTAACTGCGGTAATACCGCTTGGCGGAACGACCGGCTTAAGTAGAGCGGTGCTACCGGAGGTCTTTGTGAGAGCGTGGCAATTTTTTGGTATCGGTAGTACTGCTTGAAGCCACGGTACTACCGCTAAAATCTGACGACTGCTGGGTGTTAAGCGATATGGAAAAACCAAAACGACTGCAAAATGGTCTTGGATTTCCTTGTGGAGCGGTATGACCACAACTTGTTTACAAGATAATACCGCCGGTATGACCGTGGTTTTGCGGTATGGAAATTCCGAGCGTTGTTTTTCTGTTTTGGGAAATTCTTCGAGAGCTGATGCGATCAAGAATACGGAAGCGGTACTACTGTGAAGAGGTAGTACCGAGTTTTATTTGGCGGTAGTACCGCATGTGGACTAAAAGCTGATTCTCTTGTAAGTTTGAGTTGGGGATATGTCATATCCTTGTTTGCCTTTGCATATGTGTTGCATATTGCATGTTTTCAACTAATGTGGGTCAAGTTGTGAAGAACTTGTTCCCGGAGACGATTTCTTGGTCTATTGCTGTGCAGGAGGCTTGCAGGTCAACGGCGAGGAGGATCGGGATTTAGTTTGGAGAGCTGAGGTCCAGAACGATCGTGGATGCCGAGTGAGGTCAAGTGACTCAAGCATGGCGCAGAATGGACGAGGTTGATCAAACGGGCAGTTCGATGCAGCTGGTTGGATCAAGCGGCGCGGGGGTCAGTGCAAGTGCCTTGGAGGTTCCGATGGGATTCAGACGGGAGAGACTTGCCAACATGATGAGAGCTGTTGATCAACCTACACATGGCGGAGCAGGCGATTGCTTCGACAGGATTGGACTCGGTCCATGGAGAAGGATCGAGAAGGGGTATTTTGGTAATTTCACCAAATACCACCTTTGTGACTTATTGGCTAAACCACGGCACGGGTTGGCGCTTGGAGAAACGGTTTAAGTCAATCGAAGACGAAGACGACGCTTTGAGATGCGTGCGTTAGTTAACCCATTGTGTGTTAGGGTTTAATGGATGCCCTAATGGAATATTCCTAGAATCTAGCCTCCACTATATAAGCACTTGTGTGCTGTTTGCTGAATAAGGAATATAGAGGAGAACGTGAGAGAAGCCCTTGTGTAGTGTTAGGGTTTTTGGAGAGCTAGGGTTTAGGGATTGCTTGTTCTGATGCTCAGGTATTGAGTTGTGTCCTCCAAGATGGAGTGGCTGTAAACCTCAAATCATCAATCATCAATCAATCCATGCAAGTTCTCTGAGATGAGCTTTCTTTGTTCTTTTATTTGTTCTTGCATCATGTTTGATGTTTTGGTGTTTTGATGATCCACTGTTTTTCCCTTGAATCCCTCTGTTGATCTTACTTGCTGTGACTTGTGGGAGACCATCTAAGGTCATTTTGATCATCCATAGCCCACGAACAAGGCTAGGATCAGATTTGGGTATTTGACCTGTTTTTGAACCGTTCTTCATCAAATCTGAAAAAGGTCAAAACTTTGACGTGGATCTGTTGACTAGATGATTGGAATAGGTTAGAGATATCCTCTAGGGATCATGTTTCAAGTTTAGTAGGTTTTGGTTGGTTGAATCAAAAGTTGTGTCGATGTTAGGTTTGAAACTCTGCTGTCCGCGAGTTCGTTAGGATAATCGGACATACCGCACTATGAACAGCGGTAGTACCGCGCCTATAATGGCGGTAGTACCGATTTCGGTATTTTGCAGCAGAGGTTTTGATTTATTGTTGCTGCTTTTTGGGGATTGCAAAAATTGTTTGAGCTCCTATTCACCCCCTCTAGTCACCTTTCCTGGTCCTCACCCCATGCATTTATGAGGCTGGCGAGGTGGAGGAGGTCACATGATGAAGTGGAGGAGGCTGGGGACGACGATGTCGGGGGCGCCCATGGGTTGTGACGTCGGGGAGGCCGGCGGCGACGAGGCTGGGGCAAGGTGGAGGAGGCCGTGGGCGATGAGCCCGAGGGAGGCCAGGGCTCAAGGTCAGGGCGAGACGACAGCACTCGGTTAGAGGAGAGATGGCAGAGGAGGAGATAGAGGTGTGAGGAGACTCGGTTAATATAAAGCAAGTTTCGGCAGCCCGCCCATTAAATCCAAATTTTCGTTTCCCCGCACAACAAAACAAAAGTATCAGAGACAGTTTTATCTATAAAACTGTCTGTGATATGATTATAACCACAGACGGTTCATGATAAAAAAATCGTCTATGATGATTCACAGACGGTTTTAAATACAAACCATCTGTGATATTCGAAGACATCACAAACCGTTTGTATTTAAAACCGTCTGTGATGATTCACAAACGGTTATTAACAAGAACCGTCTGTGATAATTATGTATCACAGACGGTTCTAGCCATCGCTACATATCATAGATGGTTCTTATTAAAAACCATCTGTGATAAGTACAACACAGACGGTTTCAAAGGAACCGTCTGTGATGAGGCGTTCAATATGGTCTATTTTGTAGTAGTGCGAGTTATCGTTCTCATCGAAAGATCGGGACACTCATTGTCGCAGCAGGTGGTATCAGAGCTTTCGTTCATTTGTGAGATTTTTTTCCTTTACCTACAGTCCACGAAAAAAATAGGTTTAGTTCATCCCTGTCCGAAATCCCCTTTGAGCCTTTGCAATTTTTCTTTTCGGTTTGTTTGTTGAATCTTTCATTGTATCATCGTGTTTAGTTGCTGATTTCTAGTCTAGTTAGTGCCTAGTTGGTCTTTGACTAGTTGCATCTGTTGTGTTTTATCTTCCTGCCGCAGGTCACAATCTTCCTTGATGCTCTCGCTGCCGCAGCACCCAAAACGACCTGTCATTGCTGCCGTGGCACCCAAAATGACCTGCCATTGCTGCCACGGCACCCCATCTTGATCTCTGCCTCCATTGCCTCTTATTGCCTCAAGACTAAAATGGCTCGCCGCTGCTACCTCATTGCATGCACTCCACCTTGATCCCACCACAGAACCCATCACGCCACGGCACCCACCTTGATCCCGGCTGCCACAACCTATCGCTGCTGCGGCACCAAAACGGCTCACACCATCGCTTCGCCATCATGACACACACCTTTGATCCTCGCCACGGCAAAAAACGGCATGCCGCCGCTGCCTTGTGCTGCCGTGGCACCCAAAATGACTTGCCCCCGCTACCTCGTGCCGCCATGACACCCAGCTTGATTCTTGTCGCCGTTGTTACATCGTTGCCGCGGCAGCCGAAACGCCTACTGCCGCTATCTTTTCGCTGTCGTGGCAACCAAACCCTAATCTGTTTGTTTTTGGTTTTGGAAGGAGAAGAAAATGTATTTGGCTTCCATATTTGGATTTGCCGAAGAAGGCAAAAAAAAAGAGAAAAAAAGGACAAAAAAAGAAAAGAAAGTGTCGACCTTCCTGAAAATTGAAAAGCGCATCATACTTTCGCCAAAATCTGTGAAATCTGGTGGAGTCTTTCTACATATAGCCACAAGCTTTCACAAAAAAAATTCAGCAAGTTTGGCCCATGGGTTTGAAAGATATAGCAGCTTCAAAGTTTAACCCGAGTCGGTTTTGAGTCCGAGTAGGATTCCGTTTCCGAGACACCTTTAGTAAAATGGACATAACTTTTGCACACGGTGTCCGTTTTGAATGTTCTTATGCTCGTTGGAAAGATAACGAGGAGGCGCATCCCAAAAAACTGAGTGGCAAAGCTAGTCACCCTCTAGGGCCCCCAAAATCAGCCATCTTTAGCCTCGAATTCGCATCACAAGTTTTTAGTTTCTATTTTTGCCATTTCTTTCGGTCTTCCCTTCAGAATTTGGGGTTCTTCTCAACTGCAAAGTTGTAGATCTTGTCAAAACCTTTCAAATAAGCATATATAAGCCATATAAAACTTTGCTATTTTATCTCTTGAGACTAGCTGTTGTTTACTGCTTAAACTAGAGGGTTGTTTACATTGCACGTTATTTCATCTTTGTGCTCTACATCAGTTAAAAATCTTGTGCTCCTACATAGAAGTTTGAGTAGTTTCTAGTGTCTCTCCTAGCACTTGGTGTGAGAATTTTCTTTGTTTACATCAAGTCACATTGATCTTTGTGTGTGCTTTCATACACTTCTCTTAGTAGGCTTTGATTAGCTAGCTTTTTCTAGGCTAAGATCAGCCACATTGACTAGTACTGTGAACAATTTTTCAACTTTGCATTTACTAATTTGATTATTGCTAATCCTTGCTACCATATTGAAGCCTATCCTAGCTCCACCTTCTACCAATGCACAGGTACCAGTTGCTTGCAATCGCTTTGTCAATCTTTGTAGAGCGTTTGACACCGATACTAGTTGCCAGTTACCGCCTGTTTTGCTTGGTAAGAACTGGCAAGAACTTGGTATAAGTTTGAGTGTGAGTGACTTTTGAACCTCCACCACTTAGTAGTTGATATGATTTGTACACTTGTGTATATTTTTTGGCTGGCTACTAACAATAGCAGGTTTGAGAAAGTTGGTATATTACGATGACATTGTGGGCAGATTTGAACTCAAAGGGAAACAACTGTCATCATACATCTTGCCACTCACCGCTGAGAGTACGTCGCTGGACTACTTACTATGTGTTACTATGTTGGATAGCTACATTGAAAGACGGGAACTTGATCCTCATGAGAAGATGGACATGGCAAGAACAACGCTGATCGGTGATGTTCAACACTGGTGGTCGAATCTCAAGTACCACTACATGTACACATGGGAGAAGATGAAGAAGAAATTACAACATCGTTTTGTACCACCACCACCCACGGCCGCAAGTGAGGTGCAACCTAAGGTAATTGAAAATGCTGACATTGTTTTGGTTCCTATTCCATCTACAGATACCGCCGAGACACTTGAAGAGATGAACGATGATCTGGCGCATCTTATGTCATTAGAGGAGAAGTTTGAGGTACCTACAGTATCTAATAAGGACGATAATGACAAATATACTAATTTGATGGTACAGCAAGACATAGAGCCACCTTGTGAGTATATACCTACTGTAGTGCAATCTTTTGATATTCCTTGTGTTAACTTGAATGCACCATGTGCTGATCTAAATTCGCATAATTTTGCACATGTCGAATTAATTACACATAAGGAAGTACTTGATAGAATATCCCCTGCTGATGCATTGGGCTATATCATGCTTAATGAGCCCGTTAGTTTGGAATGTGCTATGGAGAAAGTTTCTGAACTTTCATCTCTAAATTTTCTATCTAGCACCTACACCTACTGTTGCTGTTTTGAACAACAATTCTTGTGTGCTGAATCTTGTTCATTATGAGAGAATAATAAAATTTAGTGATCATCCAATGCATATGTGTTCATCTCTTATTGCATCATCTAGTATTGATAATTTAAATAATGATGTTGAAGTATGGAAAACTTACAAATCTTTTCACCCTTGCTACATGAATTTGCTATTACTCGGTTGAAATCTGATTATCTGAATGATTTGTGCACTTTGAAATCAATTGTTGTGCTGCCCATTAAACTACAAAAGTTGAGGACCACGTTTCGTCATGACAGGGCGATGAATAACTCTACTATATACTTCACTTATACTTGCAAATTGAGTTACAAACTGAATGCTATGAAAAAATGTATCTTTGCTGATTTGATGCATGCACACTCACCTTTAACTTGCGAAGTTTTCTCTATTTCTTTGCTACCTGCTGTTGCTAACATTTTGTAAAAAGATGAGCATATGTTGCTACAAGTTTTTAAGCTTTTCTTGGAGCTGGATGATGAGCATGAGTCAAGGATGACTCAAATGCAAGAAGGAGAGGATAATGAGGACATCAACCCTCCGGATACGACCGCTACTCTAGCTCCAACCGGACTACTCTACTTCCACCGATTCAGCTGCGTCAAACTCTACTCCAATGGGCCAACAAATTTACTTCACTTATATATGGTGCTGCGCCACCTTACATTGGGCTGAGGGCCTTGTATCAATTATTGGGCCCAAAGGGCAGCCACCACTTTAGGTTATTTGGGCTGGCCAACTCCCTGGCCGCCCCCTTTCTTGGGCCGCCAGTCTAAGCCCAAGTTAGGCAGCCTATACTGTTCACACGGTACTGTTCATGTGTGAACAGTACCACCCGCCTGTCCTAGTTATGTTCGGCTGCCCCTCCCCCTATCTAAGGTGGCCGCACTCCTCTTGTTTCCTTGGGTTTGTTACATTAAAGTTTAGCTTTGCTACTTTATACTTTGTCCTCTTGTTCGACGAGTTCAACAATGACATTGTTCTTCGAAACCCCACTTATCAATACAATCTTAATTCCTATTCGCAATTTCAAATTGCTTATTTATTATGTTCTTGCTAGTTCTTCAATTGCATGCAGGAATAGACCTTCATGGTCAGGTCGATCGTGTTTCTAATAAGGTAGATAACAATCACAGAGTTGGTTCAGCGATTGCAGGCATATTGGTCGTGTATAATTTGTAGCCGAGTTGGTTCAGCGATTGCAGGCATATTGGTCGTGTACAATTTGTAGCCGAATTGTGAGAGTCGTCTCCACCAAATCGAGTTATCATTTTCATCGAAAGATCGAGACACCCATTGTCGCATCATAGCCCCGCCGGTATCTCGCCTGGAAAAACATCCGCGAATTCCTACAACAAAGAAACAATCAAAATGGGCAAAGTAGAGGGTAAAACATCAGTAGAAAAGGGAACATCCTTGCACACAAGTGCATAACATTCTTGGGATTGGCTTTCTAACTCTCACATCTCACTTTTTGTGGCTAACAGAACATGTCCCTTTAGTTGTATGCCTGTTTTCTTTTCACTCTTTTCTTTCTTTTCTCTTAATTTGGCCTTGTGGCTCTCACTCTCCGTTTTGTGGATATCACTCATCTCTCTTTCTTTTTTCTCACGCTCAGCCCTATCTAAATCATCTTTTATGATTTGTTCCAGCGACATCGAAATAAGTGAAAACCTTCTTCTCCTTATGCATAAACGAGTACTTGTTGGAACGCCCATAATAAATTGTGTCTTTGTCATACTGCCATGGCCTTCCAAGAAGTAATACACATGCTTGCATCGGCACCACATCACAGTCCACAAAATCATAATAGCTACCAACCGAAAAGTGCACATGAACCGTTGTCGTTACCTTCAATTTTCCACAGGAATTGAACCATTGAATGTAATATGGTTGTGGGTGTGATCATGTGGTCAAACCAAGATTCTCGACCATCTCTGAACTTGCAATATTGTTGCAGCTCCCGCCATCAATTATCACCTTGCACAAGTGCTCCTTTATCACAAATTTGGACTGGAATAAGTTGTGGCGCTGCCCCTTCTCCGTTTGCTCCATTTGAGAGCTAAGAACTCGGCGAACAATCAAACTTATGTGAATTGCATCAAAGGTAATCTCATCTAAATCTGAATCTGAACCTGAAGCGTGCTCCAACTCTTCTTGGTCAGATTCTTCTTCTACCTCACTAGCCGACGTGTACTCCCCATCTTCCTAGATGACGAGAGCTCGCTGATTTGGGCAATCACGCATGTAATGTCCCTTTTACTTGCATTTGAAGCACTCCATTTCTCTTGTTCTTCCTGTGGAGGCAACTGATGATACACTTTTGGCAGGGGTACCAGTAGTTTTTTTTGAATCAACAGGTTTAGGAGGCAAAGAAGTGGGGCAGCTTGATGTTGTGTTGTGGCCCGAACTGAACCCTACCTTTTCGGGCTATGAACTAGTAGATTTCCATGGTGTTGCATTGCTGGAATTACCGCGGCCAAGACGACTTCTTTCCCCTTGCACTTGCTGCTCTGCTTTGCATGCATAATGGAACAATTCATCCAATGTATCATACCGGTGAAAATCAAGAATGTTCTGAATATGCTTGTTCAAACCTCCCAAGAAACGAGCCATCTTTGCATTGTATTCCTCCTCTACATTGGCTCATAACGTGCCAATTTGCAACTCTTGATAGTAATCCTCCACGGAATTACTTCCTTTCCTCAGTTGCTGTAACATGTTAAGCATATCACACTCAAAATAAGATGGAACAAATTTGAAACGCATTACCACCTTAAGCTCTTCCCAAGTGCGAGGTGCATCATTCTTTCGCTTAATCAAACTCCGCCAAATAGAAGCACAGTTAGTGAATTCACTTGTGGCGGCTCACACTCGTTGATTCTCCAAATACCCATGGCAACTAAACTTTTGATCAACTAGCATCTCCCAATCCAAGTATGTTTCTGGATTGTATTTACCATTAAAGGAAGGAGCAGTAAATTTAATCTTACCCAGAGCATCACCTCTTCTTTCTTCATTACGGCGTGGTACATTTCCTTCATTGCCTCCCATCTCTCTTCGATTACGTGCAAGGCGTTGACGATCATGATCTGGTTCACCTTCTTCATGATCAGTTGTATAGTTGTCATATACCTCTTCATCAGCAGCGTGCTGAAAAACAGCATGTAAATTTGCTCTTGGTTAGGGTGGGACGGCGGAAACATTGTTATTTGCTCCAATAAAACCCTGAAGGCCTTGCGACAATGGGTGTTGACGCGGAGGAGTCTGCTCAACTTGTTCAAGTCATCCTTCAATACCACCAATACGATTCTCCACGCCATCAAGACGGACAAGCACCTATTCAGTAAGCATCTGCTCGAAGGTTCCTGCGAATGCGTCCATCAAGGCTTGAGAATGCGGGGACAATGGTACTACTGGAGGTTGATCAACGACATCTTCATTGTCAGCAACACCATGATGTGAATGATTGGGAGAACTTCTAGACCCTGTCATTGTTAGTGAAGACAAGAAAACAAATTCCTACCAAGCTACTATTTATATATATGTGGTACCCTCGACTTCACAAATCTTACCAACCGAAACTCTTACCCTTCTCGAAGATTGCTCATGTGCTGCTGGTTCATGGTAACTGTCAAATGGAAGTCAGTAAAGCGATTGCAAGGTACTAGAACACGTGATCAATGGCAAATTTGTGGAGTTCTAGGCAGGGATAAAAATTTGTAGCAAAGGAGTAAGCAATCAGTAATTCCAGAAATTGCACAAATTGAATAATTGTTCGTAACTAGCTTTTAGCCTAAGTTGCTGATCAAACAAGGATGATATAGGCTATGGACAAGTGTATATGAGTTTACGCAAACAATGTGGTCAATATATGCAATTCTAGAACTTGAAGGATCAAAGATAGCTAGTTAAATTTCAGATCAACGCCCAACTGGACAGCAAACTGGTAATTGGTCCACAATTTTTTTATGGACTCTTTTTTTTGTCTATCCTCAATCTCTTTTTTTTTTCACTTTTGCCTTTTTGCGCCAACACCGAACTCACAATGATGGAATAGATAGGAAAAACACAAGCACAGGTGGATCCTGAAAAGTTAACAGTAGCTAGGGCAACTTGCAACACGTGCATATTTCAAAATACTGATCCAATCACTACAAAATTTTGCAGGAAGGTGGGTTTTTGAGTTAGGAAGTTAACAAAAGTGGTTCGGGTGGATTTGGATCTAAGGGTCAAACGATATATAATTTTTGGTGTTGACTGCGCAGAGGAAATTTCTGGCAAAAACAGGGCAGGAGCTATTTTTAGGTGGTGTATGGTTTTTGGGTGTGGGTATCAAGAACTCCCTTTTTTTTTTTTGGATTTTTGGCTTAACAAAGATAATGACCAATAACAAGACACGGCCAGTACGGACGGAAATTCAATGAAGCAAACTGAAATTAATAGATTGAAAGCAACAACAGTTTAGGAATTGAATATTTTTGTAGGGCTAATTTTTTGGACTTTAGGTAAACAAAAATTAACCAAACAAAACTAAGGGATAGATGAATTCCTACCGGCAACATAGGCTCTGATACCACCTGATATGCACATGCCTCGATTTAAGATGCATGCATGCAAGGTGGTCCCAATCTTCCGTCGTAGGAGAAATCTAATAACTTGAGTTGCGACATTAACGAAGTGGAGGCTAACCATGATCCAATCATGACCAGCAACCTCGTAATCACTACACCGCTCCTTGATTGGTTACCAACCGTGTCAAACACAATTGGCCTGTTCGCATAGAACGGCTTGAGCAAATCCAAGGGAAGACAACAGCGGAAGGATTTTCACTCAAAGATGACTCAATTGTTCAAGTGGATAGCAGCAACACTGAAACAAAAACAAATCAAGTCTACACGTAAAGGGGGCGCACAGGCCAACATATACTAATTCTTTTGCATGTTGTGGGCCAAGTCTCCTTGGATGCATCTGTTTCCTTTTTTGGTGCATAGAAATAGGAAGGTGCAGCATGGAAGCAAATTAAGTTGATCCTCTTTTCTCTCCTGGTTTTGGTGGTGTAGTTGGCATGCAAATATTCTCCCCCTGTCTCGGTTTGCATGCCATGCAAAAGTCCCATATATTCCTCACGCAGTAAAAATTATGGCTTGACTGAGTTTCCTTCCTTTCTCTCCAGCGGCATGCATGCACAGGCAGCAACCCATATTGGCGTGGGATTTGCTGGGATGCCATCTCCTTTTGTACTCCCTCTTGGTGTAGAGCCTAGGGAGATCAATTTCTGCTACTCTTCGTGGAACGGGCAGCCACAACGTCCTTGTTTTGCAAAGTAGTACCTTCACAAGTAAAAATAAGAAAACACTCTGAATTAGGCAGCATCATATTCTCATTAATAGTATAATTGACTTACGCTAAGAACGAGCTCACATGTTGACCTAGACGTCGTGTGTGTGCTCGAGTCATCTGACCTTTAATTTGATCTATATCATGAGCTTGAGGTAGTTTAACTAGAGTTTTCGACATCAAAGCAGTAGGCGAAGTGCTGGTGTCCTCATCACGGGGTTGGGGAAGAAGAGGGCTTTGGCGAATTCTTGTGGATATAAAGGGGAAATTAAATGGTGGAAAGTGGTCATCGAGCTCCAGAACATGCGGTGATGTAGGTGGCGATGCGGGGATCTTACCGAAGCGCTGGTGGCGTAATGATAGTGTTAGGCCGAAGTTGAGCTAGTGCTCTCTTCATGGTCTTTCTTAATGAAAAGGAGGGAGAAGAGGGGATGTGGCAGGAAGGGGCAGTGGAGAGGCTCTGTGTAGGACCGGAAAGGCGACTAGAGGGGGGGTGAATAGGAGCACCTAATCTTTTTCACTTTGAATGGATTCAACTCGCAAATCACTCCAATAGCTATGAGAGCTATGAAGATGAATGCTTAAGCACAGTGGAAGTCTTGTGTTGAACCCTCTCCTAACCCCCAAAGAGCAGCAGCAAAAACTGAAGAAGGTCTGCAGAAAATTCAGGAATCGGTACTACCACAGTGTAAAGAAAGGTAGTACCAAGACCGAGGTACTACCGCAGTAAATGAAAGGTACTACCAAGACCGAGGTACTACCACAGGCAAATGAAAGGTACTACCTCACAGAGGTACTACCACAGGCAAATGAAAGGTACTACTGCACTGAGGTACTACCGCAGGCAAATGAAAAGTACTACCGCAGGCAAATAAAAGGTACTACCGTAGGCAAATGAAAGGTACTACCGATTGTCCTGGAGTTTGTCCCGATAGCTGAAAAACCAAAACTAAAATTGGCACAACTTATGATCTACTCGGGCAAACTCGATGAAACTTGAAACACAGCTTCTCTAAGATATTAGGAACCTATTCCAATCAAAGATCGCAGAGATCCATGCCAAGGTTCCTTCCTTTTTCAGTTTGAGAGAAGTCTGCTCGAATCGTACAAAACCGAAAATCGAGATTCAAGAGATTTGGAACTTGCTCGTGGGTGGATGATCAACAATATGATCTCAGATATATACCCACTTGTCACAAGAAGCCAAAGCACAAAGAGAGCACAAGAGAAAACTCACAGATCTAAGAAAGCCCCAAAAACAAAGAAATAAACAATAAGAACACAAAGGATCGATCTTGAGCAACTGTTGGATTGATTGAGATAGATGGATGAATGTTGTTTACAGCCACTCCAATCTAGGAGGACAAAGCTCAACTCGTGAGCACTCACTCTCAATCCAAACCCTAGAACCTAGCTCTCCCCTCTTTTCTCCTCAAAACCCTAAACTAAAATAGGGCAGCACAAATGGGGTTGGCTCTGGCGGCTCTCCTCCAGCGGCAGCAGCAGCCCCAGCCAGCACACAACACCCCTATTTATATGGAGACTAAGCATATAGGGAATATTCCATTAGGGCACCCATTAAACCCTAACACACAATAGGTTAACACACGCACGCATCTCAAAGCGTCGTCTTCATCATCGATTGACCTAAGCCGCTTCACCATGCGCCGACCCGCGCCGCGGTTCAGCCAAAAGGTCACCAAGGTGGTATTTGGTGAAATTACCAAAATACCCCTTCTCGATCCTTCTCCAGAATCGAGTCCACAGATCGTGAAGCAATCCCATGCTTCGCCACGTGTAGGCTGATCAACGGCTCTATGTCGTCAAGTCTCTCCCGTCCGGATCCCACCAGCACCACTGAGCACTTGCAATGACTCCCGCGCCGCTTGATCCAACCAGTCGCACCGAACCGCCCGTTCGGTCATCCATGTCCATTCTGCGCCCCGCTTGAGTCCTTTGACCTCACCCGGCATCCTTGATCGTTCTGGACCTCAGCTCTCCAATCTTAGTCCCGATCCACCTCGCCGTTGACCGTCATAGACCTGCAAGCCACCTGCACAACAATAGACCAAGAAACCATTTCTGGGAACAAGTTCTTCACAACTTGACCCACGTTAGCCAAAACATGTATCATGCAACACATATGCACTGATGAACAGAACTTGACCTAACCCAAAATCAAATCTCCAGGATATTTGACGAACAGAACAATTCAATCCACAAGCAGTACTACCGCCACAAATCCACCGGTATTACCGCAACGCGGTCATACCGCTCAAGCAATCAGCGGTCGTATCGCCACCGGAGAAATCCAAAATCTCCAAAAACATCCTCTCGAAATTCCATATCGCACACACGCGTCATTCGCCATCGCGGTACTACCGCAACCAAAGCCGGTCGTACCGCTCCTCAAAAAAACTAGAGCTCCTCTGTTCCTCAAGAACACCTCCTCTAGAATTTTGCAACCGCCATGTCACAATCAGTGCTACCGAGTCGCGGTACTACCGCCTTTATCCATGCGGTACTATCGCTTCCACTTAAACGCCAAAAGCCTTAAACCAATGGGTCGTCTGATTTCAATGACGCCACAAGAAAACCAACGCGCCAAGGACTCATGTAGTTCCGCCACGATCTTGCGGTCATACCACTCTCCGTAGCACCATGATTCAAAGCCAGATTACCGATTTACTCGACACTTGTCAAAACTCTAGATTTCAACAAACTCTCAAAACAATTGCCAATTGTCTCATCACCTAAGATCATGAGCATGTCCACATGACATCCACAATGTCCTCATGACATCCACACTCTGGTCCAACATTTTATAGGCAAGCGGGGAGGGAAGGAGGGCCAGTGGCAATTGGGACGGGCGATGTTAGCGCGGCGTGGGAGCAGAAGCATGGAGTGACGGGGCAGGCGGGGAGAAGATGGGTCTGTGACATGCTGACACGGGCACATGTGAGAGGATGGGCGAGCTGACGCCACTGTGCTGCTCCAGTGGAGTAGGCACGAGGATGGGGGCGGCGAGGACGAGACTAGTTGGGGGGCAGTTGTGCTCTTTTCTGGCAAGGAGAGAAGAGAGGAAGGGAGAGAGAAGAGAGGGAGCACTGCTGGGCGAGGAGAAATGGCCAGGGCGCATGGGCCAGGCCGACTCAGCTGGATGGAAAAGAAAAGGAGAGAAACAAAAAGAGCAGGGGGAGGGGAAAGGAAAATAAAGAAGAGAAAAGAAAAGAGAATGGGAGGGGGTTCATGACTTAATTTTTTTTAGAGTATGCTCTCTCTTGATAATTTCATTTTAGAATTGCTTAGATGATTTACTCGCACACAATACTTCAGTTAGCTTTACTTTTACAGTTTTGGTTTTTAGGATTTCAGCTTTGCAACGCTTGCTAGACAGAGAATGCAATCACAACAGATTCTCAAAAAGGCAAGCAAACAAGACAACAACAGACAACACATAATTTTTTTTAAAAAAATCCCATATTTTTATCTTCAGGATTTTTTGGGGTGTTACAGACCTCCCCCCCCCCTCCTTAAAAAGAATCTCGACCCTGAGATTCAGATGGGTTATAAAACAACTGGGGATACTCGATCTTTAGCAGGTCTTCTCGCTCCCACATAGCTTCCCCCACCGTGTTGTTTGGTTTTCTTCCAATAAGAAGCTCATAAGAAGTCTTTTTAAGAAGGCGATAGAAATAAACACGATTTATGGCATGACAAGCGGTATTATTGGCTTTCGCCCCAAAATAATCGGAAGTATTGTACTCATCAAGCATTGTCCTATCCATTTCAATTAATGTTCGATTTTTCTTTCTACAACTCTATTTTGCTCCGGAGTGTAGATAGCAGAAAGTTCATGTTTTATTCCAAGATCATCATAAAAATCTTCAATTTTAGCATTTTTGAACTCGGAACCATTGTCACTTCAGATTTTCTTCAACATAAACTAAAATTCAGTTTGGGGTCTTTCTACAAAGCTTTTGAAAATACTGAAGGTTTCAGTTTTATCATGTAGAAAGAAAACTCAAGTATACCTTGAGTAATCATCCACAATCATAAGACAATAACTATTTCTTCCTATGCTCTTATAGATTGTTGGCCCAGACAAATTCATGTGCAAAAGCTCCAATGGTCTAGAAGTGGACATGATACTCTTGGATAAATGAGAACTTGCTACTTGCTTGCCGGTTTGATAAGCACTACATAGCTTATCTTTCTCAAATTTCATATCTTTGAAGCTCACAACCAAATCATGTTTTAAAAGCTTTTTGAGTTTAATCATGCCTACAAGAGCAAGTCTTCTATGCCAAAGCCAACCCAAAGATGTTTTTGCAATCAAACAAGTTTTGAGGTAAGAATCGCTTATGGAAAAATCCACCGAATAAAGATTGCTAAAATGAAAACCTTTGAAAACCAAAGAGTTATCTTTCTCATTTGAAATAGAAACACCTTCTTGAGGGAATGTGCAAATACAACCAAGATCACAAATTTGAGCCACCGAGAGTAAGTTGAAATTAAGAGATTCAACTAGAGATATATTAGAAAATGAAAGATCATTGTAAATAACGATTTTAACCAATCCAATTACCTTCCCTTTGCTATTGTCACCAAATGTGATCTTGTCATTGTTTCCATTTCTATTTCAAAAGTGGTGAACAACAGCTATCAAGCACCCAATATCTTCCACTGGTCTTGTAGTTCACCTACAACACAAAATTATTCGCTTGGTTACTTATTCCTTGAGTTCATTATTTTCAATAAAAAGAAGATGATTACTTTTTACACTCATGCAAGCAATATCATCAATTTTAGAGCTACATGGCATAGCAATCAAGTCATCACATGAGGTGGATATGCTTGTCTTAGATGAAATGCAAGATGCAACATTCAAGCAATATATGTTATCAATGATATCATAAGTAATGCCTACATCTACCTTAGATTTTGGTTGATCCTTGATAAGGAGAGTCTCATGATCTTCCTTTAGTTCCTCATAAGAGTCTTTGAGAGAGAAAAAATTCTTCAAAACTTTAACTTCTCTTTGCCAAGATATGCATTCAAGTCCTCTAACATATCCATAAGCCCATCATAAGTGGGCTCATCATTATTATCATTAGTTACCTTTTGTTCCCCATTTGCCATAAGACAATAGGGTGAAGAGAATAGTGATGGGGCCTCTTTGATAGCAACTTTGGCAAGTTCCCTCTTCCTTGAGGTCTCATCATCTTCGGAGTCGGAGTCGAAAAATTCCTCATCAAAATTCTATTATCCAATGTGAGCTTCACCTTTGCTATTCTTATGAAGCTTCTTCTTGCCATTATAGTCATCCTTCTTGAATGATTTGGACTTTTCATCCTTCTTGTTTGGGCAATAAGAGGCAATGTGGCCCTTCTCATCGCACTCATAACACCTAATGTTGGTGTAGCGCCTTTTACTTGAGGATTGATCTTTGTTGCCTTTGTCAAAGTTGACGCTTCGATTTGAGCGTCTCTTCATAAATCTACTCATTCTCCTTACAAGGAGAGTCATCTCTTCATCGGAGTCATAATCTTCACTTTCAATAATTTCATCACATGACTCCGCCTTTGCCTTAAAAGTGATATTCTTTTTCTTAGAGGCAACTTGCTCCAAGAGGTATTCCTTATCATTTTTGTGCAGCTCCTTAGTAATAAGATTACCCAAGAGGCCAGTAAGAGTCATTCTTGGCAAATCGAAAGAGTTTAGGAACAATGTCACCAATATCGCATACTTATCCGGTAGAGCCATAAGCATTTTTTTTTACAATATCAAGATCGGTTAGTGTTGAACCAAGACCGTTGGGTTCATTCACCAAGTTGTTCAACCTTGAGTACATCTCATTGATATTTTCATGTGGCAACATGATGAATGTCTCATATTTGATCTTAAGCATATGCAATTTGGCCTCCTTGACTGCGGATGTTCCCTCACGAATTTCAAAGAGAGTTTTTCAAATATCATGAGCCGTTTCAAGAGAACTCACTCTATTGAATTCATCCATGTTTAAGGTTCCATAAAGAGCATTCATTGCTTGAGCATTTAAGAGAGCATTCTGTTCATCTAAATCGGTAAGATGATTAGGATCGATGGGCATAACAAAACCCTCTCCTACAATTCTCCGTATGCTTGAGCTCATGGGCTTATGATAAACGGTCATACGGAACTTCCAATAAGCATAATTTGTGTCATCAAATTATGGTGTCTTACCAATGAAAAAAACCCTTACTAGCCATCCTTTTCTCTCTAGGCGGTAAAACCTAAATGGTGAGAGACTAAGCTCTGATACCACTTGTAGCATTAAGGATAACCAACTAGAGGGGGATGAATAGGCGGTTTTTAAAACTTTAGGCTAAAAACACATTTTTAGCGAGTAAAGCTATGAAATACAATTTCACAATTCAAAGCCTAAATAATCTAAGTCTTTCTAAGTGCACTACTCACTTTAGATTAAGATAAACAACCTAATCAAGGTACAATATAGCTATATAAATAAATGCACTGAGAGAAGAGTAAAAGAGATAAACCACAAAATGGAGACAAACGATGTTTTTTAGTGGTCTCAGAGACTTGCCGCTCTCTACTAATCCACGTTGAGGAAGCTTAAACGAATCAAGCCAACTCCACATGAGCACGCCCCTCGATCACTAGAGGTATCTCTTCTCCACTCCGGAAAGGTGAGTTCCAACCTTCACAATCACCCGGGTCTTCTCACCAGCTTCTTGAGAAGATCATCGAATCACCTTCTTCAAGCCATCTAGGAGGTGTCAACCTCCAAGAGTAATAAACCAACAACGCTTCGCTTGAAGATGCCCAAGTGCCACAAGAATCAAACCCAACTCAAAGCACTTGGAGAAACCTCTATAACCTTTGCAAGATAGAATTTTTACTCTCAAACAGTAGAAGAAGAAGCAACGGGCTCAAGAGTGTTTAATTGAGGTTCTAAAAAGTCCATTGCTACAGGGTGCGAGGTATTTATAGCCTCCACTCACTCACGAGCCGTTGGCACTCGCGACTGTGCAAAAACAGCAAGGTCGGTCAGACCGTAGCATAGGGCCAATCAGACTGGGCTACAGTATAACGGTAAACTCTGTGGTAATCATTATAGTAGAATATAACAGTTATGCCAGGTCCAGTTAGTCCACCCACACATGGTCCGGTCAGACTAGGTTCAAAATATTTCCAAAATGGAAAAGACTTGTGTAACATCCCAAAATTTGGTCTGTTTTTTAAGTTTTAAAAATAAAAATAACCATTTGAATTTTTCTGTTGAAGTTAAAGCTTAATATGGATTTTCTAAAATAAAAAACAATTTAATATGATTAATGCCAACATCAACTATTGTCAAAACTATTTTATTTGGATTCTATGTGCTTGGATATATTTTCTAGAATTTTTCCGAGTGCATTTGCTATTTTCTAATTGCAATTTGGATTTTTAGTATTTTATAAAAAGAAAAAGTTATTATAAATCCCAGAAAACCTTTGGGCTGAATCTCTTCTCCTTGGCCCACTTCTATTCTGAAGCCCAGCCCATTCCTATCCTTTTCAGCCCAATCCCACGCAGCTCGCTTCATCCTCTCTCCTCCCGCGCTCGCCTGCATTGGCCCCACCCATCAGTCGAACTGTGCCTTGCTACTCGATCTCACCTGAACCACAACCGCTGACTTTGGACCCCACTGGCCACGTCATCTTCGTCTCTGAGCTGAACTCATCCCTTCTGAGTTCTTCGCGTGTGTTGCTGCCGGATTCGATGCAGACTCCTCGCCCTTGACCCTATTTAAGGCCCCAAGGACCGTCGTTCCTCGCACCGCGAGCTGCGCCGCATCTTTTTCCCTAGCCACCCATGCTCAAGTCACCGCCTAGAACACTAATCGATGCCTTCGTCTTCAACACCAGCCGAAGGACTCCATCTTCACCGCTATCGCTCTAGTGCATCTCATCGCCCTTGGACACCACTATCGGGTTCACCTTGAGGTCCACATCTCGATGCCGCCATCATCTTTGCCGGAGAACCCCTCTAGCACCATCGTCATCAAGCCCAAGCCCTAGCTTCCGCACCGACCTCGCCGCTGGCCACTCCCGTTCATCTCCGGTCACCATGAGCATACCAACGAGTTCGCCGTCGTCTCCTCCACCCGACGCGCCTCACCGGATGCCTCATCATAGCCCATATTGCTGGAACCCTCGGGTCCCGAGCCTCGCCAGCGTCAAAGCTGACATGGCCAGCCACCTCCTCGCCACATCAACCCTTTTTGCCCTCATGTAGGCCACATGCCTACTGAGTCGGAGCCACATTAGCGCGGGTGCACCAACTTAGACCCCATCTAGATCCAAACCCTAGTGAACCTAGTCCACCGTGAGCCATCTCACTAACGTGTGGGTCCCACATGTCAATAGATTTTCAATTTCCTTTTTTTCAGCCAAAATCCCTTGCTGACATCAGCTAAGGAAATAAGTTATTTTTCCTTCAAAAAAATAATTCTAGTAAATCCATAAATTTTCATTTTCATTTTTTCATGGATTTCAATCTTCCAAAAGCAATATCTTCTTCATCCGAATCCGTTTGAACCCATTCAAATTTCTAAATTAATATAAATTCAAGCTATATTTATTTGATATTTCTATTTAATTTTTGGAGTTTGTTTTATCTCTATTTTGTATTTATTTGGTTTATTTTCCTTGTTTGCGAGTAGACGTTGTTTCTTCGGGGAATTTTGAGCAAGGAGGAGTACACCAAGATCAAGACCAGTCTCAAGATCTATTCTAAGACATGTCATGATCCTTTGATCATATTGAACTTATGATTTCAAAAGTATATTGTTTTATACAACTACATGATATCTTTATACAAATTACTTTGGGATTAGCTATCACCTGTTGCCATTACGCCTTCATTGATTAATTCAATGCCATAAATCTTTTGTCACCCTAGCATGGATAAAGCATGGATAATTTTAGTTGAACAAATTTGTATCACCAACATGGGTATCGTACAGATGCTTAGTTCAGCTTAGTTACGATGGGTTCATTATTACATGTGTCATAATGATTAATCTTGACTTAATAAAATATGGAACCGTGGTGGTTAACCACTGTTGATAAAATTTATGTACCATGATAGGGTATGCCATTGGTTTTGGTTAAACAAAATGATTTTCACTCGGGCGAGCAGTTGTGCAGTGAGGGTGTGGTTTAACACGTTGTGAGTTTGTGGTGGACTCGCCTGAGTAACTTGTCAAGGACTTAATCTTGTGTGCCATTGAACTGGGCCTATCGTACAGCCACATGCCTGATGGGACGGGCCTAACTTAGTAAGTTGTGGAGTTTTGACATTGACTACTCAGGTAGCATATGGGTGGAGATGTGTACCCTTTCTAAGGTCACATTTATGGGCGAGGTTTATCGTCTCCAGGTCCAATGGTGTGTGTCAAACCAATGGTGAGGTTGGGGTGACAGTATGCACAACAGGAGAGTCAATTGTCGAGATAAAATTTCTGAAAGGTTTTGTTATGATTGATGATCGCTACACTGGTTATATCTTGTGGGTAAAGTATACAACCTCTACAGAGTGTTAATTGATCTATTCGAATAGTCGCGTCCTCGGTTATGGACATGTACGGGGATTTCACACGAGAGATAGAGTTTCTTTATAAGAAGAGTTGGAGTGTGAATGAGAAGTTCACTTGATGAATATAATATTCATTTGGTGAATGGGTAATTCACTTGGTGGGTCGTCTTGGGAAGTGAATGGATAGTTCACTAGTTGTTTCAAAGAAATTGTTTACTTATTACAATCTATTTATTGTATTTATCGTTAATGTTGTTTTTTTGCAAAATAACCATATAGCTAACCTTTGTTCAAGCCTTGCATTAATACTATTTGCATACATTTCCCCATGACTTGCTGAGTGCTTTATGTACTCACGGCTTTGCACCATTGTTGCTCAGTTGAAGAATATCAAGCTGCTCAAGAGTTCTTCGCCCAGGAGTACCATGAAGGTTTTACGGATTAGGATGTGTTCTCCACTAGATTGCCTGTGGGCACGTTGATTGGTCATTTCAAGATTTTTGTTCCACTGCAAGAGTTTATTTGTTTCTTTAGCCCTGCGTGGCAAGTTAAGTAACGTTGATCATAAGGTTCGAATAAATAGATGGTATTTCATCACTGTTTCTTGTGTGAGCTAGCTACAGATCTGGGACTAGTTCATAATACACAGTGGGTTCCTGAATCGTATTTTTGGGTCCTGACAATTGCTATTGGAAAAAGCTGACAACATCGGTCAATCCGGGGTTTTGGTTTGACCGGTCAAAACACGACGGTTAGTCTGGCATGGAAAATTAAGTAGCAAGACCTAAAAACACCATTCTTTGGAAAAATCTGACTGCATCGATGACCCAGAAGTCCGGTCAGTCCAGCCCTCCAATAGCGGTTAGTCCGGATAGCAGAATAGAGAAGAGTTGAAGCCAAAAAGAGTCTCTGGAAAAAGCTGACCGCCCTACTTAGACCGGTGGTCCGGTCAGTCTGGGATTATACTTGTGGTTAGTCCAGCCAGCAGAAATGTGAAACAGGAGCTCTCTGGAAAAAGCTGACCACAAAGATGAACCTAGGGTCCGGTCAGTCCGGCCCTCCAACTACGGTTAGTCTGGCCAAGAAATAAAGAACATATAATTTGTGGCCGAAAGATCACTAAGAATTCCAAGATTCAACTAAGTGAGTTTGAGCATTGTGGCACACTTTGCTATCAAGCAACTAGCTATTGATCCCTCTTCATAGTACAGCTACCTATACTAGCAATTCGGTCTTTTATCCTTCACACTTCTAGACTGGTCAAATTACGAAAAGATCCTACTCGACTATATACCTTTGCCTTGAGCTAGACGATGTTGATATCCAATACTTGAGTACCTTTAGTGCTCTTTATCTTTATCCGAGGCTAAACAAGTTCGTTCACAATAGATGGTTGTCTTTAATTACCAAAACTCTAAAATGGGGCCTTGATTCTTCAGCAGTGGGCGTATGGAGGCAACACGTCTTAGCACACCACTTGTCCGGGCTATGGGCGTGCGGCCGAGATTGATGCCAGATGCGGGAAGCATGGAAATGCACACATGTCACCGAACGGCACGTCTATGCTACCATTTTTGGCAATACAACACGAGAGACGTTACTTCCGTTAAAAAATACGCACAACAGTGCCTTTTAGACCAAAAACTCCCACTTCCACTAGGGGTGATATACAATGGAACATTTGTTCCAAGCCACTTCATGCGCCTATATGTCCCACCTTAGCCTCTCTCCAGATCCAAGCATCATTGATGCGGCCCGTACCAGGTCATCCATAGTGTATTTGGAAGATGATAGAATCATCCCTAGTATTATGTCGGAAGGAAACCAAGCCTCCTCGTGAATGCCGTACGCAAAGTCTGCCAGTGCCCTTCATCCGCATGTGTTGCATTTCGTTGCTTTGCGGTGAGCGATCCTACAGCCTTCTTGTTATCGGTTGTTCGGTCATTCACTCGGCTCGGCCGGTAGCATGCCATGTCTACGCTGCGCTCGGGTTCGTCATGCCAGCTGCTTCAGCCAGTGTCTGTGTCTCAGTCCATCGTTGCGTCCGGTCCATACTGGTGTATCGTTGCGTCCACGCCTTTTCACTCGTGGATTCATGGCTGTTGTGCACCCTGCATTTCGCTGCCTCGAGTGTTCGCGTGGACCAGCCAGGACGAGCCTGCTGCGTCCTTTGCCTGAGGGTGCACCGCACGCAGGGCTACTGCCTCACTACATTTGGTCCATAGGTTCACAATACGGTTGTGGCTTTGCGTCATGGTTGTTGTGCCGTAGACATGCACCAGGCGGACGGAGCGAGGAGCCACCTCTGCCTAGAGATGCGTGCTGCACATCATCTATCTAATTTTCTCTCTGTTTTCCTCTCGAGACCTCTGCTTCGTTCTACATTTCTGCTTTTTCTTCCGCAATTCGTCCTCTTCCCCGTTTCTTGCTCCATTTGGTGGTGTATGCTGTGGCGGCAATGCACGATGCGTCTTTGCCTCATTGTCTGTCTGAGTAGCCTACACATTTAGCACGCCATACCGTGAGGTTCCAGCTTTCCTTTGCTAGTCCATCTAATTGTCTTGCGTTTTGCGCTACGTTTCGCCTTAGTTTAGGTTCGCATGTATGCTTTTCATTTGTGCGCCAGAACAGAGCTTCTGATTCTAACCGTATCTTGCAGGTTCCTTCACCTGGATGGATACTCGGATGGTACGGTTTCTCTGCTGTCTGGTGCAGAACGTTTGGTTCATAAGGTAATTTCCTTGGTGCCTATTCTTAGTTGTTTTCGGTTCTCACACGCTGTCCTTCGCGTTTGTTCTTTGGTCGCCATGCGTTTGCCTATAAGATTGCCCTAACAGAGAACACCTTTTTTGCCAGTCGGCACCATGGCTAGGTTCGATGAGTGCCGCTAGTGTGTTATTTGTTTGTGCTAATCGCTTTTAGGGTGCCGATACCGTTGCATTGACCAATTGCCCTCATGTTGTCAAATTTTCTGTACAGCGTAAACAAACGGGAATGTTCAGCAGCAGGTGTCATGCGAGCTTCCTAGATCATTCTATTCACGTCTCATTGGTGGTATGTATGTTTGTTCCGCTGGTATTGCCGGTTTTGCGTTTCGCGCCTGTCTCTGCGTTTTGCGTCCTCGTGCATGACTTGGTGAGGCATTCCTGATGCTAGGTTTGCTCCGAATATGATGCTTCTTTCTGGTGTCTCCTCATGCATGCCTTGGTGAGCCATTCCTGATGATGTGTGTGCCGACTGATGCTTTTGTTGAGGAACCATCACTGGCGAGTCCAGTCCGAGCGATTACCTCGTAGACAAACTCAGAATCGCAAGAACAATGTAGGAACACAAGAACATATTAGTAGATTGAACACAGAGATATAGGAGGCTTCTTGCTTCTCTTTATTCCTTCATCAATCGATCAATCTTTTACAATGAATAACACTCCCTATTTACAGGCTAGAAACCCTGTTAGAGTTTGGGATAGGGAGCCCATACATAGACCGGCTTCTGGGCCAAGCCCATAGTTTCCCAACACTCCCCCTTGGGCACCCATCCTCACATGTTCATGCCTCGTCAAAACTCCATAAAACCCAGTGAGAAAATTTTGGAGAAAGAGCACACGATACAAGTTCTGTTGTGTTGTACGAATTGCCTTATTAAAAACCTTAGCCGAGAAATTTCAGGAAAACTCATCAAGGGAAAAAGAGTACAATCCACCCAATTTCATTTAATCTCTAGGATTTACTCTTTGGTACTCGATCTTCGTAATGAAGTTTCAATAATGAGTTCGTGAAGATTCTCCCCCTGAATTCTGCTCTTCTCTAAGTCTCGTCATTCCAATTCCACGTATGCACATTTCAAAGCTAGATGCTGGAAGTGACTTAGCGAATAAATCTACAAGATTTTCACATGACTTAGTATGCAGTACTTTAATTCCGTTCGTCTTTTGTAATTCATAAGCATAGAAGAACTTGGGGTTCATATGCTTTGTGAGATGACTCTTCACATAACCCATCTGCACTTGTGCAACACAAGTTGCATTATCTTCATAGATAATAGTGGGGGTTTACGCGGTATTCAATCCACACGACTGCTGGATGTGGTGAATCATCCACCGAAACCAAGCACATTATTGTGAGGCCTCGTATAGTGCTATTATTTCTGAGTGGTAAGTCGATACAAGACTCTGCTTAGATGATTTCTATAATTGCAGTTCCACCACATAGGAGTTCATAGCCTGTTTGTGATTTGGCTGTATACAGGTCCGACAGGTTCCTAGCATCTGCATAGTCATTCATAGTTAGGTCTTGGTTCTTTCTGTAGAACAGACCAAGTTCTTTGCTTCCTTGGAGGTATCGAAAGATGTCCTTTATTCCCTGCCAATACCTTTGGTAGGTTCTGTACTATACCTTACTAGTAGGTTCACGACAAATACAATGTCTGATCTAGTATAGTTTGCTAAATACATGAGTGCTCCTATTGCACTTAAATGTGGGAATTTTGGTCCCAAGACTTCCTTCCCCTCTTTAGGTCTGTATGGATCCTTGTCTTGCTACAAGAACCTTCCGACCATTGGTACTTTCTAAGTGTAGGTTGACTGATACATTAAAATCCCTTCAGAAGCATGCTCAAGCTGTAAGCCTAGGCAATATTTGGTTTTACCCAAATCTTTTATTTCGAACTCCGACTCCAGGTAAGAGCTTGCTTTCTTAATACCTTCCATGGTTCCAATGATATTCAGATCATCTTGATACACTGAGAGTATACAAAATCCATCCTGGGATCATTGTATAAATACATAGGGATTATTCTCATTGTCTGTGTAGTCTTTCTTGCATATAAAGTCGCTTCAAGCGATTATACCACATCCTGCCTAATTGCTTAAGTCCGTACAGTGACTTTCTGATTTTCACACGGTAAAAATTTCTATTTGCTCTATCTTGGTTCGGGACAGGGATACATTCAAGTATCTTCATATAAATGTCCAAATCCAAATTTCCATAAACATATGCAGTTAGCACATCCATCAATTTCATTTTTGAATTCAAGTTCACTGCCATTGAGATTAAATATCTAAAGGATAGTTCCGCCCATGACTGAGGAATAGGTTTATTTATAATCATCTCCTGGACATTGAGCGAAACCTTGTGCAACGAGCATTGCTTATTTTCATTTCTCTTTCGAACAAATACCAACTTATGCCCTACGGGGTCACATATGGAGGCGTACGGCTTACAGGCCCAAACACCTTTCTTTTATTCAGAGATAATAATTCAGTTTCTATTGTCTTATTCTTCCAATCTTCCCAATTTGATCTTTTCTTACATTCAACGAGTGATGCAGGCTCTGGATCAAGATCGATGATTGTGACAATTTTCTTTGCAAATAAATGTCGACATTGGTTGTTGTCTTATTCATAGATTCTCCCGTTGTCACATGGTTTATAGCTATTTCTTCATGGGGTGATTCTTCTAATGCTTCTACTTGCTCACCGCTACTTCCAATTATAGGGGCAAGTCCCTTTAGTTTTCCAGCTCCGATGTGTGCGCACACATCCATGCTGGTATCTCCCTTCATGGGGATGTTCAATTCTGGTATGCCTTTTCAAAAGGTGCCATACTAGTGCCAGGTCTCAACTAGCTCCCCTTCTAGTTCTGGGGAACTTCGGTAATTGGTTGTGTTAAGTCATTCTTATCCTTTTTCACCAGACGTCCCTGGTTACTTCAGATTCGAAGGGCTGGAGTTCTCATCCTTTCGGAGGCCTTAGGATAGGATTAGGGATACCTTCATCAGTATTTCAACCCTCTCCAATGCATTGTGTACAGACACATGTGACTTGGTCACGCTCTTCAAATCACTAAAGTGGTCAGGCAATTGATTCGCTAATGCTTGCAAATCAATTATCTTCTAGACTTCAATTGTTTTCTAGATTTCAATTATCTTCTGGACTTCTCTATTTACTTCACTAGTGCGCGGGTCATGTGCATGGATTTCAATTATCTTCTGGACTTCACTATCTCCCGATATTTTTATCAAGGTGTTGATTTCCTATCCCCTAATGACAGGAAACTAACCTCATCTAATATACTATCAACGAATCGAGCAGTATGCAAATACCTGATTATGGATGTTGTCTCATAACCAGCGTATATCCCAAACTTTCAGAGAAAGCCCATTGCAGTTCGTTGTGGTGGTGGTATAGGTATATAAACCTTGCAACCAAATCTTCAAAGATGAGAAATTTTCGGTGCTGACCCTTGCGTTAGTTGCATAGGTGAATGAATGTTATATGCCAACAGTCTAAAATTGATGAGAGTTGCTACAAGCAGGACTATGTGTCCCCAACATGCAGTTGGTAAATTACAATTCTTCAAAGGTGGGCGGGCAATAAATTTAATCCTTTTAATTAATGCCTCTGCTAGTCAATTCTGGATGTGGACATGTGGTACGGAATGCTCAACTTTAATTCTCATTGCCATACAATAATCATCAAATGCCTTTGAAGTAAATTCTATGACGTTTTCCATTCTGGTGGACTTTACATGATGATTAGGGAAATTGTTCTTAATTTTAATTATCTGCGAGATTAGCTCTGCAAAAGCGTAGTTTCTCGTAGACAATAAATATACGTGCGACCATTTCAAGAAAGCATCGATGAGCACCATAAAGTACCTAAATGGCCTTGACAGAGACTGTATAGGACCACAAATGTATCCCTGGATTCAGTCCAAGAATGTAGGGATTTCATTCTTCACTTTCAGAGCAAAAGGTCTAGTAATTAATTTTCCGGTGGCACATGCAGGACACACAAAATCTTTCTGATTAGGGAAATTCTTTACATTGACGTTATGTCCCCATGAATTGTTAATTATATTTTTCATCATCCTAAGGCATGGGTGACATTATCTATCATGCCAGAGATAGAAAAGGTTCAAAGCTTCTAAATACAGTTTTCAGGGCAGTATAGGCTGCAGATGCCATAATATTAGTATAGCCCAGTTTCAAATAAAGGAAGTCATTCTAATACCATTTTTCTACTTTCTTCATGCTTTGTAATGAGCAGGTATTCCTTACCATACTCTTCTTTAGTCTCTACGTGGAAACTGTTAGCGCGAATATCCTTGAGAGTTCTAGTCGATTCTACGTACAAACGGCTTCTTTAATGACCAAAGTTGTGCACATCGGGAGTATAATTGTAGCCCTTCCTAAGCCTATTATACAAGTATCGTTGTCTGCGATTGTTGTAGGACTACCAGCATTCTTACTGATCGACTGAAAGATTTTTGTCTCTCTCAAGATGGTATTCGTTGTGCTGCTATCATGCTAAGCACACTTCCTCCATAGGGTGCCACACGTGTTCTAATATAATGTACTTTACTAATATGCAGCAGAAAGCAAGCAACACATAAATAAAATACTTCAGATATCATAACATAACTTGCTATTATAAATATGGGAATAAGTCTTGCAGGACTCATCATAAGAATTTAATGCTTTGCTCTCCTAGAGCTTACAACCATTATTCAAAGAATAAAATAATTCAATGTTCCATCACAACCACAAACTGCAAGTAGCTATAAAAATATCTAAGGGCAATGCATGTACTAGATCCAATCAGTGAAGTATTCAGAAACTTCTGCCTCAATCTGCTCCATGGCGATCTTCTCCTCTTAGGCAACTACGACTGCGGCCGCCGCAATGTCCAAAGGAGGGGTGATGGGGGCTGCTACTAGGCTATCCACATTCAAAAGTGCAACTAATGGATGTGAATCCTTCGTGTCTGCAATGGTGAGGTGTGCCTCATGCTGTCCTTTACCCTTCTTCTTAGACTGGAAAGCATCAATAACGTGCGACCCACGTCCTTACCCTTCTTTCCCCTCTCCTACATGAGAGGTTTCATCACCTTGTAGTTGCTAGCAATGGCTTCATGGCTAACATTGCTACTAGGTGGCTGTGAGATGTAGTTCTTCCATAGAACATCATCTTGAGCTTTCGCAACTTGCATGGTGTCAATTAATGCGGCATACTCCTTGTAGTCGTCTTGACGATAGTTGCGTGCGGATTACACCACATTCGGGTGAAAGGTAGAGAGAGTTTTCTCAATCTTCTTCTTATATCACAGAGTTGAAGACTTGTACAAATTTTGTATAAATTCTAGCCATGCTGGGTCAGTTCTTCGAACTACTGGTTCGTGATGCAAGTCAGTTCCATATTCATGCAAAGAGTCCATAAGATTACTACTAGTAATTTATATAAAATGGTTGCAAAATTCTCATAATGCTCTTCGAACTTTCGAGATTTTTCAAGATTTACTGCTATTTTCAGTGATTAAAAGTAATATAAACAATCACAGATAATCAAAATAGTAAATACAATACATAAATTGCATAGAAATAATAATAACAAATTTAAACATGCTTCAAAAGTTCAAAATATGCAAGAAATTAAATTCTCGAGCCCCTTTTCTATTGGAAAAAGAACTTTCGGTGAATTCTACAATTATTGGGTGTTAAACTGCTAATTTTCTGTTCTGAGAAAATTATCCGCGCAATTTTCATAATTTCAAAGGGGTTTTCTGCCAAATTTTCTTATCCGCGAAACTTCCTCGTGATTTTCAAAATCCTGAGGGTTTAATTGTAAATGTTTGGGATTTTCCACTGCCCCTTCTTTTTTCAGTTTTCCACCCAGTCGGCCCTATTCTTTCTTTGTTTTGGGCCTTCTTTCATTGGCCCATACAGGCCCATTCAAGGCCGATCAAAAGGATGTGCACAGGGGTAGGGGAAACCCTACCCCGGTTCCTAGTGGCGGCGGCGCCTTTTCGCGAGGAGGTGGCCATGGCAACCCGGTGGCGATCTGCAGGCTCGATGGGCGTAATGGTACATAGTGGAGACGATCTTCTGGTGGTCGACTCGGCGACGCGCTCTAAGAGAAGCGGCGGCAATGGTGGTGGGCTCACGGCGAAGCGGGCAACGGCGTTCAACCTTTAAAGCACAACGGCGCAGGGGTTTAGCGGTGAAGGCGGCGCCCGTGCGGTGGCGCTTGGGACCGGCGGTGGTGCGACGACCGCGATGTGGCGGCGGCGCGCGGAGTGCCCTATGTGGGGCGGGGCGGTGGCTTGCGCGCATGTGGCGGCCGGTGAACGCAGCAGTCGCGACCTTCCGGCATGCGACGTGGGGCGGCGCGCGTGGCTTGGGCGGCGGCGGCTTCAGCGTGGCACAGCAGGTCCCCATGCGGGAGGTGGTGCCGACGGCTTCAAGCGCCTGCAGACGGCCCATGCGGGATGGCGGCTTCATGGCGCGGCGACCGTGGCATTCGTGCGGGTGGTGGTCTTTAAAGCACGGCGGCTTCATGGGCGCCGCGGTGGTGACAACGGCCGTGGGGCATAGGCGCGCGTCGCGATGGTGACGATCTTTGGGCCGTCTGGCCGGGCGCGGACGCAACACGGATGCAAAGACGAGGGCGATGGATCTGAGGGCGGCGGATGCAACCGACGGCGAAATGGGGCGACGGGCGGTGGCTTCAAGCATGGCGAGGGCGCGGAAGCGGCCGTGAAGGAAGGCCGCCAGTGGCTCGGTGGCAACAAGCGGCTCGAGCTAGCCATGGTGGGCGCGACTGACTCGAGCCGGCCGTGGGTGGCGACGGTGGTTGCACAACCGGGCGGCGTCGCCGACGATGCATGCAAAGACATGTGATTCCTGATTTGTTTTGTATTGTTCACCCAAAAAATATTGTTCATCCAGATTACTGTTCATGCTATTATCGTTCATACAATTATCGATCAGCTTGGCTAGCGACTTCAAGTCGGCTTACGGTAGTTTAGAACGAATTTGCAATTTCTAATTTATGGTACAATCAACATCCACCTTTCCATGGAATCTATCGAACGGCATTGTGCCGGCGACTTCCAGTCGGCTTGCGGTAGATTAGGGTAGATTTGCACTATAGGATACAATCTAGAGAGCCAAATTTGCATAATTGAAAGCAATCTAGAAAAAACGATTCGATCTACAAGTGTCGTTCTTCGACGGTTACCTTTCGATCCGAGGAGAGTCGATCATGTTGATAACGTGTTGAGGAACCATCGCTGGCGAGTCTAGTCCGAGCGATTACCTCATAGACAAACTCAGAATCATAAGAACAATGCAAGAACGCAAGAACAGAATAGTAGATTGAACATAGAGATATAAGGGGCTTCTTGCTTCTCTTTATTCCTTCATCAATCGATCAATCTTGTACTATGAATAGCACCCTCTATTTATAGGCTAGAGACCCTACTAGGGTTTGGGATGGGGAGCCCATACTACATAGGCCAGCTTCTGGGCCAAGCCCATAGTTTCCTAACAGTTTTCGCTCCTTTTCGTTTACATGCTATTTCGGTCGTGTCCTCATACGGAAACAAACAAATTCTATAGATGACATCATGGCTAGGTTGGCCTGTTGTTTACTTCATGTTCTCCTACGGAAACTGTCTTTTTTTTGTTGGGCCACGTTGTGGTTGGGTTCGATGCATATCATTTCCACGTTCCGTGTTAGTGTTTTACGAGTTTTTCCGTGCAGGTCTTTTTTTATCTACATACGTTTCTGAGGGCTACTACATCGTCATCCTATGGAAAACAAAGCATTTTGTACACATTTATCATGCCTGGTTTCCATGCCTAATGATTGTGGATACCTTCGTGTTGATTTACGCATTACGGTTTTGCTCCACTTTTTATGTTTTGTTAGCGTCGTCCAACGGAAAAAAAGGTCTTAGGCATGGCAGCATGTCTAGGTTTAACGTAGCCCTCTTGGTTATGCAATCCTGTTATTTTATGCCCTTGTGCTAATTGGTTTCAGGGTGCCGATACGGTTGCACTGACCACTTGGCCTCATGTTTGCAGATTTCCTGTCCAGCATATACAGGTGGGATCTGTTCAGGCAGAGGCATAGTGCGTGGTCCGTAGATCGTTCGATTCATGTCTCGTTAAAGGTGTGTGTGTTTGTCTCGTTGGTATTGACAGTTTTACATTACCCGTTTACGACTGTGTTTACGTTCTTCCCCCCGAATGTGAGCTTTGTTTTTTGGGGTTCCTCATGCATGCCTTGGCGAGGCATTCTTAATGCTATGCTTGCTCCAAATATGATGTTTTGTTTTTTTGGGGTCCTATTTGTTGTGCGCCGACTATTTCTTACATGTGATTGGCCTGTCTGCGTGTGATAGACTGTTCCAGTCTTGTTGCGTTCTTGGTTACATTTTTGTGCTTATTATGCTTTTGCATTCAGTACACGTACATTGCATAAGACTATGGGTTGCCTTCATAGTCTTTAACTATGTTTAAAGTTACATAGTCTTGTTTGGTTCGCCCTGACATGTCCATACAATGTGTTGCCTCAAAGTATACTGACTATCAACTGCTAGGAAAAGAGAAATCGTACCCTCACATATCATGCTTGGATGCTTTTTCTCTGTTTGGCCTGTGCTTGTTCTAGACTCTTGCTTATCTTTGCCTCACAAGCACAACTCCTCCCAAATACAGTGGTACTTCCTTACTAGACTGTTTTCAGCTTCATTGCTCCAGATGTTTGTCTTCGCTTACACCAGCCATCCTGCGATACCGGTAGATGTCGTTCGAAGTCCAGCCATTGGTGTGTTCCATTTTGGTTATAGGTCTGCATATTCATCCATTTGTTGTTATCATTTCACGCTTGCTGCTTATGGTTTTACCACTATTTTCAGCACCGAATATGATTTTTGGCATTTCTATACTCGTGCGTGTCTAACTGATATGTTCCTGATGTTTTGTCTGATTTTTCCCTTTCAAGTATATGCCCGGCTCTTTCTCCTAAATGGTTAACTTGTTTGCATTTTCAATACTCCTACGTGCTTGCTTGTTGTTCTTTGTTGCCTTATGTTGGTTTACTATTCTTATACATACTTGTTTGTCGTCTTTTGCCGGCATTACACTAGGCGCTTGTATTAAATTTTATGACCTTTTACTCCTTTCCTGTTTGCTCTTTTAGTACAGCCGTTTCAAACTGCCGAGAGGTCATCGTCGCATCGCAGTGTCTGGTGCGTCGATCTGCGAGGAAACTCCTCTACTGCTTTGCTTCAACTAATATGCGTTCGCTGACTTATTTAAACTCCTTTTTTCACTCTTCCTATCTTACCTACAACGCTTCCAGTAGACGACCTTGCAACAACCTCTATTTCACCTTGCCCGCCTTCACCTACATTACATCTAGGTAGGCCTATTTGGTTCCGTCTTTCATGTCCATACAAGTGTTAACTCAAAGTGTCTTGCCTTTACAGTACTCAGAAACATCTGCTCATACCCTCATATGCCGTATTTGGCTGGTTTGCTTTCTCTTTGAAATACAACTGTGCCGGAGTCTGGTTTACCTTTGCCTTCAACCAAGCTAATAGAATTGTTCTGTTGCCATGCCTTTCTCTATCATTTGCCTCTCAAGCTTCATTGCCAGTTCAAGCCCATCTCATTCACCATGGAAGCACAGCACCTCCCAGTCACAGTAATGTCTCCTTGTTATACTGTTTTTGTATTGCCTACTTCATATGTCTATCGCTCCATGAAACGTCTGGGGTACGACGAATTTCTACTGTAGAAGACCACTTCTGTCCGTTGGTCCATCCTGAGATCGCACGGGAAAATCGTAGGAGACGGATTTTATTAAACAAACGTCGTTTACTTGCTACCTCAGGTTATATCATGTGCTCCTTCTTTGTCGGTGCCTTGCTACAACTGTTTTCCCATGAGATTCCTGTTCATTCTAGACTTGTCTTTGCCTACTGTTTCTTCCTGACTTCGGGTTTCTGTGATTATTTACATAGATCCCATACCATGTGCTCCATATATAGCCCCTGTATTCACTTTGCCAAGCGAATATATCCAGATGCTTCAAGGTCAGCTCGTCTTACCTATTTGATTCATTGCCAATTTCCATGTTTCCCTGACAAATCGATACATCATATCCTTTTCTTGTCTCTGATGTCCTTTCCAAATGTCGGTCCTTGCAGCCACATATTCAGACTGCTCTTATTACGGTGCACCAGACTACACTTGCAGTCATTGTTCTGCTTTTTTCTAGTACCAAGAAAGAGTACGCGGCGAGAGCGCTTTCACTCAAAGACGTATTGCCTTGTAGGGGTGGTCGGATATCCCTACCGCCTAACAGACCATGGCCGTCACCCTTAAAGGGTCTAATTTCCTTCAGTGGTGGTCCTGCATCAAACCATTTCATGCGCTTAATCAGAGATTACAATGCTCTATTTGTGTTCACTTTGCTTGGAGTTCATGTGGACAGGAGTATTAATACTAGTACTGGGTCGTATGTTTTCCGCATAAACGGTGTTGTTCAACATCGTATTGGGTCACTACTGCCAGCTGATGGAA
Organism: Phyllostachys edulis; assembly: GCA_036346405.1. Taxonomy (NCBI): domain Eukaryota; kingdom Viridiplantae; phylum Streptophyta; class Magnoliopsida; order Poales; family Poaceae; genus Phyllostachys; species Phyllostachys edulis. Next base: position 12,047,252 of record CM070547.1, on the reverse strand, counting down.
ATCATCCCAAATATGCTCAAGTCTATATATACGACATGCGGAATGAGGTCTTCAATAGGCTCGCTATTTTCAAAAGGGATGGGGGCCATTGTGAACAACCGGATCCTTCTATTGTCGAGGCTTTGATTTCTATGTTGGACACTTACAATCCATTGGTTCGACAGTTTAGGATGGCTCGCGATCGACTTTTTTCTCCGAATGCTCCTGAAATTTACGTACAACTTATTGGTTCGAACCCATCACATTCCAACCGCCACACTCTTCCATCTTCTCCTAAGTTAGCTGCCTTGATTGTTGGAGACTTCCCTACTGATGTCTCCGCATTTGACGTTGTGGTACAGACACAGGTAGGTGAATTCAAGAATATATCACCCCTTCACCCAACCCTGATGTCTTTACAATATCCTCTTCTATTCCCGTACGGTGACAAGGGTTTTCATTTGGGCATCAAGTTTGTCGAATCTGATGAACTTTGAGTTACAGTTCGTGAAGATGTCTCCATGCTTGAGTTCTATTGTACTACTTTCACTATCGTATGTATGAGCCTAATCCTTTCACTTGCTCTGGGAGGTTGTCGGACCAGCTTATTGTTAATTCCTTCTCTTGTGTAGAGGGAAACCGAATTTCGTTCCATACTTTTAATCAAGATAAGCTTCGAACTGACACATACCAGGGCATAACATACGCTATTACGCGTGGAGCCGAAACTGGAAAAGATGTTGGCATCAAAATGATACTACCTGCTAGTTTCACTAGTAGTAGAAGATATATGATACAGAATTACCATGACTCAATGGCTTTATGCCGCGCATACGGTGCTCCTGATCTATTCAGTACATTCACCTGTAATCCAAAATGGCCAAAGATATTTGAGGCATTACGTCCTAAGCCTGGCCAATGCTCTTCTGATAGATTAGATGTCATAGCCCGTGTCTACCACAAGAAATTACAAGAGTATCTAGCGAACATCAAAGATGGAACTACTTACGGCCCCATCCGTGCAGGTGACTTACATTTGGTTACGTATGCATCCATTATTATTATTTTTTGTTAGATTTACTGATCTCTTCTTCGTTTACGTCTTTGTTAGTGATATATACAACAGAGTTTTAAAAAGAGGTCTTCCTCATGTGCATGTGCTTAAATGGTTGAAAGATCGAGGGGATTGCCCTACACCTGCTTTCATTGATAGCCTTATCTCATTTGAGATACCAAATGTTCTTACTGATCCACTTGGCTATGCACTTGTGGAGGAATTCATGATGCATGGGCCTTGTGGTGATAGAAATCCCAAATGCCCTTGCATGAAAAAAGGCAAGTGTTCTAAGTGGTATCCAAAGCAGTTCCAAGATGAAATAGCTATAGATGAAGATGGATTCCCGTTGTATCGCCATTGTGATGATGGTAGATTCATCATCAAGCACAGTGTTAGGCTTGATAATAGATGGGTCGTCCCCTATAACATGGCGATGGTAAAGAAATACCAGGCACATCTTAATGTCGAGTGGTGCAACAAAACAAATTTCATGAAGTATCTTTTCAAATATGTGATGAAGGGTCATGATTGTGCCTCTATGTCATTCCGCGCTGCTGAAAGCTCACAATCTGCATCAAACCATGGCCAGCCTACTCCTGTTGATGAAATTGCCGAATATGTCAAGTCACGCTATTTATCGACCTATGAAGCAAGCTAGCGATTGTTTGTTTTTGAGATCCATGCTCGGACACCTTCTATTGAACGCCTGGATGTTCATCTTCCTAACATGACCAGGGTTTCGTTCACAGAACACTCTAAATTGAGCAATGTTCTTGATGATCCTGACGCAACCAAAAGCACTCTGACTGAATGGTTCGTGGCAAACCAAAGACATATAGCCGCAAGAGACACTACCCACTGCGACTTCCCAGTGAAATGGACATGGAACTCTAACCGTAAGATATGGTCAAGCCGAAAGAAAGGCACAAAAATTGGAAGGATGATGCATGTTCACCCAAGCACCGGTGAGCTTTTCTATCCGAGGATGCTACTCATGACTGTACGAGGTGCGCTTGGTTACAATGACCTTAGAACATACGAAGGTATCATCTACGACACTTTTCGCCAGGCGTGTCAAGCACGCGGCCTCGTAGGTGATGATACAGAATGGTTATCTCTTTTCGATGAGGCTATCATGGGCAACAGTTTCACAACTTTGTAACCTTTTCATGGCTGTCATCCAATACAGTGACATAGGCAATGTATGTTTATTGTTTGATAAATATTGGAGGCCCATGTCTGATGATATTGCATACATGATACGCCGCTCACTACAGGTCCATTCCTGTAGGGTGCCTGATCATACGTTGCAAGTACAGTTATTGAAATAACTAACAACTCTTTTCTCTGATAATGGACTCACTTTGTCGTCGTACGACCTGTTATGAGAGTAGTCTGGGTAACAGACTTGTCACTGAGGAACTATGTTATGATAGGGTACAGTTACAGAACCAATCACTTTCTATGTATGGCAGCCTAAATAATGAACAATGTCTTATTTATGATAAGATCATGTATTCAGTTACATATGGTACGCCATGCTTCTATTTTGTGTCTGGTCATGGTGGTACAGGGATAACTTTCCTCTGGAATTCTATCATTTCAAGGATAAGATTAGAAGGAAAGATAGTCCTTGTAGTTTCTTCATCAGGAGTAGCTGCTTTATTACTTCCAAGTGGTCGAACAACTCACTCCAGGTTTTGAATCCCATTAGATATAGATGATCGAAGTATGTGTAGTATTCGTCATGGTACTAAGTTAGGAGAACTTATCAGCAAAGCTTCCTTGATTTTATGGGATGAAGCACCGATGTCACACAGACGATGTTTCGAGGCACTGGATCGTACCCTTAGGGAATTCTATCCCTAGACAATGCCTTAAACACAAACATCCCCTTTGGTGGCAAGCCCGTGGCCCTAGGCGGTGATTTTAGACAGGTACTACCGGTGATTCAAGGAGGTTCATGTGCTAACACTGTTGCGGCATGCCTTATAAAATATCTGCTTTGGAAACATGTTCAAATCCTCCACCTCTCTATCAACATGTGTCTTACCATTACATCTATGCATCCTGACAAACAAGCATCCTTGTCAGAATTTGCTCAATGGATCCTCGATGTAGGTGAAGCCCGTTTGCCTATGTACAAAAAAAACAGTGAAACAAAACCTTCTTGGATACAAATCCCTCCGGAACTACTTCTTAGGCCATCTGATGATAATATTTCTACCATTATCGAGGTTGTTTACATTGACTTTGCTGCGTGCTACAGCTCAATCCCTTACCTTTCAGCCCATGCTATCGTGTCGCTGCTCAATAGTACTGTTGACAAGATAAATGCCTTGGTGCTTCTGAGAGTGCCGTTAGCTGCTAAGGAATATCTTAGCTATGATGCAGTTAGCGACATGGCTGACCAAACATCTAATGTAGAACTCATATATCCAGCTGAATTCCTTAATTCTATTAGCATCAATAATTTCCCTGAACATAACCTCATGCTTAAACTTAATGTACCTATTGTGCTTCTCAGAAACATTAACCAATCAATGGGTCTATGCAATGGCACATGCCTTTTGATAAACAGGTTAGGGGACCATGTGCTTGAAGCTAAGGTTATGACAGGAATGCACGTTAATGAAACAGTCTGCATACCAACGATTGCGCTTCATTCTAAGAGTCCAAGATGGCCGTTCACACTAATGCGTCGCCAATTCCTAGTTAGATTATGTTATGCCATGACTATAAATAAATGCCAAGGCTAGACTCTATCGCAGATTGGTGTGTATTTGAAGAATCCTGTATTCATACATGGTTAGCTATACGTCGCCATATCAAGAGTAACATCAAAACAAGGTCTCACTATATTGATCGAGAACAAAGATGGATTGGCTGGATCAGACACAAGAAATGTTGTGTACGATGATATCCTAAAATATCTGTGTCGAACCCGGGAGCGAAGGATCCCGAATTCTCTGTGTTCATACACTAGTCCAGGATTTCTAGTGTACACAGTTAAACAAAAGTGATAATCAAAACATATCACGCATTTTACTAATAATTATTCGAGTTTATTACAATCGGCCTGAGGCCAAATAAAGTGAAACACAAATGAAATAAAATAGTAGTAGTAGACCCAACGATTCGCCACGAGCAATAAATGCGAGGAAGCGTGGCCTAAGCATCGATGTCCTCACCGTCTTGATAGAAGTCTTCTCTGAATAAAGATTATTCAAAGAAGAGTAAGCACTACCACTTGTGCTTGCAAGTTACACCGTAAAATGTGATTGAATGCATGCATAAAGTGAGCAAAAGGTAATGGCGGGGTTTATTTGCGTAAGACAAACATTTTCAGGTTTAAATACTCTTAGTAATTTCCAAGGCCATTTTAGAATTTAAGAAGATCAAAATCATGTTTCAATTTCTCAATGTCAAGTGTAGGATGAACCTCCATACACAAATGGTGAAGGACTACCCCCCTTACACCAGGCTTCTGCCCAATCCCCTTTTCATAAACCAGGTGACAAGTCTTTTAAACAAAACCAGAGACTAACTTTGAGTGGCTTCATTAAGCATGTCCATGACCGTGGACACGGCTATTCAATAGATTAATACTCTGCGAGTTGGTGCAGCTTTACCCACAAGAGATAGTTTGCTTATTATGTCGGCCAATACACGCTTAGTAGGCGTGCGACTAGCGACTATCACGAGGCCTTTACCCTACACTATTTCAACATAATTATGCCCGCTAAGGTTTCGTAATCGAAGGCTTCGCACCAACGACTACCCCCTCTTGCGCCATGTGGGTATACTCAATAAGTCTTCACGACTCCCACATCTTTCCAAGACATAAACATGGTGTAATGATATAGATTATTTGGCCAAGTCTGTCCCATTCCAGACTTGTGGTGGTACGAGTTTGGCTTAACATCCGCGGCCCGCAGACCGGTCCTTACATGACTAGGCGACTTCCAAAACAAACCCTGGGTCTCAGCCATTCGCTGTATTGAGCCCGTGCATGAACTTGCACCCACCAACAATCCAATTCACCCAAGTCTAAACCAATTTCATTTATTTTTCTTTGGTAAAACGTTTTCCAAACATCTATGGTAAAAGCAATACCATAGATTCATTTTCAAAACAACTTTGTATTTTGGCAAAATTCCCCAAATCATCTTTTGGTCTAAGCAATGACTAAGCATAAATATCTTAATTATTTTACTAAGGTGACAAGGGCATGGCATTCCAAGCATCAAGATTGGCCATACAAGGAATTGGCATAACTAAGAAGTAAAACAGGGATTTAAAATAACTTGAATAAAACTATGCATGCAATAATAACTTTAAAAACAGAATTAATTAACTTTAAAATACTGGGATCAAAATGGTCAAGAATGTAACTTGCCTTCGTTGAAGTCTTGAGATTCTAAACCCTCTGGAAGATCTACCTCTCGGAATCGTCAAACTCTATCTGGAAAATACGACAAATTCAAATGAAATTCAAATAAATCCAAAAATACAGATCAAACTAACTCCAAATGAAATAATTTTATTTTATTTAGTTATATAATAATTTTCTAAGATTTTAGCAATTTGAATCACTCAATTTGAAGTTGTGGTTCAAAAGATATGAATTTTACAAGTTTTAACCTAAATTTGATATTTAAAAGAATTTCTAAATTTAAATACAGATTCAAAATAGCTTTAAATTAAATAATTTTGGTTTAGTTAGCTAGATAATGACTTTACATGAATTTAGAAATTTGGAACACCCAATTTGGAGATTGGATGCAAAATTTATGAATTTTAGAAGTTTAAACCTAAATCAAATTTAAATGAATTACTTGATTTATTTTTAGAAGAAAATCCTTTAATCGCAAAGGTGGCGTCGATACGAGAATTTCGGGATTAAGGAATTAAAATAATTCACGACATGTGGACCCTCGTGTCATAGACACGGCTTACATGGACCAAGTCCATATGGTGATTGGTTTGGGGAGTTGGTCTTGCTGGTGATGTGGCGCCACATGGGCTCCACGTCGGACGAGGGTGAGGTGGCGCCGAGTGGCGCCGACGTGGACTAGCCACGCCCGGCCCGACACCGGCGGCGATCTTGGCGACGAGTTCACGGCGTTATCGCCACAATGAGGAGTGAGGATGTGCGCAACAGAGAGAGGTGAGATCTTGACGTGATGCTCACCGGAATTGCACGAATCTTGGCGGAAGGTGGTCGGCGGCGAGGTCGGCGGCGTTCTTCGGTTGATTCGAAGTGAGGGCTCGGGATCCTCCGGCGATGCGATTCTGCGCCGAGTTCGCAGCGACGCGGTGATGCTGATGGTGGTGGAGGCGAGGACGTGGCGTCAACGGGGACGCCGGAATTGGAGAAGAAACGAAACTTGGTCGTCGGTGAAAAACCTTGAAATTGGGGCACTAGGAGGAGGAGGGCAATGGATGGTGGCGCCAGTGGTGGGAGAAGGCGCACCCGGCTCCTTTATATAGGGCCGGAGGGGCGGAGCTACGTAGAAACACGAAGGTCGCCGCCCGAGTTTGTGGCGGAATCAGCGGGATCGTGGGCGAGGAAGGAAAGGGAGGCGGGTCAAGTGCGATTCGACGGCGATTTTAATCTTGCGCGTTGATTCGGGATTAGATCGTGATTTCACCGAGGATGGAAAGGATTTGAAAACCAGCAATGGCGGTCGTGGCGAGATGGAGACTCGCGCGAGGGAGAAGGAAAGAGGTAGGGGCGACACTTTGTTCTCGTGGGCCCTTTGTCGTGAAAGAAAGAGAAGGAAAGAGAGAAGCGGCGTCGCGGCCGTCAAATCTTGATCCAACGATCGCGGTGAGGGTTAACAGCGAGCGAAAGCGGGCGTCTTGGCGTCTTGGGGTTTTAAATGCCGCCAAATTCAGCCCGATTCTTGTTTTAGGGTTTTCTTTGATTTTCCAATTGATTTAATTCAGATAATTCAAAGAGGCTTTAGAAAATAGCAAATAAATTCCAAAAATTCTAGAAAAATTCACGAAATTCCTAGAATGATTTTGGACTTAAATAAAATAATTTCAACTTAAACTTGTTAATAGTTTTTGTATTTAACTTTGTTTTAGCTTTATGGTTATTAATAAAAGCTTTAAGAAAATTGAAAAATCCACCAAAATAAATAAGTTTTAAATTTCTCAAAAATTGAAATTTTGGGTCATTACAAACCTACCCCTTAAAGGAATCTCGACCAGAGATTGAGACTTGAATAGCAAAAGGTGGGGATACTCGGCTTTCAAATCTTCTTCTCGCTCCCGGTGGCTTCTTCTTCCGAATGATTGCTCCTTGAACCTTGCATGAGCGGATGACTTTGCTTCTAGTGACTCGTTCGCCACATCGAGAATCTTGATTGGTCGCTCTCGTCGTGAGGTCTTCTGAAGGTCAATGTCCTCAAGGGTGTTTCTTCATTGGCACTCGGAGACACTTCTTGAGTTGAGAGACATGGAAGGCGTCGTGGATCGCCGACAAGGAGCTTGGAAGTTCAAGCTTATATGCAACTTCACCTCTCTTGGCCAAAATCTTGTAAGGTCCCACAAATCTAGGTGCAAGTTTTCCTTGGTCCTAACCTTTTTACCCTCGAAGTGGAGTAACCACGAGATAAACAAAGTCTCCTATTTCAAGGTTAATTCCTTCGACGGTTATCGGTAGAACTTTTACGTCGAGATTGAGCCACCTTCAAGCGTTCCTTATCGCTTTAACCTTGCTTTCAGCTTCTTTTATCAATTCTGGCCCGAAGAATTGATGCTCTCCTACTTCATCCCAAAGAAGCGGAGTCCTGCATTTTCTACCATACAAAGCTTCAAATGGAGACATCTCTAGGCTGGCTTGGTAGCTATTGTTGTACGAGAATTCGTGCATAGGGCGATTCTTGTCCCAAATTTTTTCCATATTCTAAGGCATGGCTCGAAGCATGTCTTCCAGAACTTGGTTGACACGTTCAGTTTGGCCGTCTGTCTGCGGGTGATAGGCAGTACTGAAGTTGAGTCTTGTTCCCAAAGCTTCGTGCAAACTCTGCGAGAATCTTGATGTGAACTGAGAGCCTCTATCGGACACGATCTTCTTGGGTACTCGTGTGAGACAGACAATCTTGGCCATATACAATTACGCTAGTTGGTCGCTACGTAAGTGGTCTTGGCGGAATAAAGTGAGCCACTTTAGTTAACCGGTCAATTATCACCCGAGATGGAATCACATCTGTTTGGGTCCTAGGAGTCCGTGATGAAATCCATACCAACTTCCTCCCACTTCCATTCGGGAATTGGTAATGGTTATAACAGACAATGGGTCTTTGGTGTTCTGCCTTGACTCGCTGACAAACATCACAACGAGCGACAAACTCAGCGATTTCTCGCTTCATGCTGACCCACCAATATTTCTCCTTCAGATCCTGGTACATCTTCGTGCTTCCGGGATGGATGGAGTATGGCGATTCGTGAGCTTCCTTTAGAATCGACTGTTTTATCTCCTGATGGTTGGGCACACATATGCGATCTCCAAACCACACTGTTCCTTGTTCATCCTCAGAAAATCCTGGGGCTTTGCCTTTTCTCATATTCTTCTTAATTTCCTTGATGTAAATGCGTCTTCCAACCTGTTTTTCCCCGATCTGTCTCTCAAGAGTGGGTTGAACTTCCAAAGCATTCACATGGCCTTGCTTGACAATCTCCAAGTTCAGTGCTTGATTCTTTATATAATTACGGTGATTATTACGAACCAAAATGGTGTTGCTGTCGCCTTTACGCTCGAGCATCTGCAACAACATTCGCTTTGCGGGATGATAATGAATTCCAAGGTCGTAATCTTTTATCAACTCTAACCATCTTCTCTGGCGGAGGTTGAGTTGAGACCGGGTAAAGATGTATTTGAGACTCTTATGATCCGTGAAAATCTCTAGCGGTTACCAATGAGGTAATGCTTGCAGATCTTCAAAGCATGCACAATTCTTTGCTAACTTCGAGATCATGAGTTGGGTAATTTCCTTCGTGTGGCCTCAACTAACGGGATGCATAAGCCACGACTTTGCCTTCTGCATCGGGACACATCAAGACCTTGTCGAGATCGCCGCAGAAGATTTCAAAGTCCTTATGAATATCGGGTAATACTAGCACAGTGCGAAACTAAACTCTTCTTGACTCTGGAAACTCTTCTCGCAGCATCCGCCCATTCAAACTTCTTTTCCTTCTTGAAGTTGTGTCATAGGCCTTCTTGTCTTGGAGAATCCTTCAATGAACTGCGGTAATAACCGCTAGTCCAAGAAACTCCTTACTACGTGATGACTTTGGTTGCTTCCAATCCATAACGGCTTCGACCTTGGCCGGGTCTCTGACAACTCCTCCTAGCGACACGATATGACCAAGGAAGGCCACTTGCTTTAGCCGAATTCGCTCTTCTTTGAATTTGGCGTAAAAGCGGTGTTCTCTGAGTTTCTCCAAAATCATCCTTAGGTGCTTCTCGTGTTCTTCTTCATCCTTTGAATAAATGAGAATGTCATCGATGAAAACAACCACAAACTTATCCAAGAATTCCATGAACACTTTGTTCATCATATTCATAAATGGCGAGGCGTTTGTCAAACCGAAAGACATGATTTGTAAATTCATACAACCCATATCTGGTCGTGAAGGCGCTTTGGGATATCTTCCCACGGATCTTTAGTTGATGATAGCGGATCGTAGATCGATCTTGAGAAGATGCTTGCTCCCTTCAATTGATCGAACAGATCATCAATCCTGGGTAGCGGATACTTGTTTTTGATCGTCACCTCATTGAGCGATCTATAATCCACACACATTCGCATACTATTGTCCTTCTTCTTGACAAATAGTATGGGTGCTCCCCAAGGTGATGAACTTGGTCGGATATAACCTTTGCTCCTTAGTTCTTCAATTTGTTTCTTCAGTTCTGCTAGCTCATTGGCCGGCATTCTGTAGGGTCGCTTTGAGATTGGAGCGGTCCCTGCGACTAAGTCAATTAAGAACATTCGTCCCTATCCGGTGGCATCTTGGGAGTAACTCATCGAGAAAAACATCTGGGTATTCTTGCACAACCGGTATGTCTTCAAGTTTTATTTCCTTCAAGCCGGTCAGATGGAACTTCCTCCGGAGAAGACTTGGGTCCAATTCTCTTGATTCTCCTTGTGCATTGGTGAGGGTGATAGATCTATTAGCACGATCTATCATCACGATTCTTAGCTAGCTATCCATTCCAAGAATCACATCGAGACCTTGGGATTGTAGGACTATCAAGTCGACTAGAAAAGATACTCGGATATTTCAAGGGTAAGGTTTGGGCATAGAGAATCGGTTCTCATTTGAGCAGGGGAGTGGACTATCATAGGGTTAACTAAAGAGAGATAGGTAACCCATATTTTCCCACAAATTTATCGGAAACAAAGGAATGCGATGCTCGAGTCAAATAGGGTGATCTTTGATCTTGAATTAACAAGAAGCGTACCAAGAACGACATCCGTCTTTGCTTGAGCTTCTCTCTGCCGTGGCGTGGTTCACACGTCCCTTCGTATCTTGATTTGTCTTCGTGGCGGCGGAGGTTACGCGATAGCTTGGACTCGGGTTTAGGGCGGTGGGAGTAACTTCTTAGGACACCTATTGGCGAAGTGTCCTTCTCCCGACAAAGATAGCAAGTAATCTCGAAGAGTTCTTCGATTTGGGCCTCCTATGAGCGAGTTGTGGATTAGGAAGTGTTGGCGCGTTGCACCGGTCTTTGAAGCTCGGGTGTGGTAGTGAAATCTTCCACGCCGCTGCGAAATGAAGTTGAGCGAGCGAGTTTGGGTTGCCCTCGAGTTGAACCTCTGGCGGCCATCCTCGCTTGCGTTCTCCATCTCTATATGTTTGCCTTCTGGCGAATGCCTTGTCCACCAACCTGTTGGAAGTCGGTGAAGTCTGAGAAATCGCTTGGATGATATCTCATCATTGATCCTTTCATAAACTTTTCTGCTGTCTTCATCTCTCGCTCGTCATGCGGGGCATAGCGAGCAAGCCGGTTGAACTTATGCGGTACTCGCTCACCGGCGGTTGCCTTGGCGGTCGCCAATTCCTTCTTTTTCAATGCCATCACCTGCTGGAATGTGAGCATGACGGAAGGCTCGCACAAACTCTTCCCAAGTGATAGCTTGGCGTTGGCATGGGTGATCACGAGGTTGTCCCACCACTCCGGCGGGACCACCGAGTTGGTGGCGCGAAAAGTACCTCTCGCGATCCGAGCACCGAGTAATATCAACTTCTTCCCTATGGCACGAAGCCAATCGTCGGCGTCCATAGGTTGATCTTCTTGGAGAGCGTCGGAGGACGCATCCTCATGAACTCCGACATTGACAACTTTTGTGGAGGTGGGGGTGGAGGTGGAGCGTGGGTTGCGGCTTGCGTTACGAGCGGCTGGCGAGTGATTGAGCCACAAACTCATCATATCGTCTGGTGAGCCATTAATTGGCGCCACTAGGCTCTTCATCGGTGGAGGTGGTGGGCTGCTGGGCGGGATTTTCACGATAATCCGCGTTCTCGTTTCCTGACCTTGAGCATTTGCCATCTTCTTGCAGACGGGTGGTCACCATCTGCTAGATGTTTCTAAGGATTTTAGAAGAGAGAGATAGAACGGAAGCTCTAAAGGGGTAAATTTAATTAGCCCAAGAACAATCACAAGACAAAGAGCCAAAATTTTCTAAAATAATTCTTTTATTATTTTATTTTATTCTTTAGTTATGGCTATCACAATGGTAACGATAGCTCATAATTTGCATCTAACTGATTACAATATGGGAAACAACTAAGGGGTGATTGGGGTATAATCACGCTCACTAGAGCTACCCTCATGACCTTGTAGCAAGCTAGCTCTTCTTCCACGGCCTTGACCTTTCTTCCACCTCTTGTAGGTCAGTCTTGGCGATGCAGGTCGTCTAGAGCGTTTCCATAGGCATAGTCCATCGCCTTGCACAAGTTCACGATCGTAAGCTCGGAGAGTCCTCTTCCTCGGTGGGCAAAAGGTCTTTGTCGGCTGGTCGGAACGTGCATTGGATGGTAGTGAAACTTCGAGCCATGGAATCGATTGTTGTAAGTGTAGCGGCGTCTTGTGGCTTCTCTGGCTGCGTCTTGAATGCCTTGGCGAAGGTGCCACGTCTCATTGGAGCGTCGATGATGTGGAAATCCGTGTTTGGGTTATGGTTGGCGTGAGGATCACTCCAACTCTCCAAATGATATTGGCTTCCCACTTTATCTTGGTACCCTTGATAGGTTGGTCTTTCGTTGTAGTCCGGTGTTGCATCATCTTCCAAAGAAGTGCAGCCCAATGTCTGCGAAAATTCCGTGGGAGATCCGGGTTGGTTTTTCGCCATCTACAATTTTAGAGAAGGAGATGAGTTAGTAATTGTTTTAAAGAAAGGTTGAAAGACTCTTGGATAGACCCAAAATACTTTTAGTTTTTGAAAATAAGTCCTTAAGGCATTTTCTAAGGCCACGATCTACAGTCGATATGGCTCTGATACCACTTTTGTCGAACCCGGGAGCGAAGGATCCCGAATTCTCTGTGTTCATACACTAGTCCAGGATTTCTAGTGTACACAGTTAAACAAAAGTGATAATCAAAACATATCACGCATTTTACTAATAATTATTCAGAGTTTATTACAATCGGGCTTGAGGCCAAATAAAGTGAAACACAACGGAAATAAAATAGTAGTAGTAGACCCAACGATTCGCCACAGGCAATCGTCTGGGGAAGCGTGGCCTAAGCATCGATGTCCTCACCGTCTTGATAGAAGTCTTCTCCTGAATAAAGATTATTCAGCAAGAGTAAGCACTACCACTGTGCTTGCAAGTTACACCCGTAAAGTAACAGATTGAATGCATGCATAAAGTGAGCAAAAGGTAATGGCAGGGTTTATTTGCGTAAGACAGCATTTTCAGTTTAAATACTCTTAGTAATTTCCAAGGCCATTTTTAGAATTTAAGAAGATCAAAATCATGTTTCAATTTCTCAATGTCAAGTGTAGGATGAACCTCCATACACAAATGGTGAAGGACTACCCCTTACACCAAAGCTTCCGCCCAATCCCTTTTCATAAACCGGTGACAAGTCTTTTAAACAAAACCGAGACTAACTTTGAGTGGCTTACATTAAGCATGTCCATGACCGTGGACACGGCTATTGAATAGATTAATACTCTGCGAGTTGGTGCGGCTTTACCCACAAGAGATAGTTTGCTTATTATGTCGGCCAATACACGCTTCCATAGGCGTGCGACTAGCGACTATCACGAGGCCTTTACCCTACACTATTTCAACATAATTATGCGCTAAGGTTTACGTGTCGAAGGCTTCGCACCAACGACTACCCCTCTTGCGCCATGTGGGTATACTCAATAAGTCTTCACGACTCCCACATCTTTCCAAGACATAAACATGGTGAAATGATATAGATTATTTGGCCAAGTCTGTCCCATTCGGACTTGTGGTGGTACGAGTTTGGCTTAACATCCGCTGACATGAAGACCGGTCCTTACATGGTAGGCGACTTCCAAAACAAACCACAGGTCTCAACCATTCATTTGTATTGAGCCCGTGCATGAACTTGCACCCACCAACAATCAATTCACCCAAGTCTAAACCAATTTCATTTATTTTTCTTTGGTAAAACGTTTTCCAAACATCTATGGTAAAAGCAATACCATAGATTCATTTTCAAAACAACTTTGTATTTTGGCAAAATTCCCCAAATCATCTTTTGGTCTAAGCAATGACTAAGCATAAATATCTTAATTATTTTACTAAGGTGACAAGGGCATGGCATTCCAAGCATCAAGATTGGCCATACAAGGAATTGGCATAACTAAGAAGTAAAACAGGGATTTAAAATAACTTGAATAAAACTATGCATGCAATAATAACTTTAAAAACAGAATTAATTAACTTTAAAATACTGGGATCAAAATGGTCAAGAATGTAACTTGCCTTCGTTGAAGTCTTGAGATTCTAAACCCTCTGGAAGATCTACCTCTCCGGAATCGTCAAACTCTATACGCGAAAGTACGACAAATTCAAATGAAATTCAAATAAATCCAAAAAATACAGATCAAACTAACTCCAAATGAAATAATTTTATTTTATTTAGTTATATAATAATTTTCTAAGATTTTAGCAATTTGAATCACTCAATTTGAAGTTGTGGTTCAAAAGATATGAATTTTACAAGTTTTAACCTAAATTTGATATTTAAAAGAATTTCTAAATTTAAATACAGATTCAAAATAGCTTTAAATTAAATAATTTTGGTTTAGTTAGCTAGATAATGACTTTACATGAATTTAGAAATTTGGAACACCCAATTTGGAGATTGGATGCAAAATTTATGAATTTTAGAAGTTTAAACCTAAATCTGAAATTTAAATGAATTCCTTGATTTATTTTTATGAAGAAAAATCCCTTTAATGCATAAGGTGGCGTCGACCGAGAATTTCGGGATTAAGGAATTAAAATAATTCCCGACATGTGGACCCTCGTGTCATAGACACGGCTTACATGGACCAAGTCCATGTGGTGATTGGTTTGGGGAGTTGGTCTTGACGGGTGATGTGGCGCCACATGGGCTCCACGTCGGACTGAGGTGAGGTGGCGCTGAGTGGCGCCGGCGTGGACTAGCCACGCCACCGACACCGCATGGCGATCGGCGACGAGCACGCCGGCGTATCGCCACGGCGAGGAGAGGATGTCGCGCAGAGAGAGGGTGAGATCTTGAGCGTGATGCTCACCGGAATTGCACGAATCTTGTGGCGGTAAGGTGGCGGCGGCGAGGTCGGCGGCGTTCTTCGGTTGGCGGCGAAGTGAGGCTCGGGATCCTCCCATGATGCGTGTTGATTCGCGCGCACCAGTTCGCAGCCGAGCGGTGATCTTGATGGTGGTGGGCGCGGGACAGCGGCGTCAGCGGGGACGCCGGAATTAGAGAAGAAACGGAACTTGGTCGCCGGTGAAAAACCTTGAAATTGGGGCACTAGGAGGGAGGAGGAGGGCAATGGATGGTGGCGCTGTGGTGTGGGGGAGAAGGCGCACCCGGGGCTCCTTTATATAGGGCCGGGAGGCGGAGCTACGTGTAGAACACGAAGGTCGCCGCCAGTTTGTGGCGGAATCAGCGGGATCGTGAGCGAGGAAGGAAAGGGGGCGGGTCGGTCAAAGATTCGACGCGCGATTTTAATGCGCGTTGATTCGGGGATTAGATCGTGATTTCGCCGAGGATGGAAAGGATTTGACAACCAACAATGGCGGTCGCGGCGCGAGATGGAGACCTCGCGAGGGAGAAGGAAAGAGGTAGGGGCGACGACTTTGTTCTCGTGGGCCCTTTGTCGTGAAAGAAAGAGAAGGAAAGAGAGAAGGCGTCTTGGCCGTCCGATGCTAATCCAGCGATCATGGTGAGGGTTAACGCGCGGCGAAGCGGGCGTCTTGGCGTCTTGTGGGTTTTAGGCCGCCAAATTCGGCCCGATTCTTTTTTAGGGTTTTCTTTGATTTTCCAATTGATTTAATTGAGATAATTCAAAGAGGCTTTAGAAAATAGCAAATAAATTCCAAAAATTCTAGAAAAATTCACAGAAATTCCTAGAATGATTTTGGACTTAAATAAAATAATTTCAACTTAAACTTGTTAATAGTTTTTGTATTTAACTTTGTTTTAGCTTTATGGTTATTAATAAAAGCTTTAAGAAAATTCAGAAAATCCACCAAAATAAATAAGTTTTAAATTTCTCAAAAATTGAAATTTTGGGCTGTTACAATCTGTGACTCCCCCTATATCTGTATATGTAGCTTCTCTTCCGTACCATCTAGCACCATCTCGCTTTGTAATTAGTGGATATGGCTACCTGTGTTTTATGTAAAACCTCATCAATTCTCATACGTTGATCCCGCTCTATCCCTTCTCGGTTAATCATAGAATAAACAAACATAAATACCACTACATCCATAATGTGCTATTTCCTTACAGTTGGCTTCAATACAGTTCCCTGGGTAACCAAAAAAAACTTTCGATTCCCATAATCATCTATGCAGCATGCTTGGATCTACTGTACCATACCATTGCCCATTCATGACAAAAAAAAGAAACAGTTTGTTTCTTCTACGGTGTCCACCTGTATACACGTTTTCCCTATTGCGCTTACTCCTACTTTCTACGGTGTCCACCTATATACGTGTTTTCCCTCTTGCACTTACTCCTACTTTCAATACACACCATGCATACCAGAGTGTTGTTTATACATGTTGCTACAATGCATCACATCTACTACCTTGTTTATGTCTATAGCTTAGACTCTTGGACCTACACACCATATTTTACTTACACATATACTGTGCTTCTGTAATCTAGCCACCTACAGGCCGCCGCTCATCATGATAACATGGTTTTTTCATTTGTTTCCGTGCTAGATGAGCTACACAATGCTTAAAGATGTAACACAGCAATCACACCGATGGTGTGTACGTGTCAGAGTGATGCGCTTCTCAGACTATATCGATGATGTTGGCACTGCAAAGGTCCTTTGCCATGATTTCGTCCTCCTAGATGAGCAGGTACATAGACACTAACGCTGAGTATCGTTGTAGCTTACACTTGCATATGCTTTGCTTTATGTTTTTCCTCACAACAGGGAACAAGCATGGAGGCTCAGATTCCAAACCGTCATCTACATCTATTCAACTCATCTCTATGTGAGGACCATGTCTACTTCATCGAGTATTTCGAGGTAGCCAATGCAAAATCATCGTACTAAGCTGTTAGCTACCCTATCATGGCGAGGTTTACTAGACACACAAAGATCACCCAAGTAACAGATGTGCCCAACAATTTCTCATGTATGCATACACACTGGTTTATTTCGATGAGCTTTGAACACGTCTCGGCCAAAAAAAAGTCCTCTGAGGTCAGCACCCTTTTGAAAAAAAAGTAACAAACCCTTTTTCCTTTTACCAATTACCATGTTGTTTATGTACAGATGTCATTGGTCTTGTCACTGGAATATCACATATCAAAACAGTCCTTGCGAGAGGCATCATGAAGAATGTGAGAAATATCAACATCACTGATGGCAGGTATTCTACAACTAAACCATCAGTACAGTTCCTATAACAAATTTACGGGTTACAGCCGCAAAAAAAACAGAGCACACTTTATATTAACAAAGGTTTTCCTTGCTATAGTTGTGATTACAGTTCTTAGGGTTAGTATAAAAAAACACGTAAAATAAAGCAACAAAAAAAAATATTCATGTGTATATACCAGCCCTTTCACTCACTACTAACATATCAGGTTTTTTCGCTTTTGCTACGAAACATTACATTCATTATTTCATGTACACCTTATATAGCTATCTTGCACTTTCCCTCTCTTGAGTATTCTTGCTTTCTCGCTTTTATAACACATCTCAATAATTATTACTGAAAAAAGAGGTGTGCATACTACTCTTATTATAGCGGAGTAAAACGCCGGCCTCCCAGCCCCTCCACGTCGCCGTTTTGTTTGGAGCGTCCGATCGCTTTTCTTCCATTTCTCCGTCGTTCGATCTGAGTCTGCTTGTGCGAGCGTTTCTTCGACGTCCAATCACGGTGAGTGTGCCGATTGCATCCAGCGGAGCGAGCCTCGATTCTTCCCGTCCCTTCCCGTCGCCCGAGCGTTTCTTCGGCGTCCGATCGCAGTGAGCGTGCCGATTGCATCCAGCGGAGCGAGCCTTGATTCTTCCTGTCCCTTCCCGTCGCCCCCCTTTGCGCGCCGGCCCTGCTGCCCTTAGCTCGTGTCGGCCGCGCCGCCCTCTCCTCTCCTCCTGTCCCTTCCCGTCCCTCCACTCCCTCCCTGCCGCTGCTTCCCCTTCCCCTGCCCCGCCGATGTCTGCTCCCCTCTGCACGCCGCCGCCTCTGCCTTCACCGCGACGCCGCCTCCTCCTCTCCCAACGTGCGCTTCGTCTTCCCCCGCGCAGTCGCCTTTTCCTCCCCTCTCAGCACAACCCCTTTCCCTTCCCTGTGACGCCACCTACCCTTCTCCACCCTGTCTAGCACGCCGTCGTCCCCAAGATCTGAGGTGATGTCCCCCTCCCACTGCGCGCTTTGCCTTCCCCCCGCAGCCACATTCTCTTCCCCTCTCAGTGCCGCCCCCTTTCCCTTCCCCGTGGCACCACCTCCTCCTTCTCCACCTCGTATGGCACACGAAGTCCCCTCTCCCAAGATCTGAGGTGAGGATTACGAAACGTGGACAAATTATGCGATATCCGTGCTGCTCTCCCCTCGCCACCTCGCGATCCGTCCCGTTCCGGACTCCCGATCCACACCACTAGCGTGGCCTTCGGCTCCTCAGTGATGGTCGTCTGCAAAGGCCGCAAGGTACTCCTGGTTTCTACCACCGATCAGGCGATCCCTGCTTCGGATCCCGTGGTTTCTTGCATGTTCTTTCGGTTGGCTGTGGCCGGATACGGGATCTGGGGGTGCAACATGGCCTGGATCTGACTGGGTGCCGCGAATGGCGCATTTCATCGAACACCTTCTGAACTTGCATGTACAGGAGGCTACAGAATGTTCAGTTTGATGCGCTGCAGGGAACTGTTTTGCTTACTGAATTGTGTTGTGAGATTTGTCGTGGGTTGCTGTTATTAGTGCCAATTGAATTTTGTGCTAATGGCGGTGTGTACTTGCTTATTTTGGTGTTTCAGGCAACGAGGATTTATTGCTTCGTCTACTAGGTTTCGTTCGTCGAACACCTTCTGAAATTGCATGTACAGGAGGATACAGAATGTTTAGTTTGATGCGCTGCGGGGAATTGTTTGGCTTACCAAATTGTGTTGTGAGATTTGTCGTGGGTTGCTGTTATTAGTGCCAATTGAATTTTGTGCTGATGGTGGTGTGTACTTGCTTATTTTGGTGTTTCAGGCAATAAGGATTTATTGCTTCATCCACCAGGTTCCGTTCTGCGGAGAATGCATCTGCTTCCCAGAGCATCAGTTATGCGTGGTGAGCTTCTTGGCTTGTCGCTGGTCCTGATTGGATGCCGACAAAGTGCATCTAGACTGAAAATTATTACATTCAGAATAGTAATGAGACCAAGTGTTTTGTATATGCTGCTTCATCGAAGTGATCTTTCGTAGTTTTATCTATCCTGTCGACTTAAATGGATATTACTTTAGCTAGGCTTAAACAATATTTAGCAATATTGGCTAGAATATTCATCGTTGATTTGCCGAGGACATAGTGTGATGCGCTAGATTTGATTTGCAGAGGGCATGGCGTGATGCGCTAGATTTGCCTAAGTGTTTTGTTGTTTTCCTTTGTATAAAGTATGTGCTTTTTTGTGTTGATAGGCCGGTCTCTACACTCTTGTTTATTCTAAGGTTGATTTCGTAGATGGATTTCCCTCAGCGGAGACGATGAACACGCCACCTGGAACAAGATTCTTCTACCACATCTGGAGGTCAGAAATTGGACTAAAATCACAAATATAGTTAATACCTACATCTATTTGTGCATGCCTTCCATAGACGTACCATATTCTTGCAAAATGTTCCAATCTTTCATTTCAGCGAATTTAATTTTGGATGCAGCATGTTTAGTGGGCCCAATGTTTTTGCTTTTGTTTACTAATACCTGTACTCAAAACATTTGTTCTTGTTTAAATCTAGCTAGACTAAAGAGATTAATTAATGTTGGTTCTGCGTTGATGTAAACTGCCATGCATAAAACAAAATGTTATGTTGCTTGAGTTTTAAAGCATTTCATCAGCTATCGTTAACTGAGTACATCCTTTTGGTAAATATGCTCTTTCAATGTCTTCTATATATTTCTATATATCATCAGGGATAATCTTGTTGTTTCTTGATGTGTATATTCACTTAGATATAGATAAGTGAGACACTAGGCTGTTCATTGTTGAAGATTCTGAGTTTCATTGATTTCGATGAATCATCCACAAGCTCTTGTGGAAGATTTTGATTTTAGTGCAGAATCTAGATAGTTACATTTAGAGTTTGGAATGCTCTAATACTATTAAATTTCTGGTGTGATATCGTTCATCACTTTATTCTTTTACTTGAGTCTTGAACTGTAATCTTGACAGCTCAATCTTTAACATATCTCTTGTTTTCTTACTTCTTATTTGGTATAGGCTCATGAAAGTGAGAGGGAGAGGCTGATTATGGAGAAAGATGCAGTTGCTAATGAACTTACTACGCTTGAAGAGCAATTAGCAACTTCAAAATCTCAGATTACTGCTCTGTCTAAAACAGCAAGGTAATGCAAGATGTTGTTTAATGGTTTATTTGTACTTGGGGGTTATCATTGACTTTTGCATTTCATTCTTTAAAGTACGCTGCTTGTTTCACTCACCCCATGCAGGTTGCTTCCATAAAGCAAGACTATGATCAAGCTGAATCTGAGCTCAACGTTGGGCGTTCCAAACTGAAGCAATGCGACTCATAGATAAACTGCATGGCCAAGGAGCAGCAAAACCTTCGACAACAACTAGGTGATTCGAATGTTGAAATGAAGAAAATGGAATACTTGTTGGCTGTAATCTCTGCTACATATTTCTGCTTTATAGCTAGCTTCTTAAGTAGGCTTTTATTTCTTAATATAACATATAGGTTAAGAGAATGGAGATAGAACAGAAGGATTGCTCTTCGAAGGTTGATAAGCTTGTAGAGAAGTTCAGTTGGATTGCAAATGAGAAACACTTGTTTGGAAAAAGTGGTACAGATTACGACTTTGCATCATGCAAACCTCATAAAGCACAGGAAGAACTTGAAGCTATCCAAGCTCAACAATCCAGGTACATTTGATGTTTCTGAATGGCAGTACTCTTATCAACTGGTTAATTTGCAATGAAAGCACCACTTATCAGTTAACTATCAAATGCAATCTTCAGAAGAGGGTCAATAAGAAAGTTATGGAAATGTTTGAGAAGGCAAAGGATGAATACAATGATTCTATGTCAAAGAAAAACTTCATCAAGGTAGATTCCTACCATGTATAAAGTTCCTGATAACCTGGGATTGATTTTGCCAGCAGCATGCATATACCTTTTGTTGTCATATGCTGTAGAATGACAAGGCAAAAATCAACAAAATGATAGAAGAGTTGGATGAGAAGAAAAAAAATATACCTTGAAAGTCAGATGGCTCAAAGTAAACAAGCCAGTATATAAATCCTTTATCAATTTGTTATTGTTCCCAGAGGATGTACCTGCACGAGATATTGCTCACTCAGTACGATGGTCTTCCTTTTACTCATAAATAGACAACTTGGTAGCTAACTTGCCCTTTCTATTCCTATAAGGATTTTGGATCTATATTCAGTACACTTTTACCTGGTACAACGGCAAAACTAGATCCTCCTGAAGATGGTACTTTCTTGGATGGTCTTGAAGTTCGGGTGGCATTTGGAACAGTTTGGAAGCAATCTTTACCTGAACTTAGTGGAGGGCAACGGTCCCTTCTTGCTCTTAGTCTTATTCTGGCACTACTTCTTTTCAAACCTGCACTACTTTACATATTAGATGATGTATGTCTGCATATGATTTACCATTTAAATTGCTCACCACCATAACCACTCTAACTTGCTTGGTCATTACAAAGTAGCATAGCTTTATAATATTAACAAGATTGCTGTTCTAGAACCCAAACTGTAACGTCTTGAAACAAACCTTCCTTTTTCAAACTGCTATAGTTTTGTCTTTACCATAGTGTCTTCACTCAATGTATTAAACAGTTCTCTACAGAACCCAAAAAAAACACTTACACTTTACAAATATTTCTCATAGCACAGGCCAGCTTCGAAACTGTGAAAAGTAGTGGTGCATGTTACATTCATTGTATATCTGCATTGCATGCACCCAAAAAAAGATTTTTAACTGCAGACAAAATGTTGTACATATTTAGTATCGACTAACCAAAAGCACTAGGTTACACCGCATTATCTTACCACTGTTCTACGAAATACGTACTGTTGCTATGTCTAAAACCTTCCTTATTTTGCAGACCATTTAACATGTCTATCCCGACGGTGCTACCATTGTGATATAGACCTTTTGCTCCAAGACCGCTCTTCAAGGAATGCTGCTCCACTTACGTTACTTTGCTTCTACGCCCTTTTGCTGTCTATAAAAGTCTTACTCGCAAAAAGGTGCTTGTTTATACGACGAAACTCGGCCTACTATCTGTATAATAACTGCACTATGCCAAAACAGATCTTACCCATGTAATAACTATATAGCTTCGTCTTTCTTTTTAAGAGACCCCTGTTTCTATATAGTGTGAATTGCCTAAGGCTATGCTATGCCTTTATATAACATAAGCATCATGAAAGATCCTGTTCAACTCCTATAGACAGAAGAAAGAATTGAACAGTCACAACAAACGTTATCTAAAATTCCAAACATATGATTGTAGTCGTAATGATCTATACTCATCGGCGCGGCAACGCGCGCATTACCGCCTAGTTTATCTATACAGAGCAGTTGCATGAAGCCCTTGTGCTCCTCCAGACTAATTTATTGCTATCTGCGTATACTATATGTAAATGTAGTACTTACAAACCTCTAAGCTATTCTGATTATATATCATACTGATAGTTACTGTTAAGAAAACCAGAAACACTATCTTATAATCTTTAAGCTGTTTGTGAGGACCCTTGATATTGAATACATTCCGAATCAACAGATTATACCGAAGGTAAAATCTTTAATAAGGAATGAACTCAATTTCAAGTTCCCAGATGTGTGTCATACATTAATTCCCAAGATCAAAGATTAATGTACACACATCCCAAACAACATTGTACAAAGTCACACAAAGGCCATATATTTATAATAAAACTTTACAAGACCTGAGTTTCAGTTCAACAATTACATAAAGGACCAATAGTCAGTTAAAACAGATAACAGCAGCGGAAACAGATAAAAACAACAAAAGGTCCACCAAGTGTGCCCTAACACCCTCAGGCAACTGAGTGGAGGTAGAAACAGCATCATTCGTTAGCGTCACCATCATCGGTGCTAACGAATGTATCGTACACATAATCGTCCTCACCGCAACAAGTGGTTAAAATGGCGAGTACGAAGGTACTCATAAGACTTACGAAACTACTAAAAGAAAGTGTTTAGTAGAACCTAACCAAAGGGTTAGAATTTTTATACATGCTTAAGGCTATTCCAAAGGGAAGGCTTTAGTGGCATTAAGTTTTGCATAAAGCCAAGTTTTAGTACTACACTTTCTAAGTTTTAGCAAGGCCAGTTTATAACAATTTTGGACTAAAACAACAAGTAATTAGTGAAGTAATCAACAAACATAACAATGTCAAAATGGCTGTCCACTTTGACTAATTAACATGCATGAACAACCATGTTCATGCCGATACCCAGTATTCCCAAATAAAATTTTCTTTCTGAGTCTAATGATGATGTCTATCAAAACCAACTAGTGTTCATAACCGAGGACGTGGCTATTCGAATAGTTTTAACCCTGTAGGGTGTACAACTTTACCCACATGACTCGACCCTTCCCGTAAGCCACCGGTTAATAACACACTTCCTTTGGTGTGTCGGTCGGGTAGATCGAGATTTGGTACTTTTCAGCAAGAACACTTTATTTAGTTGAAACACCCATACGCGATGAATCCCGCTTAGGACAAGCTACTAATAGAACCTGCTAACCGGGGCACGCATATTGTGCTGGGAATGCCAACCCAATGAAATAAAATCAAAACTGTGCTAACCTGCACATATAATATTGCAGTCGGATTGCCCCTAGGAACATGTGGTTAAAACACACATGCCCATCACACCACATGTGTTCCAAATCAATAAAGTCTTCCCCCTACTTGACCAAACCGGCCCCAATCCAGCATGTGGAAGTACTAGTAGTTCTTGGCAACACAGCCCAAAGTTCGGTCCTTAATGATCCGGACAAGACAACCACATTCCCAAGTCTCGTGCATGAAGGCACCATCACTATCAAGCACTTGTCCAGATCTAAACCAAGTTTTCAACAAACAAATTTTAACTTAATTGTCAGTTTTAACAATCTAAACAAAGAAACCAAAACTAGAGTTCAAAAAGTGTTTCCCATGATCGACAAGATAAGCTTGTCAATCAAACTATCGTTCTCTTGACTTCCAAGGCTAAGCAATTATCTAAAGACCATTTTACTAACACGATTTCTATCTTAAGCATAAGTGTATGAGCAGTTAAAGGTAAGCCACAAAGATTGGGATATAACTAACTAAACTCACAAAGTATTGATACTACAAAATAGCATGCACATAGTTATCACTGCATTTCAAAACACTAAAGTACCAAAACTGGGATCAACATGGTGTAAGAGGATGCTTGCTGTAACATCCCTATTTTTTGGGCTTTTTAAAAAAATTGAAAATTTTAAAAGTTAACCATTTGGTTTTATTAATTTGCCGAAGCTTAATTTGTAATTTAGAATTTTAAAAGAAATTTAATTTGAATTAATTAAAACTTCAACTAATGCAAGTTGGTTTTGTTGAGTTTTGTTGGATTTTAAAATTGGTTTTTCCTTTTGCCCTAAGTTAAAAATAATTAATTGCAAAAATTAAAAGCAAAAGTTAAGTTGAAAATATTTTTATTAAGTTCTAAGTAATTCAAGGGAATTCTGTGAATTTTCCTAGAATTTTTGGACGTCTTAAGCTATTTTCTAAAAATGCTTTTGCTTTTCTGGTATTTTCTAAATTCGAAAATCCTCCTTCGGCTCTTGGGCCAGTTTCCTCCCGGCCCGTTCCTGTTCTCCCCACGCGCGCCCGCTGTCTCCCTTCTCTCTCTGACAGGTGGGCCCGCCTTGTTAGCGCCCCTTTGGGTCATCTTCTTCCTCCCGCTAACGCCGCGCCCGTGTCTGCCTCGCCGCTATTTTCGCCAAGCCGCGCCGCTCCCTCGCCATGACCTAGCACCTACCTTGTCCCCTTTCGGTCGCGCCGCCTGTCCCCGCCTCCGCCGCAACCGTGCGCCCCGCTTTTCCCCCTCCTCCGCGCGGTCAAGCCTACACCCGCCGCTCGCCTTTAAAGCCGACAAGCCCTCCACGTTGTCCTCCTCCTCTGGCCATCCTCGCGCCTACTTAAGGAGGGCACCAGGACCGCCTTGAGCTCCTCCACCTCCTCCCCCCACTCACTCTCCCTCTCTCGCCGTCCTTTCGCCGAATTTCACGAAGAAGCGCCGCCGGCCGTGGAGCTTTCGACCGCACTCGTCGCCGCCGTCAAGCCTCTCCGGCCGCCGTCGCCTACACCACCGCACCGCTCATCATGGCGCGCCTTGGTGTCACCTCTCCCTTACCGAGTCTCGCGAAACCCGCCCGCTCATAGCTTTTAGTCTCGCCGTCGGCCGTCCTTTGCCGCCGCATCCTCGACACCAGCGCCAAAGATCACCACATCTCCTCTTCGTAGGTACCCTCGCCCGATCGCTAGAAACCGCCGTTAAATCGGCGACCATCGACTCCGTCTTGGCTGCCGGTAGACGTGGGCGGCCGAGGTGGCGCCACATCGGCCTGCGTGGCGCCACGTCGACCTTTCACGACTGTCGCCCCATCATGCCCAGTCAGCGCCTCGTGGCATTTCCACCGGATTTCCTTTAGAAAAATAAATCGGGAAAATCGGGAAAACCCTAAATCTATCATTTCATGTGTTTTTCCAACTTCCTTTGGCCATAACTTCTTCATTCGAACTCCGATTCGAGTGATTAAAATTTCTAAATTCATCTAAATTCATTATCTTCCTATTAGTATTTATTTGGTATTTATTTGAATTTTATTTGGTATTTTTTGTTATTTATTTAGCTTTGTTCACATGTATAGATTCCGGTGTTTCGGACGATTTCGCAGACCCGACGACCGAAGCACCTCTACTCTTCAACGAAGGCAAGTCGTAGACCTTTGATCATATTGAACCCATCTTTATAAAAGTATATTGTTTAATATAAACATGCATTGCTAATTTTATAATAAATAGTTTCGGGAGTAGTTAATTACCTAAATGCCATTATGCCTCCTTGATAAATTCTGAACGACATGTATCCTTGAATGACATAAATCCTTGGACACCCTAGGATGGTTAATTATTAGTTGGACATTATTGAAATACCAACATGGGTATCGTGTTATGCTTAGCCAATGCTTTAGTTATACGATAGACACATGATCTCATACTCAAGGAATGAATGAATTTGACTAAAGAAAATTATGGAACCGTGGCGGAGCCACTTTTGATAAAAAAAATGTTATGCCATGACTAGGGTGGTCATTTGGCCAAATTGAACGAAATTGATTTATGCTCGGACGAGTGGGTGGTGGTAAAGGTGGGTGCGTAAGCACACTTGGAATGTAGAAACGTCTCGTCTAAGCAACCAACTAAGGACTTAACCTTGAACCATTGATCTAGGCTGTAACATCCCAAATACCTTAGCCGGTGTTTGTTTCAAATGTAATTAAATGTGTAGAAATTAAAACTTTTTCTCACATCTTGAAACCCCGGAACTCACATGTAATTCTTGTCCAAGAGTTGTGTTATCCAAAAACACAAAGTTCTTGTTGACCAAAAGTCAAACTCATTTTCCATTTGTCACAACTCATGTGCCAAACCTTTGGAAATAATCTTCCTTGGTCCTTGAGTTGATGTGGGACCTCTCTGAAACATATCATGAGTTTTCAAACTTGTTTGATAATTTTTGGAGGTAAAACAATTCCTTGAACAGCCTTAATGAATTTCCTGAGAAAAATGCATTGCATAAAAACCTCTGGAAATTTTATGTAAGGTTAATCCTAATGTCAGCAAGCTCCAGCTAAAATTTCATGAAAATTGGAGTTCAATTGCTAGCTCAGATAATTCTGTAAAGGCTCAGCTGTTAAAAATTTGAAATTCAAATTTGCACTGTTCCTTGGGCTGAGCCATTTTCCAAACTGGTCAAGCCCAACCACCTCCCCTGGCTCAACAGACCTCTTTTCCACCTTGATGAGGTCGTAGCCGTTGGATTCCTATCTAACAGCCACGACCTCCTCCTCTCAACCAACTAATCAGACCTCCCTTCCCACCTGTGCGAGGTCATAGCCGTTGGATCAAAGATCCATGGCCATGACCTCCCCTCGCTACCAAACCATCAGACCTCCCTTTGCACTCACTTGAGGTCGTAGCCGTTGGATTCAATCCAAAGGCCACGACCTCCTTCTGAACCATCACAAATGAAGTCCTCCACCCCATCGAGGTCTTGTGCTTGTTGGATCAAAGATCCATGGCGGGACCTCCCCTCGTTAAACCTCTCGACCTCCCACCTGTGAGGTCGTAGCCCTTAGATCTAAATCTAAAGGCCATGACCTCTGTCGCTATCATAAGCTCAGACCTCCCTTTGGGTGTGTGCCCTTGGATTTAAATCCAAAGGCCATGACCTCCCCCTCACTTATCAAAGTCGCGTGCGGTTAAGTCCTCCCAGGAGGTCCGCACCGTTGGATTTAGATCCAACGCTTTGGACCTCCTGTCCCCTTTTCCACTTGCGCATCCGCGCAATCAAATCGGAGGGCTGTGACCTCCTCTAGTCACTTAAAACTTACCGTTTCGAACTCAAATCGCATCCTAGGGCTAGGACCTCCCCATTCTCTTAATCCAGTGGTGGAGAGCTTCGCCCTGTTCTTCTCCTAGCTTGGGCTCGCGTGCAAGAGCTATGGCGGTTGAGAAAGTCAGAGCCTTGTCACGTCCAACGGCTCTGCTCTACGCACATTAAATGCGTGGCAGTCTTTCCGCCCCTAGACCATGCCCTGTCCTTTCCATCTTGTCCAAGCCATGGACCTCCCGTGGGCTAAGCTCACCATGAGCTTAACCCGTGGTCCAAGACCTCTTTTGCCCTAGGTATAAAACCCCCCCACTGTTGCCTTGGCTTCCTTTACACACCATTGTTGCCTTGCTTGCACCTCTGTGCTTGCGAGCTCAAAACCACCCGAAGCTCTCTTGGCCGCCATTGGAGCACCTTGGAGCTCCTCGGTGGACAAGGGTCCCTGGAGTTTTTCCTATCCCTCTCATTGCTTCATGTTGTGCCATTTCCTCTGTGACCAAGTCCTAACTTGTTTAGTTTGGGCATTCTGAGAGGTGGCCAAAGTGGAGCTTGGAGTTGGAGTTGGCAGTGGAGCTCCTTGTCTTCCCCAGCTCCGGTCCTCACCTTCCTCGACCTCCTCAGCACCTCTGGACCTCCAGGTAATCCTCCTGATAGTCCCTAGTTGCTAGGCACCTGCTTGAATGTTGTTGCGGAGCTTTACTTCACGATTTGGCCTTTTGGCCGTGCTTGTCATCTTTGTCCTCTCCGGCTCGCCGGCGTTCAAGGCCGTCGCCGCCATCGAGAGTGAGCCCATGGTGTGCGCAAGGCTATTGCACACTCAGTGGTGCCCGTGGATGTCGCCGGCGAGGTCTGCATCGCCGGCGAGGACCACCTCTTTGTGCTCGGGTTTTTGTCGGACAAAACGGCGGTATTGTTGTCATTTTTAGGACAAAGATCCTCCACTTTTAATGCCTCAATCATTGCTAATCATGGGGTTAGCCTTAAATGCCTTTAACCCTGTCCTTTGTCGCACATTTAAGACCTCGCGCGCGGACCTCCTTGTGTCCCGCGTGCATTAACTTCGATGTCTGCTGCAGGCGTGTGCTTGCGCTTGAAACACGATGGCGCTGGATCTGGGCCGTCCAAGACCTCCTCCGAGGAGATCTTGAACGTCCAGGACCTCCCCCTTGCGCAATCTTAGCCGTCCAGACCTCCCCTGGAGGTCTGTGACGTTTTGACCTCCGCGTAGGACCTCCTCGTGGTCATCTCCGCCGTTTATGACCTCCCCGGGTTGATCTTGACCGTTAAGGTCCTCCCTCGGACGATCTGGACCATTAAGGTCCTCCCTTGGAAAATCTGGACCGTCCAGGACCTCCTACGTGAGGTCCTGACGATGTAGATCTTCCTTGGACAGATCTTGATAGTTTGGATCTTCCTTTGGAAGATCTCAACCGTTGAGGACCTCCCTCCCTTTATCTGGGCCGTCCCGGTCCTCCCCCTTTCGTTGTGGTCCGTTGGATATAGCATCAACGGCCACGACCTCCCCTCTACTGCGTCTTGGCATTCTTTGGGAGGACATGGACCGTTGGATCCAAGATCCACGGCCCATGTCCTCTGGACCTTCTTGGCGCAGCGTGCGTGTTGTTCTCTGGGAGGTCTTGAGCCGTCGATCCGGATCTGTGGCTCATGTCCTCCAGTTCTTTGGTTTTTAGGATTTCGAGAGAACACTTATTTGTGAGTGAAAAAGGTATGAACTTTAAAAATGCATAACTAATTCATTTTAAATCCAAACTAGGTGATTCAAATTTTTGCAGCTCTGGCTTGACCTGGGCTCCAATCTAAAAATGGTTATGAGCCTAGTTCAGCTCCAGAACATGGTTTTGCAAATAGATTTCAAAACTAACTTTAAATGTTTCATTAAAAATTCATTTAACTTGTAAAATGCATAAGTATTGCTCTGTAGGTTATTTTTGAGTGAATCCAACTTTGTTGGCTTCCTCTGTTATTGCTCTAAATGTTAGAATAGGATTTAGGCATGTCACTATTTTCAAAAAGCTTTCTTGTGCATTTTAATTTTGTTCAAGTTCTTGTCTTTGAAAAATTATAGAAAGTGCATAATAGCTCCAAATGAGATGAACTCAATTGTGTTATTCATCTCATGAGGTGCTGGTTTTACAGTAAAAATCTCAGTATCACCACCTCTCTAGAAAATGTTGCTAAGTAATTAAATTAGTGAATAGTAGCAGTTTGGTATTCTTAGGGTTTGAGCAGAATTGTTTTGCTCATATCTTTTGCATTGAGAATCCAAATCAATTGGTTCTTATTGCTAAATTCCTTAAAAATCATCCTCTTGCTGCTGTAGAAATTTCAGAGCATTTGGAATTTGTTTGATGTGCTGTCCTTGTGGTTTTCGTCGTTCTTATCGATTCTTTTCGCCTTTTCGTTTAGGTGCCGGCAGTGGGTTGATCCGTGAGTGATTCTCTGCAGCATAGTGACCAGCCACAGCAAGGCAAGCAGTTTGATCATGTCCCATTAATGTCCCATTACTTTAAAGTTTATTACTTTGTTTCACTTATATGTATGCATTGCTACTTTGTGTTAAATTATCGATTAGTTGAGCCTATAGATGCATCTCCTGTAGGTAAAATGTTCATTCTCTACTACTAAGCCTAGGATTATCTTGCTGTGATATAGAGTTCGATGGATGGACTCTTATCACTTAGTAGTTACGTTGATAATGCTTAGAAATGCTTAGATAACGGTAGAAATGGGCGGTTGTCGACATTATGTCGATGACCTTGATCACACTAAAATTATTATTCCATTATGTCCCTCTGGTGCTTTGTTACTTTGTAAACAAACAAAATAAAAATGAAAACAAGGCTGTTATTGACTTGGGCACAATGGATGTTGGTGTGATATGTTGGGTGTGAATGGAATGGTGCCCAGGTCCCCAAGGACCGAGTTACTTGTGTCACTAAGCCAAGCGCTTATGCGTGCTAACCACACGAGGGGATATGGGACCCTCTTGGCTAAAATACTTTGAGAGGTGTTAATTGGGGTCGCAGGTGAGTAAAAGCTGTTTTATAAGGAAAGAGCACCATTGATTCTTTGCATGTGGGCTGTGTCTCCTACCTTAGGGTTTTGCGACTCTTAATTAGCATCATTCATTGGAAATACCTCGTAGGACTTAGTCGTGCCGGCATACCAAAGGAAGTGTGCTAAATAGCTTGGCGAAAAGGCGGTCTGATGTGTGGGTACATTGGTACACCCTTGCAGGGTTAAAACTATTCGAATAGCCTCGTCCTAGGTTATGGACATGCTTGGTAAGGTCGTGCAAGAACTAGACTACAACATTTAATTAAAACTTGATGGGCTGGTATGAATGGATGTTCATACTATTGTGGTGGCTATTGGGTTAGTCACTTCCAGGATTGTTGTTGTCATCTACCATTTGTTACTATTGTTACTTGTCTCATTGTTTCTTGCAAATGAAAAATGAATTGCAAAATTGCTTTGGAACCTATTTAAATATTGCAAATGAAAACTTGCTTTATGCTAAAATAAGTCCAAAGCCTCATCCACTCAAATAAAGCTTGCATGTAGTTAAACTATAGTTACTGTTATACTACCGTCGGTCTTGCGAGTACATTTTGTACTCATTTGCTTTGCTTAATAACTTTGTTGTAGAGGAGGTAGGGTCCAAGGGCTTTACTTTTGTGAGATGTGCGGTGGTTGGGAATCGAGCTAGGCGACTTGGTTGGTTGCCTTGTGGGCTAAAGGCAAACCTTGTGGCTCTCTTTTGTTTATCGCCATCTTATGGCATTTGCTTCATTGTGTTACTTTTATTAGTTGTATTTGGCGGTCGGCCCTTTTATAATAACTCTATATGTTGTATGTCTTTTAATCTTGTTAGTGCTTTGGTTCTATGTTTGAATGGAATTGATGCATGATTTTGTAAAAGGGGTATGTATAGTGCATTCTGGGTAGTATACATATCTCGAAGACACGGATTATTATGTTTGTAATGCTAGAGTCAATGGATGACTAAGTATTACAAGCCTAATAAACCGGGGTCCTCACAAAGTTGGTATCAGAGCCATACTGACCATAGAAACCCTAGCTTGGTCATTTTTAGGATATTTTGAAAAACCTATTTTCAAAGTATCAAAGAGTTTATGAAAGCTTAAGTAATTCTCAGATTTTACTCCTTACCTATCTTAGCTTTCTTCTCTCATCTTACTCTAATTTGGGTTTTAAAATTTGTTTACCTCTCCTTCCTTCAAAGATAGTTGTTATCGTTTAACTGGTTTTGGGGGAACTTATGAGAGTTCTAAAATTGAAGTATTGGCTGTCTTTTGGTGAAGAATGGAAGTATTTGGAGCTGGAATTCAAATCTGGAATTTTAGGACAGCAAGCAAGCATTTTAGGGCAGCAAGCTCAAGCTAGTGATTAAGGCAGAAAATGATAGGTTAATTCAACTAAAACTTGTGGGAATGAAAGGGTAAGATGTGATACTAGTTAGCTAAGTATCTAACACTTATTTCGCTGGTTTAACCTTGCTTTTGAGTAGAATTAGAGCCAAAATAGCTTGCTGAAATTTTATCTTCTCAACCGATTACTCGTTCATTCAATACGGGATAATTGTATAGAGAAGTTGAGCTTATTTCCTAAAGTTTCCTTGCTGTTTTTAGAGTCTTTTGGGAGCTTTTAAAATTTAATTACTTGCTGTTTTGGCTTTCGTTTAGGGTGATATTCCATTCCCCTAGTCGTTAGCCCCCGCTTTCTTTAGCTTCTAATTGTGGGTTTTTGGGTTGCTAACCTCTTTCCCCTCTCAACAGGATGGCGGATCGTACTCGTAGTGGCCAAGGCTAGGCAGCTGGTCCGGACGAGGAGCTTCCTCCTCCTCCGACCATGGCCGAGGTTCTTCTTCAGATAGAGCGCAACCGTGCGGATGACAGGAGAGTGCTACTGGATGTCATCGCGCGCAACACCTCAGCCCTTACCGGTGCTTCAGGATCTAGGCAAGGGAGTGGGCATCAGTCTCGTGGGGGCCTCGCTGAGTTTCTTCGTACTCAGCCCCCCACTGTTCGAACACGAGGACCCTTCGTCTGAGACGGCAGCTTCATCTGGTGGAGCGAGCTCGGCATCGCCTTGATGCAGAGAGCACAAGAAGGCCTTGTTTGTATCACACCACCGGAGGTGCGGCTTTGTCATGGTGGGAGAGCTTTCTCGCCATGCAGCCCGCAGACCACACCGTCACACAGGAGGAGTTTGCCTTGCCTTCGGCGGTCTCACATCCTGCCGGCTTGATGAACATCAAGCGGGAGTTTCTCGCCCTCAAGCAAGGCGTGGCTCGGTCGTGGAGTATGTGTGCGAGTTCAACCATCTAGCTCGTTATGCTCAGGATGTGACCAGCGATATGGCCAAGCAAGCAAAGTTCGGGGTGGCTTGCGAGGAGCTTAGGACAAGCTATCCATCGTCGACTTCACGATTTCCAAACCTTGGTCGACAAGGCCATCGTCACGAGCACTACGGTGCGTGAGCTTATGGATTCCATAGCGCAAGTGGGAGGCCCAAGTCATCAAGGCGATTCTTCTCGCAATGATTAGTCTCGAAGTGCCGTCGGCGAGCCAGCACCCCGAGGTTGCCGGCCTGCCCTCGTTCTTCGCGGCCCGTGCCCGATCCGTGCACTGCGAGTCGACTGGTGGCCCCCGCAACCCAGTTCTTGCCGGTCGTTTGTTTCTTCGCAACGGAAGGGCCATTATGCAAATAATTGTCCTAAGAAGGCTGGAGCGACCCTCGTCCTAATGGAGGGCGCGGGCAAGGTGGTGGATCTTCTCGAGGATCGAAGATTGTCCCGTAGCCCAAAGGCGTGGCGGCGTGATCGCGTCAATGCCATCTCAGCTGAGGAGGCACAGGAGGCACCTAACGTCGTGTTAGGTACGCTTCTTGTTAACTCCTATCCTGCTACTATTTTATTTGATTCTGGAGCATCTCATTCTTTTGTATCTCAGTCTTTTGCTGCTGCTAGTGACCTTCTTTTTGCTCCTCTGTTGGTCCCGTTGCTCATTCGCTCTCCCGGTTCGGAGTTGAGAGCTGAATTGGAGTGCAGGGATGTTCCTATCGAGATTGAGGGAGTAAGGTTTGTGGCAAATCTTATTCTCCTCAATGCAACAAGCTTAGATGTGATTCTTGGCATGGATTGGTTGTCTCAGCACATGGGGCAAATCGATTGCGCCCGGAAGCTCATCTATCTCACGAGTCCTTCCGGCGAGCAGGTTCGCTTTTCACCGAAGCTGCATGGCCCTCATCTCTTCGCCCTTGAAGCGAAGCCAGACTCGGATATTCGTGAAGTCCCAGCGGTATGTGACTTCATGGATGTCTTTCCCGAGGATCTTCGGGGATGCCACCTGTTCGGGATCTCGAGTTTGTTATCGAGTTGGCTCCCGGTACCGCCCCGATTTCGAAGAGGCCTTATCGGATGCCACCGAATGAGTTGGTGGAGTTGAAGAAGCAACTTAATGAGCTTCAAGAGAGGGTTTCATTAGCCTAGCTCATCTCCGTGGGGTTGTCGGCTATCTTCATTAAGAAGAAGGGCGGTACTTTCGCGTAATGCGTCGACTCTTGTTAAGCAATGAAGTGATGGTAAGAACAAGTATCCTTTGCCCGCATCGGCGATCTCTTTGATCGATTATCACGGAGCCAGGTTTTCTCCAAGATTGATTTGAGAGTGAGATATCATCAAGTTAAGTATCCGACACGAGGATATTCCCAAGGCGGCGTTCTCTACTCGCTATGGTTTGTATGAGTATACCGTCATGTCGTTAAACTTGACCAATGCTCGGCCTTGTTCATGAACCTCATGAATTTGGTGTTCATGGAGTATTTGGATAAGTTCGTCGTGGTCTTCATCGATGATATTCTTATCTACTCCAAGAACAATGAGGAACACGCCGAGCATCTGAAGCTTGTGTTGGGCAAAGCTGCGTGAGCACCGGCTCTATCTTGAAGTTGACAAGTCGCTTTACGGTTGAAGAAGTGGCTTTCTTGGGTCATGTGCTTTCAGCGGGAGGTGTAGCCGTTGATCCTAGCAAGGTCGGCGATGTGCTATCTGAGTCGGCCCGTTCGATGTAGATGTGCGGAGTTTTCTCGGTTTGGCGGGATATTATCGTCGCTTTATCGAGAACTTCTCCAAGATCGCAAAAGCGGATGACGGAGTTGCTCAAGAAGGACAAGAAGTTCGTGTGGTCCGCTGAGTGTGAGGAAAGTTTCCAAGTACTCAAGAAGCGTTTGACCACGCTCCGTTCTCGTTCTTCCAGATATCCATCAGACCCGATATCTTTTGCGATGCTTCTCGTTGAGGTCTCGGTTGTGTCCTTATGCAAGAAGGCAAGGTAGTGCCCTATGCATCAAGGCAATTGAGACCTCATGAACTCAACTATCCTACCCATGACTTGGAGTTAGGCTGCTGTGATTCATGCACTTAAGATTTGGCGACATTACCTTATCGTGTCGTTGTGAAGTGTATTCGGATCACAAAAGCTTGAAATATTTGTTCACCCGGCAGATCTGAACCTCGGGCAAAGGAGATGGTTGGAATTGATCAAGGACTATGATGTGGGTATTCACTACCATCGGGCAAGGCTAATGTCATTTGCCGATGCGCTTAGTCGTAAAAGCGCATTGTAATGCCTTATCGCTCAAGGAGGTTCACCCACCCTTCTTGAGGAGTTTCAGCGCCTCAACTTGGGTTTGGTTGAGCATGGTTCCCTCGCTACCTTGGTTGTGCAGCCAACCTTGGTGGATCGTGTCACCTTGTGGTTCCTAAGGACATGGATTTGCGGGACTTGATTCTCCGCGAAGCCCATGATTCTCCCTTGTCCATTCATCCTGGGGCCACCAAGATGTATCAGGATCTCCGTCAGAGATTTTGGTGGACCCGCATGAAGAGGGAAATTGCCAGGTTCGTTGCCAAGTGCGACGTATGTTGTCGTGTGAAGGCGAACATCGGCGACCGGTGGTTTGCTTGACCCTTGCCGGTTCTGAGTGGAAGTGGGATTCGATCGGGATGGATTTCATCACGGTCTACCCGTCCCGAAGAAGAATGATGCTATTTGGGTCGTCATCGATCGATTGACCAAGGTGGCACATTTCCTCCCTGTCAAGGCCGACCTTGGGTAGGTCTTTTGGCAGAACTCTACATCGCCCGCATCGTGAGTTTGCACGGTGTGCCGAAGACGATTGTGTCGGATCGTGAATCCTTTTCACGTCTCGTTTTTGGCATAGCTTGCAAGAGGCTATGGGAACTCATCTTGCTTTCAGCTCAGCATATCATCCCCAAAGCGATGGTCGGGCCGAGAGGGTCAACCAAGTTTTGGAAGACATGCCGTGCTTGTGTTCTTTCCTATGGGAAGCATTGGGAGAAATGCTTACCATTCGCCGAGATTTTCTTACAACAACGACTTTCGGGCCGGTCTCGGCATGGCACCATTCGAGGCCTTATGCGGGAGAAAGTGTAGAACCCGTTGTATTGATGCGAGACCGGCGAGACCTTTCTTTGGTCGGACTCGATCAATGAGGCCGAGAGTCAAGTTCAACTTATTCGTGGCGTCTTCGCAGCTCAATCCGAGCAAAAGAGCTATGCGGATCGCCGTCGTCGTGAGTTGAGTTTTGAGCCTAATGACTTTGTGTATCTCAAAGTCTCTCCTTTGAAGGGCCATCAACGTTTGGCGTCAAGGGCAAGTTAGCTCCTCGGTAGGTGGGTCCTTACCGCGTGCTCGAGAAGAAAGGAGTCATTGCTTACAAGTTGGAGTTACTGCTGCACTTGAGGGGTACATGATGTGTTCCATGTGTCCCGATTGAAGAAGTGCCTCCGTGTTCCAAGCGAGGTAGCTCGTTGGAAACTCTCGATGTCAACCCGATTTGACCTATCGCGAGCACCACGTTACGCATACTCGAAGAGGTGAGCGAAGAACTAGGAATCGTTCCATTAAGTTCCTTAAAGTTCGATTGGTCGAACCATTAGAGGATGAGGCTACTTGGGAAAGGGAAGATCGTTTGCGTGCAGACTACCCTTCTTTCTTTTCCGAGTGAGCCAAAATCTCGGGACGAGATTTCTGTAAGGGGGGAGATTTTGTAACATCCCAAATACCTTAGCCGGTGTTTGTTTCAAATGTAATTAAATGTGTAGAAATTAAAACTTTTTCTCACATCTTGAAACCCCAGAACTCACATGTAATTCTTGTCCAAGAGTTGTGTTATCCAAAAACACAAAGTTCTTGTTGACCAAAAGTCAAACTCATTTTCTATTTGTCACAACTCATGTGCCAAACCTTTGGAAATAATCTTCCTTGGTCCTTGAGTTTATGTGGGACCTCTCTGAAACATATCATGAGTTTTCAAACTTGTTTGATAATTTTTGGAGGTAAAACAATTCCTTGAACAGCCTTAATGAATTTCCTGAGAAAATGCATTGCATAAAACCTCTGGAAATTTTATGTAAGGTTAATCCTAATGTCAGCAAGCTCAGCTAAAATTTCATGAAAATTGGAGTTCAATTGCTAGCTCAGATAATTCTGTAAAGGCTCAGCTGTTAAAAATTTGAAATTCAAATTTGCACTTTGTTCCTTAAATGAGCCATTTTCCAAGCTGGTCAAGCCCAACCACCTCCCCGGCTCAACAGACCTCTTTTCCACCTTGATGAGGTCGTAGCCGTTGGATTCCTATCTAACAGCCACGACCTCCTCCTCTCAACCAACTAATCAGACCTCCCTTCCCACCTGTGCGAGGTCATAGCCGTTGGATCAAAGATCCATGGCCATGACCTCCCCTCGCTACCAAACCATCAGACCTCCCTTTGCACTCACTTGAGGTCGTAGCCGTTGGATTCAATCCAAAGGCCACGACCTCCTTTGCGAACCATCACAGCGAAGTCCTCCACCCCATCGAGGTCTTGTGCCGTTGGATCAAAGATCCATGGCCAGGACCTCCCCTCGCTGTTAACCTCTCTGACCTCCCACCCCTGTGAGGTCGTAGCCCTTAGATCTAAATCTAAAGGCCATGACCTCTGTCGCTATCATAGCTCGGAGACCTCCCTTTGGGTGTGTGCCCTTGGATTTAAATCCAAAGGCCATGACCTCCCCCTCACTTATCAAAGTCGCGTGCGGTTAAGTCCTCCCAGGAGGTCCGCACCGTTGGATTTAGATCCAACGCTTTGGACCTCCTGTCCCCTTTTCCACTTGCGCATCCGCGCAATCAAATCGGAGGGCTGTGACCTCCTCTAGTCACTTAAAACTTACCGTTTCGAACTCAAATCGCATCCTAGGGCTAGGACCTCCCCATTCTCTTAATCCAGTGGTGGAGAGCTTTGCCCTGTTCTTCTCCTAGCTTGGGCTCGCGTGCAAGAGCTATGGCGGTGGAGAAAGTCGAGCCTTGTCACGTCCAGCGGCTCTCTTTCTGCGCTTGATAAATGCGTGGCGATCTTTCGCCCCTAGACCATGCCTGTCCTAACCTACCCTGTCCTTTCCATCTTGTCCAAGCCATGGACCTCCTGTGGGCTAAGCTCACCATGAGCTTATCCCGTGGTCCAAGACCTCTTTTGCCCTAGGTATAAAACCCCCCACTGTTGCCTTGGCTTCCTTTACACACCATTGTTGCCTTGCTTGCACCTCTGTGCTTGCAGCTCAAAACCACCAGCTCTCTTGGCGCCATTGGAGCACCTTGGAGCTCCTCGGTGGACAAGGGTCCCTGAGTTTTCCTATCCCTCTCATTGCTTCATGTTGTGCCATTTCCCTCTGTGACCAAGTCCTAACTTGTTTAGTTTGGGCATTCTGAGAGTGGCCAAAGTGGAGCTTGGAGTTGGAGTTGGCGATAGAGCTCCTTGTCTTCCCACTCTGGTCCTCACCTTCCTCGACCTCCTCGGCACCTCTGGACCTCCGGTAATCCTCTGATAGTCCCTAGTTCTTTGGGTACTGCTGAATGTTGTTGCGGAGCTTTACTTCACGATTTGGCCTTTTGGCCATGCTTGTCATCTTTGTCCTCTCCGGCTCGCCGGCGTTCAAAACCGTCGCCGCCATCGAGTGAGCCCATGGTGTGCGCCAAGGCTATTGCACACTCGGTGGTGCCGTGGATGTCATGGCGAGTGCGCATCGCCGGCGAGACCACCTCTTTTGTGCTCGGGTTTTTGCCGGACAGAACCAGCAGCGCTGTTGTCATTTTTAGGACAAAGATCCTCCGCTTTTAATGCCTCAATCATTGCTAATCATGGGGTTAGCCTTAAATGCCTTTAACCTGTCCTTTGTGCACATTTAAGACCTCGCGCGCGACCTCCTTGTGTCCGCGTGCATGCTTCGATCTCGGCGTGCGTGTCGCGCTGCTTGCGAGCATGATGGCGCTGGATCTGGGCCGTCCAAGACCTCCTCCGAGGAGATCTTGAACGTCCAGGACCTCCCCCTTGCGCAATCTTAGCCGTCCAGACCTCCCCTGGAGATCTGTGATGTTTTGACCTCCGCGTAGGACCTCCTCGTGGTCATCTCCGCCGTTTATGACCTCCCCGGGTTGATCTTGACCGTTAAGGTCCTCCCTCGGACGATCTAGACCATTAAGGTCCTCCCTTGGAAAATCTGGACCGTCCAGGACCTCCTACGTGAGGTCCTGACGATGTAGATCTTCCTTGGGGAGATCTTGATAGTTTGGATCTTCCTTTGGAAGATCTCAACCGTTGAGGACCTCCCTCCCTTTATCTAGGCCATCCCGGTCCTCCCCCTTTCGTTGTGGTCCGTTGGATATAGCATCAACGGCCATGACCTCCCCTCTGCTCGCGCGTGCGCGTTGCTGGGAGGACATGGACCATTGGATCCAAGATCCACGGCCCATGTCCTCTGGACCTTCGCGAGCGCGCGTGCGCGTTGTTCTCTGGGAGGTCTTGAGCCGTCAGATCCAGGATTTGTGGCTCATGTCCACCCCGGTTCTTTTGTAAAAACCTTGTCACGTACTCTAGACTGCTTACCTAAGGTAGTGAGCGGTGGCATAGATATATGCCGAACAAACTAGAGAAATTCGTGTCTTGTGGGTCAAAATTGTACAACCTCTGCGAGTGTAAAACTATTGAATAGCCGTGTCCCGATTATGGACATGCTCGGTGATTTCACGCAAGGTGTAGAACTTTTATCGAAAATGATGGAATGGGTTGGTTGAATCTTGTAGATGGTTGATGGTTGGGAAGTGAACATGGTGTTCACTAGTTGTTTCAAAGAAAATTGATTACTTATGTATTAATCTTTTAAATTGTGCTTTGCAATCTACTTACTGTCAAATATTGCTTTCTGCAAAATAGCCATAAAGCTATCCTTGTCAAAACCTTGCATGAATATTACTTGCATACATTTCTCTGCGACTTGCTGAGTACATTCAAAGTACTCACGGCTTTATGCCCTCTCAGTTAATCGATCATTGAAGAAGAACACGGAAGCTTGAGTTCTCTGAGGAAGACTTCTTTGAAGACCTCGCGAACTAGGTCGCGTCCTTCACTCGATTATTTGTGGGCATATTGGGTAACCTCCACGGATGTTTTGTTTCGGCGCAAGCTATTCTTTTGTTGCTAGCCCTGTGGCAAGCGTTGTAAGACTTGACCATAAGGTCTCTTTTGTAATAATATTAATTTATGCGCTTCATCTATTGTTTGGTTGTGTGGTTATGATTACACCAATGTTGCAACTGTGTGAACTAGCTACTGATCATGGGACTAGTTCAGAATACACGGAGGGTCCTGAGGTTGCATACTCGGGGTCCCGACACTTGCCTTGATAATAAACCACTTGTTCACCCTCAGGTTGCTTAGCAATATATTCACTCACGTCGAGAAGATCAAAACCTAAAAGAATGGTAGCAAATGAACATCCAGAAAGATACCAAAATGCTGAAAAGATGCATAATCAAAGTTATTAATGTGCAAATGATTTAACTAACAAAATACTTATGTTTTAAATTATTTTTAGTAAAGGATTAAACCAGATTAACAATCATTAGTACTAGCCGACAGGGATTAGCAGCTAAAAGCTCTGCTACAGTGTTGTTTGGCTATCCGACAACAGAGCAGCGGAGGTCGTGGACTTTGCCGATTTGAATGCACAATGAGTGAACTAGAGCCTACTTAAGCTACTAGTAGGTAGTAGGAACCTACCTGAGCTGAGAAGGTGGTCGTAGAAGCTCTAGAGCTCACCGACGATAAGAGACCGAAAACGACAATTAAGAGAGCCACGGCGACAAGATGATCTGAGCATGGAAACGAAAATTGAGTGGTCGGGGTAGGTTAATTATGCATACAAGATGCTACCATGGGAAGGAAATAAGAAATGGCTCACCCGGCCGGAGTTGGAGACGAAAGGGGGTGATTTCGGCCGGAAGAGAAACATTTCCAAATTCAACAAACCTGTTGAATCAAAGATGAAATTAATTGAGGGGTTTCTACTCCTAAGATCCTATTACACGTTGTGACATGAATAAAATCGGAAGAAACTTACCGAGCTCAAAATGGGCACGGTAGCGGCATTCGGTGCGCGCTCCAGTTGCCTAAAAGACAGCCCCGAGGTTCCAACGCTACAAACAATGCCAGGGTTACCAATTAGCAAGATGATTAAGGCATGAGGATAGATGAACAAGGGTACAAGAATGAAGGAATACTCTGAGTGGCGAGGAAGAATGAAGCGGCCATAGCAGTTTGGCGAGGATGAGATGATCGGTTTTTATAGCTATCTCGCCAGAGAGAACAAGGAAATCTTGTGCGTGGCAAAAATGGCAGCAAAACGATGCCAAGTGGTGATTGCATGCAACGAAACGCACGGCGCAACGCTACCTTGCCCTCGGCGTCGCACGGAGCTAGCATGGCTTGCGGAGACGACAAAGGTGAGTCACTGCCATGTGGGCCCAAACTGTCAGTCCCAGTGGCGAAGCAATGCGCTTGCTCAAATGCAAAGTGGATGGTCCGATCACAAATGAACGGCCCAGATTGATTGGGATGTTCGAACGGTCCGAACGTTCCCAACTCATATTGATCGTGCAATCTAAATCCAACGGTCACTAAAAGATGCGCGCTTTTGAGTTTCAAATGAATAACAGGGGCACCGTTGGATCTGGATTCAACGATTAAGATCAAAGGATTGTTCGGATGGTCCGAACATCACCCTCAATGCGGACGGTCCAATTAAGATCTAACGGCTCAAGTGCGAGGTGCGTTCGGACGGTCCAAACGTCACCGCTGATCTTGGCGGTTGATTTTGAATCTAACGGTCCGCGCGCGTTGGGCTTAACCATTTGAAAAATGGCACGGCCCGATAAAATGCAGATGGTCTTATTGAAAATCGACGGCC
Source organism: Phyllostachys edulis (assembly GCA_036346405.1). Classification (NCBI taxonomy): domain Eukaryota; kingdom Viridiplantae; phylum Streptophyta; class Magnoliopsida; order Poales; family Poaceae; genus Phyllostachys; species Phyllostachys edulis. The sequence goes on along the minus strand of CM070547.1, from coordinate 12,005,263 downwards.
CAGATTGCATGCTGTGTTCGGATAGTCCGAACGTCACAACTGATCTGGTCCGTTCGTTTCAAAATCGGACGGCTCGCGAGCACTTGAGTTTGGGGAGAGCCTAAACATGATTGGGTCGGTTCTAATGGCACTTGGTGGGTCTAACCAAGTTTCTAGGGTTTGAGTCGAGTCGCTCTGATTATAAGAGGCTCAAGCTGGGTCTAAAAGGTTGATTAGCCCCAAAATCAAACTTTAAAAGTTTGACCAGAGGTTTAAAAATACCAAATAAACTTATAAAAATACAAAAAATTTCAGAGAAGCTACAGGGATGACATATGTCCCATATAAATTTTGAAAACTCACTATACGGTTTAAAATACTTACTTTAAAATCCTAAACCAAAAATGTTTAAAGAACATAGGTTTTCATAAGTTCAAGCGATTTTGAAAATTTTGACAGAAATACCTTAATTTGCAAAAATAATCTAGTATTTGATAAAAAAAATACTTCCTAAGCTTCAATACAAGTATTGACTTGTATTTTTCCTTTGAAGTTTCAAAACAAGTTTGAAAATAGGGTTTGGATTTGAGGTTTTAAAAAGTAACAACTTATGCACATGCTCCAAAATGATAAATATGATATGAAATGCATATTATTAATGTTCACTAACTTGAGGCTGTTACACTGTTTCCTAAACAGATCTCGCTCTTCTTCCTTGCTTACAACCAACATGACCATGTACAGCATTAAACCCTTATGTGCATCACAACACATATATTTCATCTAAATTCTAAATTTGTTCCTACACAACATAATCAACACTCGAAGGGGAAAAAAATACAACCACACTAGGCCTAACTATACACCTGTTCAACCTAATTTGCCAATAGATAGTAGGGGTTTGTACAGACCCAAGTCCCAATAGATGTTCGCTGTTCATGGGATCACTACAAGTTATTGCCTACTAAGGGCATCTTCAATAGTGCATTTATTGTCGTCTCTTAGCCATGACACGTCAACAAAATCCTACGTGGAGGAGAGAGTGCACAGGTCGTCTCTTCCTGAAGAGACTATTGTGCATACGAAACAAGACATGATACATTAATCTACTCTAGTTGACATGTAGGCCCATTTCAAAGAAAAATTATAAAATATAAATATTGGAAAATATATTAGAGACTATCTATTGGAGATATTGTCTCTAAAGATGATATAGCATATGTTAGAGACAAGATTATCTCTAACTATTGGAGATGCCCTAATGCATAGGCACAAAAAAAAGGTGCAGAATACATATTACACTTTACTGCTTACAAGCTTTACCCTATTATCTAATTTATTCTTATTCACATGCAAAATTAAACATAGAGAAACTGCTTGTGTCAACAGATGGTCCAGTTGTAATTCTATTTGTGGGTCTAACTGTTAGACTCTATGAAGTAGGGGCGGAGCTTAGGCTAGGCTAAAGTGGGCCATGGCCCCCCTTTCAAATTGAAATCACATTATGAAGTATTCTCTTGTTGCTACTTATACACTAATCAAGCAGCAAGTTAGCAAGTGCTTAGTAGGAATTGGAGCTCCCCTCTAAGTTTTGGTTCAAGCTCCGCTCCTGCTATGAAGGTAAATTTTTGTTATACTTAGAGTTCTAGCAGACTTACAAAGCCAAAATAAATACACAATGAAAATAATTTTACCCTACTAAACTACGCATATGCTCATCGACCACTTGTAGGTCAGCTTTCTCTGTAGGGTAGCACCATCTGCAAGTGGTATCCAAATATTAGATACGGAGATACTCGCTCTTATAGCAATTGACATATGTTCTTCTTTTTTACAAAATAGCCTGCTTACTGATAGTTTCCTACCGTTATGATATTTGTTACATACACACTCAATGTTGATTAATTTGTTTGCTTTCCCTTAGCTTTGCGGGCATGGGTCATGAAATTGCATCGTTTGGTCAACAACTACTTCAGGCAGCACCACTGGACACAGCGGTGAAGGAACTATCCTTGCTGAACGCACACGAAGCTGTGGTGAGCTATATTCTGACAATCATACCCAACAATATACCTTGTGAGATTCATGTGTCATACATTACACAATATGAGACTTCGCCTAAAGATATAAAAAAAATAGAATTAGTTGATACATTGTCAACATCAAAAGCGAAACCTCGTTCGGATGAAGGATGGTGGTATCGGGGCTTGTCTGGGATGCAAAAAAACAGCGGTACGGTTCAATGAAGTCTAAAAATGCCCAAGATGCAATGAGATAACTATAGAACCAAGGTACTTCGTATACTGCCTAAACTCCAAGAACACAAAGCAAAAAAAATGAACTGTATTAATTTGTACATTCACCTGCTAACGATTGTCCTGCACATTTTTCATACAGATACAAGTTAGCTATTCAAGGCACCGGCATATCCAGCGAGTCTCAATCTGGATAGTCCGATGGTAGAATTTGTCTTCTTTGGTGATGTGGGCCAAGAATTAGTAGGAATCGCAGTGCTAAACCTTGTCAGATCTACACCAACTATTACGGTTTCATACTGCTTTGAGATCCTACGTTTATATAGTGTCACGGATAATCGGTCTGCGGTTCATGTGGATCACTTCAGAGAATGTCAGCTTCATTCCAAGTAGATAGCTTTACTATCCTACCAACATCGCCTCAGATTCCACTGCTTACTGCACGAGACATAGAACACTACGAAGAATCACCACTGCTACACAACACGGAACAAGCTCGTCTTACGCAAGAGCCACCACAGAGTGTGTTGCCTATACCAATGCCAGCCAGAGAACGAGAGGACACTTCTCTTTGTTAAACTACAAACACATGCAGAAGAACCGTTACTATCCACACTGTTAGAGATATATGTATAGTGTGTTATTCCCCATTGTTATGAGGGGTATTTGCATATTCACCTCCTGTATGTTGTATATATATACTGGCCCATTGGCCTCATATTGAATACAAGCACTATTCATAACATGGTATCAGAGCCAAACTAGGGTTAGGGTTTCTCACGTGTCTCACGTGACAGGCGTCGGCCTCCTCAACCGCCGGATCCGCCTTCTCCGTCGCACCGAACAGATCCGACGCCTCCTCTTCCGCGCGCGTCGCCGTGAGGACACCTTCTCCCGGACCCCATCACCTTCGCTACTTGGTCGCTCTTTGACGGATCAACCTTGCTCCGCTCCGCGCCTCGTCACGCGCCCTTTGGATCCACCGCGCCCGCCGCATCGTCGTCGAGCGCTTCGGGGAGCCGCCGGACGCCAGCGCCTCGCCGGTCGCTTGGAGTGCCCTGCGTGCTCGAGCTCTGCCTGTCCACCCGGGTCTCCGCCGCCACTTGGAGTGCCTGAAGAGCCTGCATGCTTGAGCTCTTCAGGTTCTTCACCGCCCATCACCGGAAGCCGCCGGTCGCTCGTCACCGAAAGTCGCTGCCGCCACTACCGCCGCTGAGGAGACTCGGGTGAACCCTAGTTCCCCCACTCGAATTAACAAGCCGGGCCCTGTTGCTTCATGAGCAAGCCGGCCTTCTTTTTTTTTAAGTCGACCAGAAAGAAAAGGAAAAAAAAATATCGTTCTAACCGCCGCGCCGTCCAGCGCCGCCTATTAGACTTCATTGCCTTGGTCACCGCGCCATCCAGCGTCGCCTACCAATGGGTGCTGTTTCCCTCTCTCGCTGCCCGGTGATCTTCAATGGTGTTAATTACACTGACTTCGTGTCTCATATGCGCATCCACATGCGTCGTCTTAAATCTTTAGGCGTCCTCTCAGGCGATGTCACACGCCTGCCTTGGCCTACTCCTCTACGCGGGCCTCGCTGTCACGCCACCCTCGGCGGTAAGCAAAGGCTAACTGCCGAGGCCGCTCACCTTCTCGATGATGAGTGCCTCTACCTACCAAGAGGCTGCAGATTCCTACAAGGATCGTGCCGCCTATACTCGATTAATGCAGCGATGGCCTTTCATTTCTTCTTTGTCTTCATCGCCGATGTCGGCCTCGGTTCTCTTACGAGGTTGTGGGACTCCGCCGGCTTTCGGATGTGGACTCACCTTCATCGGCGCCTCTGAGCCCTCTGGTGATGCCCTCTACTTGTCTGTGGTCACGAGAGCACTCTCTTGACAGTGATGCTCTTTGTTGGCGCTTTTACACTCGAGCTCTATTATGCAGCGTTAGGCGGACTCTCTCTGCTTGCTAGCGATCCTCTGTCCGTCTTTGCTGGTATGCGTCTTGACTTCTGATTTGGCGTGTCTATGATTTTGTTACTCGCCGTCACGAGTTCGGCGGCGTGCCCGGCTCCTTACCGCCACCCTCGTGTCACTCTCCTAGAGGCTCTTACCGAGATCTGTGCGAGAGAGACTACTTTGAGTGGTCTTTGATGCGATGCCACTCCCTCCGTGCTCGCCGCTCTTCACCTGCTACAAACTACTCACGCTTGACTGCTTGCCTCTCTGATGGGCGCCCACGGTGGTGGTGGGCATCCTCACTTGCTCTCTTTGCGACAAGGTCGGCCACATTGAGTCGGTGCTATAAGAAGAAGCGGCATCTTTCATGCCGTTCTTCTACTGCCGCAGCACCGACTCTTCTACATCGATATGCGCATCGACTCCTTGCAGATTTCTCTCCTTTGGCGGCGAGATAGCGGACTTGGCTTGCTTGTCGTTTGAGTTCTCCCTCGATAGGTTACGCTCTTGACTCTTGGGCACTCTGAAGCCACCCCTACGATTAGAGTACCGCCCATGGATTCTTGATTCTGGAGCATCTTTTCACATGACTTCTGATTCTTCCACTCTGTCTTTTATTACACCTCTTGATTCTCCTGTTAGTGTTCTTACTGCTGATGGTACCTCTCTTTCTGTCTCTGGTCGAGGACCTTTTAGCAACTCATCTTTTCATGTTCCTTCTATTGCTCATGTTCCTTGCCTTACCATGCAGCTTCTTTCTGCTGAGTAGATTACTGACCTTGGTTGTTGAGTCATTCTCAACTCTGACTCTTGTTGTGTTCAGAACCGCCACATGGGAGCTCTGGTTGGTTCTGGCCCTCGGCGCCTTGACTCACAGCATCTCTGAGAGCTTGACTAGCTTCACCTTCCTTCCGCTGCCACCGTCGCCGCCAATCTCTCCGCTTCTGCCACTCCGTCTACTGGCTCTTTCCAGCAGTGGCATCACCGTCTTGGTCATCTGTGTGGATCTCGTCTATCATCTTTAGTTCATCGTGGCCTTAAAGTGCATCTCCAGAGGCGTGTCTTTAGATTGTCGAGTGTAAGTTAGGTAAGCAATTCAACTTCCTTATCCTCATAGTGAGTCGGTGTCTCGGCGTCCCTTTGATCTTGTTCATTAGATGTTTGGGGTCGGCTCCTTCGTTTGAAAGGGGGTCATCGATATTATATCATATTTATAGATGATTTATCTCGCCGCACTTGGATATATTTCATGTCTTCTCATAGTAAGGCCTTGTCTATCTATAAACAATTTGCCACTATGGTTACTTCACGCAGTTCTCCTCCTATTACGTGTCTTTACGTCTTTGACTCTTCTCTGGCGAGTACCTCTCTCATTACTGCATAGCTTCCTTGCTGAGCAGGGCACTCTCGCTCAGTTCTCTTGTCCTAGTGCTCATGCTCAGAATGGTGTCGCTGAGCGCAAGCATCGTCACCTCCTTGAGTCGGCTTGTGCATCGATGATTGCCGCCTCTATTCCACCTCACTTTTGGGCGAAATTTTTCCCTTGCCACCTACCTCGTCAACATCGACCCTCTTACGCTCTTGAGTGTGATCCTGTTAAGCGTCTCTGTGGTCTTCTTCCTAACTACTCTGCGCTTAAATGCATTTGCGTTTGCTACATTCTCCTCGCCCTCGAAACGCACCAAGCGGACCGCTTCGATCAGTTGAGTGTGTCTTCGGGATCTGATCACGAGCACAAGGGCTATCCAGTGCTGGGATCTTGTTGGTCGGCGGATGCGGATTTCTCGGGATGTGACTTTCGTCGAGTCTCGTCCCTTCTACCCACGTCCGGTCTCTCCTTCGGCTTCCTCTGTGGAGTCTCTGTCTTTTTTTACCTTTCTAGATACACCTATATCTGTCTTGCCCTTATCCACCCATCCCACTGAGTCTCCACATATTCCTCCTATGGTCTCTCCGCCATTGTCGCCGGCTGCTTCGTCTCCTGCGGCTCCTCCCCCTATAGTGCCTTTTTCCCCTCTCTTATACACTCGTCGACCTCGTATTGAGGATCTTCTAGATGAGCCATCTTCTCCTGATGTTCCATCTTCTCCTGATGCTCCATCTTCCCCTGATGGGTCATCTTCTCCTCGCTATGCTCTCCGCGATAGCCAGTCGATTCGGCCCCTGCCCGTTTTGCTTTTCTTGGTCTTTGCTACTCATGAGCTTTGTCTCCTCTAAGGATCTTTGTTCCTCTGCAGAGTGGCGGCATGCCATGGCCGAGGAGATTGCTGCCCTTGAGCGTACAAGTACTTGGGATCTTGTTCCTTTTCCATCTCACTCTCGTCCCATCACGTGTAAGTGGGTCTATAAGATTAAGACTCGCTCTGATGGCTCTCTTGAGCGCTATAAGGTTGGTCTTGTTGCTCGTGGCTTCCAACAAGAGCATGGTCGTGACTACGACGAGATTTTTTTGCTCTGTGGCCCACATGACCCTTTGTCGCACTCTTCTTTTGGTGGCGTCTGTTGCATACTGAGTGCATTCTCGGCTTGATGTCAAGAATGCCTTTCTTAATGGCGAGTTGTGTGAGAGGTCTACATGCATCCGCCACAGGTGATACATTCTGAGGGCATGATGCATTGCCTTCGTCGCTCTCTCTATGGCCTTAAGCAAGCCCCTCGTGCTTGGTTTGGCGCTTCTCCTCTGTAGTCACTTCTGCTGGCTTTTCACTAGTGATCATGATCCTCGCTCTTTGTCCACACGTCTCATGGTGGGACTCTTCTTCTTACGTATGTTGATGATATGATCTTTCTGGGAGATGATTTTGAGTACATTGCCTTTGTCAAGGCTCGTCTTAGTGAGCAGTTCCTTATGTCGAATCTTGGTCCTCTTCGTTACTTCCTTGGGATTGACATTACTTCCACTCGAGATGGTTTCTTTATGTCCCAAGAGAAGTATATTAAGGATCTTCTTGATCGCGCCTCTCTCAGCGATCGTCTTGTTAAGACTCCAATGGAGCTCAATGTTCACCTCAGAGCCCTCAGATGGCGAGCCTCTTTACGTCCGGCTTCATTGTAGTCATCTTGTTGGGAGTCTTGTCTACCTTCTTGCATTACTCGTCCGGATATCATTTATCATGTCCACATTACGGTCGATTCGTCTCTGCTCCCGCTCGGGTCCACTCTGACCACCTTCTTGAGTTCTGCGATACTTTCATGGGACTATCTCTCGCCGTCTCTTCTTTCCACACTCCATTTCGTTCTGACTTGAGCTTATTCGGATGCTACTTGGGCGGCGATCCTCGATCGCGATCTATCTCTGCTTCTTGTGTTTTTCTTGGTGGTTCTCTCATTGCACGGAAGGCGAAAAAACATCTGCGAGATATCCGTTCAGTCTTGAGGATGTTGAGTTGCGAGCTATGGCTCTCTTGGCGTGAAATTACTTAGCTCGGTGGTTACTTGAGGATTTTGGTGTTTGTTACTACCAACTCCTCTCTTGTCGAACGATCTGAGTGCTACTCGGTATGTGCCGTGACCATGTGAAGCATGAGCTCACCAAGCATATTGGTGTTGATGCTTCCTTCATAAGGTCTTGTGTGCATGATCGGTGATTGCTCTTGATTATGTGCCTTGAGCTTGGATAGCGAATTTCTTCGAAGGCCCAGACTCGAGCAACCTGACTTCTACCTCTCAAACTTCGGTGTTGTTGATCCACCATGAGTTTGAGGGTGTTTAGAGATATATGTATAGTGTGTTATTCCCCATTGTTATGAAAGGTTATTTGCATATTCACCTCTGTGCGTTGTATATATATCTTGACCCATTAGCCTCATCTTGAATACAAGCACTATTCATAACACACACCACCATCCCCAAGGCACAACGAGGTTTCACACTTGAGCTTAAATATAGCTATCTGATTTATTCACCTTCATACAAATTGTCTTCATTCGGATACATAACATCTGTCATTTCGACTTTCCAACACATATAACCTTACGTAACCTGCGGGTGACCAAGCGTCTGCTCAGTTCGACACCTCGCTCGTCTGCTCATGAAGCTGCAAGGTACTGAACTCACATAGTATTTTTCGTGTTTGCTTGGATCCAGCTGTTCATGTTTCAGCAGTAACGATAATGCTATTTTCCCTGTTGACAGTGAACTCAAAAAAGCCAAAAAAAAGGCTCGGTTGTTAGAAAGCTTGACATGGACATATCACACAAAGACTAGATCAACAGGTAACTAATTCACAATGTTTGTACGCTGCTCATAGCCATCCAGATCTAACAGTCAACTTATGAGGTGCTATTTTCCAGCAGACACAACCTCTCAAGCAATAGCGGACTAAAGATAACATGTTATCCATTTTGCATCAATCGGCTTTGCCTACGCTTTGTGAACAGCACAGCCCCAGATAAAAAAATATTACTACAGCGCCCTATGTCTGTTTACTTAGTCGCTGCAGACTTTGCTTACCATGTAATTATCAGAACCAAACCAATCTACCTCCAATTATGCTTGCTCACTGTCCAACATTCAAAAGAACCGGATCATATGCCTGCCACGTAAAACACGTATGCAACACATACACCGCGCCCACATGCCTCGACAACTTTCGGTGAATACTTGGTAATCTCGGTTTTGTGGATATCATGGGGATATGCCCATGATCTTAGGATGATGAAACAATTGGCAATGTTGCTTTTGGTTTGAAGTTTCAAGTGTTTTCGACAAAGTTTCTGAATCTGTCAGGTAAGTGGCGGTCAGACCGGCCGTGACTTAAGTGAAATTGGGTTCGATCCCATGGTGATCGAGCCAGGCGAGCAACGTGATCCGAAGCCGGTTTTGTCTTGAATGATGATATTAGTTATGGATTGATTTTGGGATAGGTCATATCCTTGTTTGATAATGCATATGTGTTGCATATTGCATGTTTTGGTTAACGTGGGTCAAGTTGCGAAGAATTTATTCCCGGATTCGTGTTTGCTTGTCTATTCATGCGGTGGCTTGAGGTCAACGACGGTCAGCGGCGAGGAGGATCGGGACTAAGCTTGGAGGCGAGGTTGAAACGATCATGGATGCTTGGGTGAGGTCAAGTGACTCAAGCATGGCGTAGAATGGATGAAGGTGACCGTATGGGCAGTTCGGTCGGCCCGGTTGGTCAAGGCGTGGGGAGTCGATGCAAGTGCCAAGGTGGTCGGTGGGAACCGGATGGGAGACTTCTTGACACGATGAGGCATTGGATCAATCTACGTGGCGAAGCATGGATGTGTTTAGCGGCTTGGACTCGGTCTTCGGAAAAGATCGAGAAGGGTATTTAGGTAATTTCACCAAATCGCCTTGGTGACCTAATGCCAACCCTTGGCGCAAGGCGGTGCGTCAAGAAGTGGATTAGGTCAAGAAAAGTGAAAACGGCACTTTGAGATGCGTCGTGTGTGACCCGTTTGTATTGGGCCTTAGCGAGGAGCCCATTAGGGTTAAGTCTTCTAGAAGCTCTAGACCTCATATAAATAGGAGGGGTGCTATTAGGTAGCCACCTCAAGCACTTCATGAAAAACCCTAGTTTGTCTTAGGGCTTAGGAGAAAGAGAAGAGGCTTAGGGTTCTAGGGAGATGTGTTGAGTTGTGTGCTCATGGATTGAGTTTTGCCCTCCTTGAGGAGTGGTCGTAACCCGATCAAATCGTGAATCAATCTATGGGTGATTGTTCAAAGATGAGTCTTCTTGTGCTTTCCCTTCTTCTTTGATGATTTTGGGTGCTTCCTTGATCCTGTGGTTTTTGGTTTCTTTCGTGCCCTCTTTTACCTTGCTATGATGTGTGGGAATACATCTAGGATCATCTAGATCATCAATCTCCCACAAACAAGATTTGGATCAAGTTTTTCATTTTTGTCCAGTTTTGAACCCTCATTCGGTAAAACAGAAAAAGGTCAAAACTTTTACGTGGATCTACTCAATCTCTTCTTGGAATAGGTTCCTAATATCCTTAGGAAGGTGTGTTCCAAATTTGGTCAAGATTTAGCGAGTGTAGATCAAAAGTTAAACCGATTTTTCGTTTTGGTTTTTCGGTATTTGTGTGCTGATTTTCTTTGTTCATCGATCGGGCGGTCTGACCCACTAAAATCAGCGATCCGACTGCTAGGCAAAATATTTGACCACGCCAATATCGGAGGTCGGACCGCCCAACACTTTGAGATTTGAGTTTTTGGTAATTTTGGGTGTTTTGCGTCGGGGTTTTGATTGGATTCAATACAAGTCTTCCACTGTGCTTACATATTGATCTTCATAGCTTTTATAGCTATTGGAGTGAAATTAGTATTGAATTCAATTAAGGTGAAAAAGTATTCGTGCTTCTATTCACCCCCCTCTAGTCGTCTTTCCGGTCCTACAGGTTTACTGCTAGCTGAACAGACAAGACTGCTATACCCCGCACTAAGAAATGTTCAGCTCTTCGGTTGAGCTTTCCGAACTCTTATAGCAGCTTGTTTCATACATATCTTACCGTTTCATTACGCGATCCACCCTACTGGCACCCGTGACAAACACATTTTTTTGCGTTTACCTAATACTATTTATACATCGTACATAACATAACAGAAAAAAACACGCTGGTCTCTTTGGATTCAATGAAAAAATATATTGATTTAAACCGATCATATATCTTATACAAGAACACGTCGTCTATCCCTTCATCTGTACGCATATACATCTCAATTCAGACTTAATAACAGATTTATCGTACAGCAAACACTAACTACGTTACGGATGATATAAACACATCAAAAAAAACATACGCCTTCTATTATGTACAATTAATAGATTATTACATACAAAAAATGCTACAGCCAAGACCTAAAATTATTCAAGCAAACATAATCAGACGGGGA